>CM019693.1:47994768-48594768 GCA_009760885.1 Achatina immaculata | reverse complement strand
AACTATTGTAGTTTCCTAGTTATGCTTCCGGTTTTGTGTCTAACATATAAAAAAGGATGACATAACTTATCAGTAACAATGTTTAATCGATGCAAGAAAAAACAGATACACAGTCTTCACTGGCTAGCAAAACAGGACCTGAAATTAACAAGGGGAAAAAAACAAAAATAATGAAGCTTCCCATTAATCAAGAAGGAAAAATATACATAGAAGGAAGTTGAAGAAATAAACCAATTTGCATACCTTGGCTGCTACATAGACCAGGATGGTGACAGAAAAAGAAATTAGAATTGCAAAAGCAGCACTGATCTTCGAGAATCTTGAGAACATATGGTACTCATAAGTTATAAGCACAAAAATCAAGCTAAGATTATTCAATTCAAATGTAATATCCACCCCCTTTTATGCATATGAAAACTGAAAAAAAAATAAAGAAATAGACAACAAATTGGACTCTTTTGAAAACAAATGCTTAACGAAAATAACCTGGAAAAACTGGAACACACTCAAGAACAACGCAGATGACTGAACAACAACCTGTCTCATGGGTGATCAGAAAAATGAGATGGTTACATATCGATCACGCGAGGAGAATCCCACAATAAACACAACAGGCCAAAGAAACAGGTGACCATGTGAAACTGTAAGGATGACGTTAAGAGAGGCCAAGTTAGTAAGCATAAAATCCCTTGATGCGGTTGAAAAGCTTGCCGAAAACAGGAAAACTTGGCGAACTACCATGCACGCTCTATGTAACGTTTAGCGCCACGGGAGGAATATAAGATGTAAGAAATAACAAAATAGCGCAAATGATGCAGAAAGCAGTTTGTGCATGACTTATGAAAGTTGTTGACAGGTGTAATAAAGAAACTAAAAACACACCAAACAGAAAACACACATTGAAATAATGATCACAACCAATAATTTATGAACCGAGCTATAGTTAATTGAACAATTAAGGCAGGCATTCAAGTGGTGCTTCCCAGTCAGTTAATTTATTTTACTATTTTTAACTAAAATATTTTTTCCTACTATTTTGATGTATTGGGAAAAGATCAGCAGAATTAGTTGATTATGCCAAATGAAAGCACTTGGCGAACAGTTTATAATTATCTGGAGGCACGAAAAATTAATTGTCAATAGTAATCTCTAATTTAGAAATTAAGGAAAATACTCGGCATCAAGTGGAATGAATTCAAGAACAATGCAGAGATAAGACAGATGACTGAACAACAACCAGTCTCATGGGTGATCAGGAAAAGGAGATGGACATATGTTGGTCACTTGATGAGAAGAAATGATCAGAGAATCCCAAAACAAGCTATCAAGTGGAACACAACAGGCCGAAGAAAAAGGGGCAGACCGCGGGAAACTCTGAAGAGGACATTATTAAGAGAAGCCAAGTTAACAGGCATAAAATCCTTTGATGAGGTTGAAAGACTCGCCGAAGACAGGAAAAATTTGGCGAACTACTTTGCGAGCCCTATGTAACGTTTAACGGCACGGGAAGGATATAAGATATAAGAAGATAAGCAATCTCTAAAACTCGGGCAGGAATAAGCGCTGTTTATTGTTCCTTTTATATTTATACTCGTCTTTATGTCAAGTTTAAAGTTTTATTATCTTCAAGTCGTGAGTCGAGTCGAATTGCTTACTCTATACACCTCGAATAGACTACAATTTGAATCTACAACTCGACACTCTTGTTGGAAGGGGGTGGGGGTTATTTCTCTGGTGATCTGAGCCGTGTTGTTGCTTTGCGCTCTACAGCAGAGAGTTTTTTGTCACGTGTCACTTAGGTCTTCCTCTTAAAAGAGACATGGTGGGTCAGGTCATCACTGTGGCCTTAACTTGATCTGACCTAGATATTTAAACAACTTCCGCTCCAGGTAGCTTTACCCGGTTCAAGAGGATTTCGTGTCAGATTTTATTATATCCTGCTCTTCCCCCTTTATTTGGTCAGAATATCAACTTTTAATAAGACATGGCTAGGACAGTGGTCATTGGCATGGACAATAGCGAATATTCTGAGTTTGCATTTGATTGTAAGTTGATACATAAGCACGCATGGAAGCAAGTGATACTGTAAGTTGATACATAAGCACGCATGGAAGCAAGTGATACTGTAAGTTGATACATAAGCACGCATGGAAGCAAGTGATACTGTAAGTTGATACATAAGCACGCATGGAAGCAAGTGATACTGTAAGTTGATACATAACCACGCATGAAAGCAAGTGATACTGTAAGTTGATACATAAGCACGCATGGAAGCAAGTGATACTGTAAGTTGATACATAAGCACGCATGGAAGCAAGTGATACTGTAAGTTGATACATAAGCACGCATGAAAGCAAGTGATACTGTAAGTTGATACATAAGCACGCATGGAAGCAAGTGATACTGTAAGTTGATACATAAGCACGCATGGAAGCAAGTGATACTGTAAGTTGATACATAAGCACGCATGGAAGCAAGTGATACTGTAAGTTGATACATAAGCACGCATGGAAGCAAGTGATACTGTAAGTTGATACATAAGCACGCATGGAAGCAAGTGATACTGTAAGTTGATACATAAGCACGCATGGAAGCAAGTGATACTGTAAGTTGATACATAAGCACGCATGGAAGCAAGTGATACTGTAAGTTGATACATAAGCACGCATGGAAGCAAGTGATACTGTAAGTTGATACATAAGCACGCATGGAAGCAAGTGATACTGTAAGTTGATACATAAGCACGCATGGAAGCAAGTGATACTGTAAGTTGATACATAAGCACGCATGGAAGCAAGTGATACTGTAAGTTGATACATAAGCACGCATGGAAGCAAGTGATACTGTAAGTTGATACATAAGCACGCATGGAAGCAAGTGATACTGTAAGTTGATACATAACCACGCATGAAAGCAAGTGATACTGTAAGTTGATACATAAGCACGCATGGAAGCAAGTGATACTGTAAGTTGATACATAAGCACGCATGGAAGCAAGTGATACTGTAAGTTGATACATAAGCACGCATGGAAGCAAGTGATACTGTAAGTTGATACATAAGCACGCATGGAAGCAAGTGATACTGTAAGTTGATACATAAGCACGCATGGAAGCAAGTGATACTGTAAGTTGATACATAAGCACGCATGGAAGCAAGTGATACTGTAAGTTGATACATAAGCACGCATGGAAGCAAGTGATACTGTAAGTTGATACATAAGCACGCATGGAAGCAAGTGATACTGTAAGTTGATACATAAGCACGCATGGAAGCAAGTGATACTGTAAGTTGATACATAAGCACGCATGGAAGCAAGTGATACTGTAAGTTGATACATAAGCACGCATGGAAGCAAGTGATACTGTAAGTTGATACATAAGCACGCATGGAAGCAAGTGATACTGTAAGTTGATACATAAGCACGCATGGAAGCAAGTGATACTGTAAGTTGATACATAAGCACGCATGGAAGCAAGTGATACTCATGGGGATGAGCCGTCTAGTGCTGATCAGTTCTGTTCTTTCTAGTGATGCGAAGATGGAAGACAATAATTACATGATTCTAATCTTCCCCGTGCCATGGAGTAATGTCTTTCCACCCAGCAGCAATGTCAGACCAAGAGGAGTAGTTGCTTATTCTCACTGATTTTCAGGTTCTATTCTCAGTCCATCCCGTAACATTCTTTTCTTGGCATGCTGCATCTAAATACTGAAGTCAGTTTTTAACATTTGCTTGAGTATTTTATTGTAACAGTTCTGTGTAAATGGGTTAAGATCTGTATAACTGAGATCAGACATGTGTAAATGATTTCAGATTATATAACTGTGAGTCCTTACCTATATAACTGAGTTCAGACCTATGTGACTGAGTTTAGATCTGTATAACTAGTTAAGATTCATATAACTAAGCTGAGACCTATATAACTGAGTCCAGACCTGTATAACTGAAGGCCATTTAGGAGCAGAAAAAGTAGTCCAGGCCACACGTTGTTAATACTACAGGCACAGAATGCCTGCTGAGATGGCAGAATATATAGACAAGTGTCTTGCGTGCAAAACCAGAGGCCAAACAGAACACCAATGCAAATAGAGGATATGCCTTCATCATGCAGAAGATTAGCATTGACTGCTCAGGCCCAAACCCAACAACAGATTTATGTAACTGAAAGCTGCGAAGCTTGTATGAGTTTAGATCTGTGTAAATGGTCATATTATGCCAGTAATTCTGTAAGTTGATACATAAGCACGCATGGAAGCAAGTGATACTCATGGGGATGAGCCGTCTAGTGCTGATCAGTTCTGTTCTTTCTAGTGATGCGAAGATGGAAGACAATAATTACATGATTCTAATCTTCCCCGTGCCATGGAGTAATGTCTTTCCACCCAGCAGCAATGTCAGACCAAGAGGAGTAGTTGCTTATTCTCACTGATTTTCAGGTTCTATTCTCAGTCCATCCCGTAACATTCTTTTCTTGGCATGCTGCATCTAAATACTGAAGTCAGTTTTTAACATTTGCTTGAGTATTTTATTGTAACAGTTCTGTGTAAATGGGTTAAGATCTGTATAACTGAGATCAGACATGTGTAAATGATTTCAGATTATATAACTGTGAGTCCTTACCTATATAACTGAGTTCAGACCTATGTGACTGAGTTTAGATCTGTATAACTAGTTAAGATTCATATAACTAAGCTGAGACCTATATAACTGAGTCCAGACCTGTATAACTGAAGGCCATTTAGGAGCAGAAAAAGTAGTCCAGGCCACACGTTGTTAATACTACAGGCACAGAATGCCTGCTGAGATGGCAGAATATATAGACAAGTGTCTTGCGTGCAAAACCAGAGGCCAAACAGAACACCAATGCAAATAGAGGATATGCCTTCATCATGCAGAAGATTAGCATTGACTGCTCAGGCCCAAACCCAACAACAGATTTATGTAACTGAAAGCTGCGAAGCTTGTATGAGTTTAGATCTGTGTAAATGGTCATATTATGCCAGTAATTCTTTGTATTTCCAGTTTATACTGAGAATATCATGATTGAAGGCGACAAGATTGTTCTGGTTCATGTCTCAGAATATACATCACTTGTCCAAGCCCGTAAGTCCCCAGTCTATCGGCTGAATATAGCTGGTGCTCTGATATTTATTACATGTTTATTTCTCATTCCTTTAGCTGAAAAAGAAAGTAAGATTATTTGATGTAATGGGGTGAAAATAAATGATGGCAGTACTGGATAAAAGAGAGATTATTTGATGCTAAATACTGGATGCAGTGTATTTGTACTGAAGTTCTTCATCAAGAATGAAAAAGCACAAAGTCAAAGAGAGCATAAGAAATGCTTCAGTAATAACAAAATAAAGGAGTTTTTGAGAGGAAACAAAATTAGAGTATTAAATTTATCATCTTTATTTTCATCAATCCTTGTTTCATTTCAAAGGGCATAAGATAGAAACAGAACACTGCACCATGTGGAAGTTTAAGCCACCATTTCTTCTCTCCCTGTTGTCCACCTTGCACTTTATCTCTCTCTCTGAACCTTAAGTGCCCAGGGCACATGGGGCTTCCGCGAGGGTTTTCCACAAATGCCTGTCCTTCGCCTTTTTTTCCGCTCTTGCCCAGGTGAGCCCTCTATTGCTCAGCATCCTTTCTGTTGTTCTTCTCCGTGTCTCTTTTGGTCTACCCTTACTTCTGTTCCCCTGCTTGCACTTTATAATTCTGTTTAAAACTTTCATCTCCATGTGTTTCTTTTGTCTAATCTGCATTCATTTTCACTGTAAAGTCAAGTCCATTGTCTTAGTTACCTTTTTAAATGTTTATAAATGATATGTTTTGTTATTTTTTTTGTTGTCATTGATCTTATTATAAAAAAAATATCAAAAAGAATGATATCAAAGAAGTTAGTAGTGGAAACTTGTGGACAGCACAGATGACTTATGGTCACTGATTCAAATCAAAGGCCATCTGCAAGATCATGTCAGAAATGCTAAAGAAACATTCACACATATGAGACTGGAAACTAATCATAAAAAATTTATTTTTTTAAACACGTCATATAAAGAAAATATCATGAACATTGAAATGGTGTTATCAGTCAGTGTACATTGAAAGATATACTGGGGAGATAGAACACCAGTGAATGTGTCAGAAGTGCAATGGTGATCATCTTAACTTATTAACTAACCAAACAGCAAAACCACAACCACAAAAAATCAGAAATGGAAACTCAGAATTAGTCAGCGAGTTCAACTCTCTGAGGCAAACAGTGCCAGCAGATGACAGTTTACAAAGTGGATAACGGAGATTTAGCTTTACAAATTTTGTGTGAGAACCTTTCCTTTGTTTTGAGTTGAAACTTTAAAAACTGTTAACAGATAATAAACTTTTTTGAGCGACATTGAAGAGAAAATCTTGAGAATACTGTCTGAGAATCTCTAGGGAAGACAAGCGTTAAAAACTGAGATACTCAGCAACATATAATAAGAAAAAATGACATAAACCTTAAGATAAACCAAAAACTGATAATTTTTTCATCATATGCTGGTCATAATGAGCAGTTGTCTGAGGGTAGGATCCTACAAAAAAAGGATAAAAATAAGTTAAGATGTGGATAAGACAAAGAGAAATATAAAATGAGATGCTTAAGACTAGGCTTGGTTGAGATTTTTATCTTTATTTTTTTGTCTATGGATATAACAAGAATGTTGATATTTTTTATTTCTTAGAACTACATTCTTCTACAGCTGTGTAGTTTTATTTACAGTTTTAATTATAATTTTTAACTGTAGTTTTGTTATCTTTATTTAATTTTTTAAACTTAACATTGAATGTCTCATGCTTACATACATTATGATAACCTAGTGTTAGGCCTGCTAGACTATAACTGTCTCATGCTTACATACATTATGATAACCTAGTGTTAGGCCTGCTAGACTATAACTGTCTCATGCTTACATACATTATGATAGCCTAGTGTTAGGCCTGCTAGACTATAACTGTCTCATGCTTACATACATTATGATAACCTAGTGTTAGGCCTGCTAGACTATAACTGTCTCATGCTTACATATGTTATGATAACCTAGTGTTAGGCCTGCTAGACTATAACTGTCTCATGCTTACATATATTATGATAGCCTAGTGTTAGGCCTGCTAGACTATAACTGTCTCATGCTTACATACGTTATGATAGCCTAGTGTTAGGCCTGCTAGACTATAACTGTCTCATGCTTACATATGTTATGATGGCCTAGTGTTAGGCCTGCTAGACTATAACTGTCTCATGCTTACATACATTATGATAACCTAGTGTTAGGCCTGCTAGACTGTAACTGTCTCATGCTTACATACATTATGATAGCCTAGTGTTAGGCCTGCTAGACTGTCTCATGCTTACATACATTATGATGGCCTAGTGTTAGGCCTGCTAGACTATAACTGTCTCATGCTTACATACATTATGATAGCCTAGTGTTAGGCCTGCTAGACTATAACTGTCTCATGCTTACATACATTATAATAACCTAGTGTTAGGCCTGCTAGACTATAACTGTCTCATGCTTACATACATTATGATAGCCTAGTGTTAGGCCTGCTAGACTATAACTGTCTCATGCTTACATACATTATGATAGCCTAGTGTTAGGCCTGCTAGACTATAACTGTCTCATGCTTACATATGTTATGATGGCCTAGTGTAAAGTGCATAAGACTAAGATTGTTGTGTGTGAGAGGGATAGTGAAGTCAAGTGAGTCTGACTCTTGTTGGTCAAAGTGAGAACATTTTCCTGTTACAGCTGCCCTTTTGACTGACCCAGTTGTTGCGACTGACTTGATTAAAGAAGAAGAACTCAAGGTCAGACAACTGGTGGGCAAGTACAGTGAGAAGTTGAAAAAACTGCATGTAAGTCACAACCAACTTCTAAGACCTAATGTTATTTGGAAAATGTTTATTTAAAAGTGTAAGCTATATTTGTTTTGGTACTTGTATTTACTGTCAATATTTGTTGTCTTTCATTTTCTTCCTTTTAAAATGTTTATCTCTCCAGTTTACTTCCCATTTCCTTTCTTTGTGTTGTGGCTGTCTCTGTTCCTGTCCGTGAAACCTTATCTTCATTTTTGTCACTGCTGTATTTCTCTTTTGTCTTCAGTTGTTGTTGTAAGATTTTGACATCTATCATTATAATAGACCCTCATTCAATTCCTTACTACTTTTAGCAGATGTTTACTCAAAATTTATTATATGACTCATTTCTTATGTTGAAATTCTTGCCTTATTGTGTGATGAAGGCTAAAATATTTACAATCTTTGTGACCATAATTTGTAAAACCTCCACTTTCCTGTTTTTCCCTCATCTATTTTTAAAGATTAGTTTCTAGTTTTAGAGCAGCTTCTAATCTTTTAAAACATTAATAATGGCCAGATCTTCTATTTCATAACACACTTCTCTTTCTCTGTTCTTGATATTATATTTATAGTCAGCTGCCAATAATAGAATAAACTTTATCCTTGACCTTAGCTTAGTGGCAAGGTGAAACAAATGGCTGGAAACAGTGGTGAGGCCATTATAGCAGCTGCTAAGGAAGAAAAAGCAGATCTTATCGTTGTTGGAACCAGAGGAATGGGAAAAGTAAGACGTACATTCATCGGCAGCGTCAGTGACTATGTCCTTCGGCACTCGGATGCTCCTGTACTAATTTGTCACGTCAGACATCCTAAAAAGTAGAAACAGTGTAATGGCTGTGTAAGAGTAATTGTAGTAAATGAAGATATCATTGAGATTTTGTTTACAGTGGATATTTTGTCAGTAACAGCATACATTTTAAAAAGTCATGTTATTGAAATAATGGTATTGTTTAAGTCAGTTTTTAACATTTTAATGAGATATTTGTAACTGAATTCTGAAGAATTTGGAAGGCAGTTCTTAAGTTAAATAATATGCCTGACTAGTTTTGATTATAACAGTTTTTGTGTCTGTATAATTATTTTGAGTCATATTTTGAAAAAGTTACAACAAATCTTTAACAGAATTGTATGTGTTAGTATTATAAGTGTGCTTAATCTTCACATACTGCAAAACACTTTCTGATACAATATACTGCAGGTACAAAGTAGTCCTGTGCTAATCCTAAAGATCTTATCTTTGAAACAAATATTTAACTTGCACTTTTTAAAACTATATATTTATGGTAACATTGAAGTGTTTAGCATCATATTAAGTATTAACCATGCCAATAAAGTTTGTTTTTATTTTTGTATAGATTTCTGTCCTTCAAATGTTGGCAGTTGTCTGTAACATTAAATATTTCAACCAGATATTTCAGGCATTTAAACATCGTTACTGTTTCCTGTTAGGAAATCAAAGTGTTGCTGTTTCTGCTAGCTTACATGAGCAGCACCCAGAGTGTTGCTGTTTCTGTTAGCTTACATGAGCAGCTCCCAGAGTGAGCAGGGAAGCCCCTTGGTAGCAGTGAGATGATTGGTAGAGGGGAAGGGAAAAGGGACCAGCTTAGTAAGGCATTAGAACTAACTGAAGTTTGTGTATGTATGGGGATAGTAGGGATGTAACCTGGTAGTCAAGGAGGCAGCAGTCTGAAAAAAGGTTGGGAAACACTGATCTGCAACAGGGCAATCTATTTCATTTTTGGCCTTGATACATTTATATTTTTGTATATATTAAAATGTTCTCATGTAGTATACTCAAACTGACCACAGAATTACTGGTTTACCACTGTCAGATAATAATCTTTTACATAATTCATATTTTTATGACTTCTAATGTTTGTCTTACCTGATTTACTGCTTTTGATATCTACGTGGTGTGCTCAGAAAGTATCCGGACCGAGGGCTTAAGTCTGGAACCAACTGACACAACCAGAAGGGAATAGGTATAGGTTGATCTTGGCATATACCTGGCATGTGGCATAAGTCATGTCCCCCCAGCTTGTCTGCTTTGTTTGCAGTAGTGCTTTGTTCTTATATATCCAAATCTATCGCAAATGTCATATTGGAAAAACGTGATCAACAAATTTGCCTGTGTTTCAGCTGCTCGTGACCTGCTTGAATGTGTTGAAAACAGTGAAAACTTTTGAAAACAGTCATAACTGGTGATTAATCATGGGTGTATGGGTATGACCCCTAAACTAAGGTGTAGTCTTTGCAGTGGAAGACCCCTATGTCTCCTGACCCAAAAAAATATGTCAGAGCCACAGCAGTTTGAAAACAATGCTGACTATTTTTTTCCAGTTGCAGTAGAATTGTAAATCATGAATATGTTCCATCAGATCAGACAATCTGATTGCAGTAGAATTGTAAATCATGAATATGCTCCATCAGGTCAGACAAGAAGTACTGTCTTGAAGCTTCATGGTGTTTGACGAACAAAGTACGTTGCAAAGTGCCAGTATTGCCTGAAGAGTGGCGAGTGACAAATCCGCAATGACAACACACGCCTGCCCATGCCTCTGCAACTTGTGCATCATTTTCTTGTTAAGCACCACATTCATCAGGTCCAGCAACCACCATATTCACCTGATATTGCTCCCTGTGATGTTTATTTATTCCCAAAAATAAAATAATACTAGAAAAAGATTTCAGGATGTTGAGGAGATGCAACAGAATGTGACGAGATATTCCCCGTATCAGAAAATGACTTCAAAAGATGCTTTGAGAAGTGGAAACAGTGTGGGGCTAAGAGAGTTGCTTCAGAAGAGGACTATTTTGAAGGTGATTAAACTACAAATCAGTAACTCTTGTAGCTCATTTTTAATAAATCCAGACCGGATACTTTTTGATCACACCTCGTATGTCAATTAATTCATTGTAGTTCTTCATTTTCTCTGTGTTTATTTTGTTTATCAATCTCTCCACCCTTTATGCCTTAACAATGTTAAGAAAAGTTTTCATGATTTTATTAACATCTTTTTGTTCTGACTTCCAAATATTTTCATGACACATATTTTCTAAAATGAAAATAGAAGCCACTAACTAGATTTATAGCACAATTTTCATCAAAATTTGGTTATATATATTGAGACAGCTTTGTTCTTACTATTTGCATTTGATAAAGTTATAAGTGTTCTAAATGGTGCCACAAGAACAGCATATAATTCTGTATAAGAGTAGTTATCTTACTAGAAAAGACAATTCTTTATAACATCGAGCCGGGTACACCACATGGAAATTGTAACAACAAGTAGAGATGAAAAAAACGAAATAAAAACAGCCACATCATAATGTTTATCATCACCAGTATTCAAAAACAGTGCTAAAATGACAGCTATGTGATATTTTTCATAACAGTTTAAATGCAGGATGAAACGAATGTGCAACAGTCTTGTCATGCTCTATGTAAAAAGATATAGCATTCAGGTATTTGGCCAAAAGAATGGAAAAGAACTGTATTCATACCACTGCCAAAAAAGAGTAACCTAAAATTATGCACAAACTACAGAACTGTTGCCCTGATTAGTCATGCCAGTAAAATTCTGTTAAAAATCATAATGGGTAGACTCCATAAGAAAATAGAAGAAGAATATGGTCCAAGCTGGTTTTAGACAAGGAAGAGGAACAAGAAATCATATATTCAATATAAGATTAATAATAGAGAAATGCAGAGAGTTTAATGTGAATCTATATTTATCTTTTATAGACTATTCAAAGGCATTTGATTGTGTACAACACCAGAAACTTTGGGAAATAATGAACAAAATGGGATTTCCAACACATTTAATACAATTAACATCACTGCTGTATCTAGATCAACAAGCAGCAGTAAGAATAAATGGTGAAACAACTTAGTTTGACATAAAACAAGGGTTCCTTGAGTTACATGCTAGAGGGGTGCTGTGGAAATTAGAAAAAACTGAACTCTTCCCTGGTCAAAGGACTGCAGGTGCAGCATGATCTGGTACTTGAACATAGAAGAAGAAGAGGATGCATATCTGAGTAATAAGTCTACTATAGACTTTACTGATGTCTATAAATATCAGATGGCAGAAATTTGAAGTTGATGAACAGTTCTTTGTGCAGTTTTGCTACTTCTGAATCAGACATTTATGTGACATGTCACATTTATATGTATTTCATAAAGTACTAAAGCATGGTTAAATGTTGTGTTACATAATTTTATAAACATTCCAGTATTGTTTCTCATATTTTCCCTATATTATATTTAAAATATTGAGATGATTTACCATTTATTTGTGACTTCATATATGACAAGGAAGATTTCTGTTGGTTTTATCTACAAGGTTGGCATTTATTGTATTCTCATTCATGGATTTTAGAATCAGAGCAGACATTTGTTGTGTGTGTTGTGTTCAGGGATATTTAAAATCAAAATTTTACTTCAAAACAATTCCACTTTGTGACTGGCAGCGTAGGTATATGGTTCCTTGTACAGTAACTTATTTTCTCTTCTTCATAAGAGTTTTGAAGCAAGCAGATGTTAGCTGTTTGTAGTAATTTTCTAGCATCATTTTGTTTACCAACTCTCTCTCTCTCTCTCTTTCTGTCTCTGTCTTATATACTTCTCTCTCTATCTCACTCTGTCTCTCTCCCTGTTTGGTGCTCATCTTTGGAATACCCTCCCATCTTATATAAAAATTCTAAACTACAAACTCTTCCAATATCTATTTGATGTCGATTACATGCCTCCATGATTCACAAAAGGTATTTTAGACTGCTCTTACAGACACCGAACTCGGTCAATTGTTTATTATGAATAGTACCAATTTTCTGTTTGGTAGATAGTCATTTATATATGTATGTAGTTACTTTCTGTATTGAGTGCATGGATAAGAGTGAAATGTGAATGTTGTGCTTTAATTTTATTTTATGTTTCTTAGCTTTCCAATGTTAGTTATGCTGGTTATATGAGCAGAATATTTATAAAATGTCTGGAACAGAGTGAAAGATGTATGATAAAGGGCAGAATGTCAGATGGGCCTGCATGCCCAATTCTTAACTCTTTGGAAATAAAGATCAGTCAGTCAGTCTCTCTCACTCTTTGTCTGGCTTTCTCTCTCTCTGTCTCTCACCTCTCTGTCTGGCTCTATTTCTCAGTCTCTTTCTGGCTTTCTCTCTCTCTCTGTCTCTCACCTTTTTGTCTGGCTCTATTTCTCAGTCTCTTTCTGGCTTTCTCTCTCTCTCTCTCTCTCTCTGTCTCTCACCTCTCTGTCTGGCTCTATTTCTCAGTCTCTTTCTAGCTTTCTCTCTCACTCTGTCTCTCACCTCTCTATCTGACTCTCTTTCACTCTCTGCTTCTCTCTCTGTCTGTCTCTCTCTTTCTCTATCTTGTCTGATCTTCTTTTGTTTCAGAAAATAAAGCTTGTTTCTGCCATTAATTACCTTATTTTTTTGAACATCAGTTTTCTGGAGTTTATTTTCCATGTCTGTCATTGTGTGCCCTAGATACATGAAATTTTGAACTTGTTTTGAATTTTGACAAATTATATTTGTGTGGTCACACAGTTTTTGTCTGATTTACCACAGACATTGCATTTATTTCAGGTTTATATTATTGACTTTTGCCTTAAATCTCTGTTACAAATTTTGGAAAATTATTTTAACACCTGAGATTATTAATTATTCACCTTTATATCATTAACATGTGTCTCAAGATCTTCTTTGTCTGGGTGATTGTTAGCAGTGAAACTATAACATGTATAGCACCTTTGTCTTTGTAGTGAAGATATTTATTTCTTATTTTTTGGTAAGAGAAAGAAGAAGTAGTTTGAAAATAGTAACTTGTGACCAGTACAGACTAAACTCACCTCTGTCCCTTGCAGGTAGGTATGAGTTAGGTATCAGTGAAGGGGTCATTATAGGAATAAATCTTAGAATTGACACAGGACAGTTTATTAGGATGGACACACCGAGATGGTGGATTGTCCAAATAAAATATAACCTGGGACTGGTTAGCTTGTAAGATAGGCAGAAAATAATCATTGTAAATTTGAGGAGTCTTAATTTTAGAATGGACAAGAAAGCATTTTAATGGCTGTGGGTGTCTGGAGAATGACTTTGTGAATAGTCGGTAAATCAAACTATGATCATTCCAGAGATAGCAGATGTTAGAAACAAGACCTGGATAGAAACAGTGGTCATAGACATTTGTTAGAAAGACAGTGAATGAGACAGTTGTTAGAAAGACAGTAAATGAGACAGTTGTTAGAAAGACAGTGAATGAGACAGTTGTTAGAAAAATGGTTAGAAACACATTCATTAGAGAGACATCGAAAACTTAGTTTTTAGGAGGATTTTAAACAGAAGAGATATGTTGACAGACATTAGAAATTCAGCAAATAGCATTCATTTAGAAATATTCCAGAGTCAGAGCCAAAAGAGCCAGAATTGTAAACATCAGCAGAGTGTAGACATCAGCAAAGTGTAGACATTAACAGAGTGTAGACATCAGCAGAGTGTAGAAGTGGATAGTGGCACACACAGGAAAGTGATTTGTGAACAGCTTTTTTATTTTATTAACTCTTGCTGGGATCATTGACAAAAAGATAGACAAAGAAAGGTAACTCATGCTGTTCATAGTTTTATAATAGTTAACTCTTCTTTATACAGGCAGTCACCCATACAGAATTAGATTCTGCTCTTTATCAACAGGGTATTTGTTTTTTACAATTTTTCCTATGTATTTTGAAGAATCTCTTAATTTATTTTTGAAAAATTTACTTTAATAATTTACTGAATTTGATTATGTCTTTAGTGTCAGTTTCATTACATGTAACATTTTATTATATATTGTCACATTTTGAATGTTATTATTATTATTATTATTATTATTTACAGTGCTAGGGAGCGTTGGTGATCATTCTTCTCCATCTTGTCTGGTTCTTGGTGTCTTTCTGATTAGTTATGATGCTTTTCTTTTTCCATTCCACTTTATCAGTCCACATTTTTCTTTTGGCATTCCTTTCTTCCTTTCTTCTCATGAATTTTCCAGTTGTTACAAGGTTCTCCAACTTTTGTCTTCTCATGACATGTCCAAGTTCTCCAACTTCTATCATCTCATGACATGTCCAAGTTCTCCAACTTCTGTCTTCTCATGGCATGTCCACATTCTCCAACTTCTGTCTTCTTATGGCATGTCCAAGTTCTCCAACTTCTGTCTTCTCATGGCATGTCCAAGTTCTCCAACTTCTATCTTCTCATGGTATGTCCAAGTTCTCCAACTTCTGTCTTCTCTTGACATGTCCAAGTTCTCTGACTTCTGTCTTCTCATGACATGTCCAAATTCTCCAACTTCTATCTTCTCATGGCATATCCAAGTTCTCCAACTTCTGTCTTCTCTTGGCATGTCCAAGTTCTCTGACTTCTGTCTTCTCTTGATATGTCCAAGTTCTCTGACTTCTGTCTTCTCATGACATGTCCAAATTCTCCAACTTCTGTCTTCTCATGACATGTCCAAGTTCTCCAACTTCTGTCTTCTCATGGCATGTCCAAGTTCTCCAACTTCTGTCTTCTTATGGCATGTCCAAGTTCTCCAACTTCTGTCTTGTCTTGGCATGTCCAAGTTCTCTGACTTTTGTCTTCTCTTGACATGTCCAAGTTCTCTGACTTCTGTCTTCTCATGACATGTCCAAATTCTCCAACTTCTGTCTTCTCATGGCATGTCCAAGTTCTCCAACTTCTTCTCTTGATGCCTCCAAGAAATGTTGATTGTCTTTTTCTTATAATTTTAACAAGTTTTTCATTGTTCCGGAACCTTTTTTAAGTAGCTCTTTTCTGTCAGTCAACGTGTTTGTTGCGGTTTTCTCCAGAACTACATCTCTGCCTCAGTGTAGTGATCTCTTCTTGTGGATAAGTTTCACATTTATTGGAGTGTAGTCATATTATATATAGAATTTTGTACATCAAGTCATAGGTCAGCCAAGAAAAACATCAATATATCTAACATAGTGTGCCTTATCTCAGTCACTTTTTGGACTGTAGTCTCCACCACACCACAGAATGAGAAGAGGATGATATAATCAGTGAATTTTACACCTGCAAACATTGTATGTAATATAATGAGTGAATTTTACACCTGCAAACATTGCATGTAATATAATGAGTGAATTTTACACATGCAAACATTGTATGTGATATAATCAGTGAATTTTACACCTGCAAACATTGTATGTAATATAATGAGTGAATTTTACACATGCAAACATTGTATGTGATATAATCAGTGAATTTTACACCTGCAAACATTGTATGTAATATAATCAGTGAATTTTACACCTGCAAACATTGTATGTAATATAATCAATGAATTTTACACCTACAAACATTGTATGTGATATAATCAGTGAATTTTACACCTACAAACATTGTATGTGATATAATCAGTGAATTTTACACCTACAAACCTCGTATGTGATATAATCACCAAATTTTACTCCCACAAACATTGTATGTGATATAATCACCGAGTTTTTCTCCCACAAACCTTGGTATGTGATAGTCAGCAAATTTTACTTCTACAAACCTTGGTATGTGATATAGTCAGTGAATTTTACTTCCACAAACCTTGTTTGTGTTATAATTTGTGAATTTGCTTCCACAGTGTATGTGATATAATCAGTGAATTTTACTTCAACAAACCTTGTATGTGTTATAATTTGTGAACTTGCTTCCACATTGTTTGCATATGATTAATGGTGAATTCACTACTACAAACATTATTAGTCTCTAAAATACTTCCACATTGCTTATGGATGATATAATCAGTGAACATACTTGAATAAACTGCAGAATGAGATATACACATACACATGAACTTTGTTTTGTTCCTTCATTATAAATGCTGTAATCTTCTCTGTGTAAAACTCCTGTCTTTTGTTCCCTTATTATAAATGTTGTAATCTTCTCTGTATAAAACTCCTGTGTTTTGTTCTCTTATTATAAATGTTGTAATCTTCTCTGTATAAAACTCCTGTCTTTTGTTCCCTTATTATAAATGCTGTAATCTTCTCTGTGTAAAACTCCTGTCTTTTGTTCCCTTATTATAAATGTTGTAATCTTCTCTGTATAAAAATCCTGTCTTTTGTTCTCTCACTATAAATGTTGCAATCTTCTCTGTATAAAACTCCTGTGTTCTATAACTGATATCAGTTTCACATGTTGACAGCAGTTACCAAGATTTTGTTCAAATACAAAGATACAAGTTCAGCCATCAACATGTCTGTTTTAAAACAAAATGATCTTCTTTAGATCTTTCATATTCTGCAGTACAACACTGGATCAGAAAAGAAAAGTATGAACACAAGATACTATCATCAGGTAAGACTGCAGCATTGCCCCATGTTTCTGTATTTCATCAACAGCCTTTAGGGGTGACAAGGAAAATGTGCTGCCTTTCAAGTTGATATGCTATTTTCCTAGTAACTGTCTTGCCCGAGCAGGCTGCCTCTGGTGTTCTGTATGGCAGTCACCCTGTACCCATTTATCTGTGATGTATCCTTTCTAGGTTTTGGCAGTGGTACCAAGTAGCTGTACAACCAGTCTTTGGGGATATCACCCTTTTGTATATTTTTGTTGTATTTAATACATAGTGATTACACATCTGCACCTGAGTTTGTCAGTGTCTTCATATTGAATACCTTCAGGACCAGGTGCAGACTTGTTGGATGTTGTTTGATATCATCTGTTGTGACGTGTCATGCCTAACTCAACTCACATCATACACACACAGGGTAGTAAACTTGTTTCTTCAAGCCACCCTCTCAACTCACGTCATACACACAGGTTAGTAAACTTGTTTCTTCAAGCCACCCTCTCAACTCACATCATACATACAGGCTAGTAAACTTGTTTCGTCAAGCCACCGTCTCAACTCACATCATACACACACAGGCTAGTAAACTTTTTTCTTGAAGCCACCCTCTCAACTCACATCATACACACACAAGCTAGTAAACTTGTTTCTTGAAGCCACCCCCTCAACTCACATCATACACACACAGGCTAGTAAACTTGTTTCTTCAAGCCACCCTCTCAACTCACATCATACACACACAGGCTAGTAAACTTGTTTCTTCAAGCCACCCTCTCAACTCAACTCATACACAGGTTAACAAACTGGTTTCTTGAAGCCACCCTCTCAACTCACATCATACACAGGTTAGCAAACTGGTTTCTTGAAGCCACCCTCTCAACTCACATCATACACACACAGGTTAGCAAACATGTTTCTTCAAGCCACCCTCTCAACTCACATCATACACAGGTTAGCAAACTGGTTTCTCCAAGCCACCCTCTCAACTCACATCATACACAGGTTAGCAAACTGGTTTCTCCAAGCCACCCTCTCAACTCACATCATACACAGGTTAGCAAACTGGTTTCTCCAAGCCACCCTCTCAACTCACATCATAAACACACAGGTTAGCAAACATGTTTCTTGAAGCCACCCTCTCAACACACATCATACACACAGGCTAGCAAACTTGTTCCTTGAATCCACCCTCTCAACTCACATCATACACAGGTTAGCAAACTTGTTTCTTCAAGCCACCCTCTGAACTCACATAATACACACACATGTTAGCAAACTTGATTCTTCAAGCCACTCTCTCAACTCACATCATACACACACACAGGCTAGTAAACTTGTTTCTTGAAGCCACCCTCTGACCTCACATCATACAAACACAAGCTAGTAAACCTTTTTCTTCAAGCCACCCTCTCAACTCACATCATACGCACACAGGCTAGTAAACTTGTTTCTTCAAGCCACCCTCTCAACTCACATCATACACACACAGGCTAGTAAACTTGTTTCTTCAAGCCACCGTCTCAACTCACATCATACACACACAGGCTAGTAAACTTGTTTCTTCAAGCCATCCTCTCAACTCACGTCATACACACACAAGCTAGTAAACTTGTTTCTTCAAGCCACCCTCTCAACTCACATCATACACACACAGGCTAGTAAACTTGTTTCTTCAAGCCACCCTCTCAACTCACATCATACACACACAGGCTAGTAAACTTGTTTCTTCAAGCCACCTTCTCAGATAGGTCTTGTGTATCTGTTTGACGTATCTCCTGAGGAATGCTTTGCCGTTACCCTGACATTTTCAAATATTTGCTTTTCATTTTGAAAGTCTTTTATACATTTTCTTTTCAAAGAAAAACAATTACTACAACAAAACTGGTAATCACTATCAGTCTTATACTTCTCAGTAAACTTTTGTTGCTTACTCCTTTAAACATTTGAAAAAAGGAAAAAACTTTACTCAGTTTTTGCAGGTTTTTTTCCTTTCATAGATGCCATTTTTGCTTAACATTGTAGGTAACTGCCCAATCTAACACTGAAGTATGTGGGATAGGTAAAAGCCTAATCTAACACTGAAGTATGTGGGATAGGTAAAAGCCTAATCTAACACTGAAGTATGTGGGATAGGTAAAAGCCTAATCTAACACTGAAGTATGTGGGATAGGTAAAAGCCTAATCTAACACTGAAGTATGTGGGATAGGTAAAAGCCTAATCTAACACTGAAGTATGTGGGATAGGTAAAAGCCTAATCTAACACTGAAGTATGTGGGATAGGTAAAAGTCTAATCTAACACTGAAGTATGTGGTATAGGTAAAAGCCTAATCTAACACTGAGGTATGAGGGATAGGTAAAAGCCTAATCTAACACTGAGGTATGTGGGATAGGTAACTGCCTAATCTAACACTGAGGTATGAGGGATAGGTAAAAGCCTAATCTAACACTGAGGTATGAGGGATAGGTAAAAGCCTAATCTAACACTGAGGTATGAGGGATAGGTAAAAGCCTAATCTAACACTGAGGTATGAGGGATAGGTAACTGCCTAATCTAACACTGAGGTATGTGGGAATTATGTGTAGATTTAATCAGTTTTCTTTTTTTTTTTGCTTTGTTCGATATGATTGCTTTTTTGCAGCGCTTATATTGGGCAAGTCTTGCTTTGAATGTTATGTATGAGCATCTGGATGCTGCATCTTTTTTAATAAGTTCTATTTAGGATGTTCATGGATGATGTTACGTTCACAGACTGAGTGCGATTATAAACGTTAAGATATATCTACATGTGATGGTGTGCTCCAGTTCGCATGTTTGTAGCTGGTGCTGCTTTCTGAAACTTGACCAAGAGTTCATGTTTAAGGCACGTTTTGTCCGTCACACAATAAACTTGTTACCACTGGACAAGGAACTCATTTTGTTTGTTGTTGTCAAGAAAGTAGAATCATGTACTCCATGCACGTCACAACAAACAGATACTCAGACAGGTGTACAATATACAAACATGCCCATATATGCATTATTGTTCAGTAAGTCTCTCCAACCTACCTACAGATGAGGGCATGGATGAAAAGATGGAAATGTAGATGAAAATTAGTAAAAAAAAAAGCGCATTATATAATTAAAGTAAAATATAATGACACTGAAGTATAAGGGAGGGGGGAAACTGCGGGGTTAACTTACACGAATTTAACAGTTTTAATGGATGGCAGTGAGGCATAAAAAATTCCTGAACTTTAAAAGCTTTTGTTAAACCTACTCTTATATTCGTGACCATAAAAAATAAAAGTTAAAAGATTCATATCCAGTACGGTCCCGTCTTACGCCACTTGCTACTCAGCGCGGCACAACAGAAGAATAAGACGAACTCCTTCTGTACACATGGAGGTTTTATCACATGAAACAAGACCATGATCGAACGAGGTGATATGCACAGATGTGTGGCACGTGATACATTCAAAGACTCAGAACAACATGATAGATTGTTGCACATTCCTTTCCTCCTGCTTTAATAAATTCAGCTGTTGTCTCATCACATCCTGGTGATTTACCATTTTTCAGATTTTTTATTGCCTATAAAACTTCTTCTATTGTCGGTTCGGGTTCTTTCTCCTCCAATAATAATTCACATTGTTGATTTCTGGTTCCACAGTCGGTTGTTTCATACATTCTTTTGCAATATTCCTTCCATCTTTCTAGAATTTCCTCTGTCTCTGTCAAGGTATTCCCCATCTCATCACATATTACATTTAGCTTAGGTGTGACCTTTCTTGTCAATGTCTTCATTTCTTTAAACATTTCACTATCTCTTCCACACTTCTGATGTTCTTTTATTCTTTCACAACAATCTTGTTTGTAATGTTTTTTTTTTTTTGTCTTTTCTTATGTTTCTTCTTACTTCTTTTGTTAAAGTTTTATATTTCTCTTTGTTGTTGTTTGTCACTTTCCATTGCGTCTTCATTTCTCTACGTTGTTTTATCACTTCTAGTGTACCTGCTGTAATCCATCCATTCTTTTGTGTTTTCTTTACTGGAATCATGTCTTTAGCTGTTGTTATTAAGATATCTTTGGCCTGCGTAGCCAGTTCATCCGGTGTCATTTCCTCCTGTACAGCCATCAGGATTTCGAAACGGTTCTTCACTTCTATACCGTATTGTTCTGGTATATTTGTACCTCTTCTTCTTCTTCTTCGTTCACTTCTACCACCAAAAACCGCACTGTGAACCTACTGAATTCACACATGTGGTCCTCGTTAGGTCCGGTGGTCCCCTGTGTGGTCCAAAATAGACCACATGAGTTCCACGAAGGACCACAAGGGGTTCAGAGTATCACAGTGCTTTAGCCTGTATTCTTGGTGGGTCTCGGAAGCGGGATTGCGTGACACCGTGGTTTTCATTGTACCAGTTTGGTCTAGGGTTGGACTTTCTCACCGGAAGACCTCGACGTGTTTGGAATATCAGTGCATCCCCGCTGGGTGAGAGGCGTTAGCCCACCCAGGACAGAGTTGGACTTTCTCACCGGAAAACCTCGACGTGTTATGAGATACCCGTGTATCACCGCCGGGTGAGAGGTGGTTGCCCATCCAGTCCAGGGTTGGACTTTCTCACCGGAAAACCTCAGCGTGATTAGGATACGCAGACATCCCCGCCGGGTGAGAGGTGGTTGCCTATCTAGACTTCCCTGGTCCAGTGTCTCCGACTTCAGCATTTTGCGGTCGTGGCCGCTACCCTTCCTAGTTGTGACCAGGATGGAGCTTTTGTCCAGGAGGACGAATCCTCGCCACTAGTGACTTCTACCCCTGGGTTGAGCCGGTTTAGGCATTTCCCAGTATGGGCATGTTTGGGACGGGACCGACCTCTAGGGCAGAGGTACTGTGACATTCATAGCCTTCAAGATTCACCCCTGGTATGAGCCGGTTTAGGCAAAATTCACCAGTATGGGTGTTTATCAGGCGTTACCGACCTCTAGAGCGGAGGTGGCATGACATGTCTAGCCATCGAGTTCCACCCCTGGTGTGTGCCGGTTTAGGCATATTTCACCAGTGTAGGTGTATTTCGGACGTAGGCGGCCTCTAGAGCAGAGGTGCCGTGGTATAGCTCTCGTAGCGATACTACTGGACATACCAGGTTAAACTTCACTTTCCACCACCTTTTCCCATCGGCGCCGCACAGCAACCTTTATTTCCGCATTTACTTCCTTAACCGGGAGGAGCTTCACTCCACGCGCGGCATTTGAAAAGTCAAGCCAGCAGTGACTTAACCTCTGGGACAAACCGGTTCATGCATTTCACACGATATGACTGCACTCAGGACGTGGCCGACCTCCAGACCAGAGGTGCCGTGATTTGACTGTTTGCTTCGCTTTATTCTTTCAACCACCTTTTCCGCAGTGATGCTGCGCGGCAACCTCATTTGCAAATTTCTTCATTGGCCGGGAAGAGCACCGCTCCACGCACGGCAGCTGAAGTTCTCGCCAACAGCGGCAGATGAGCTACCAAACGTGACACTCATCTACCCTAAGTAACTGGTTTTCAGGCGCCAGATATTCGCCCTCGCCCCTTCTCCTGTCAGTTTAAACAGTTCTGCCACGGGAAGGCCAGGAGCTGGACTTGACTGCCAGAGGCTGTTTGTGGCGCGTTTGCAGTCCTTAGAACCTATATTTGTACCAATTTTTGCATTAAAATCACCCATTATTAATACAATATCATTTTTCCGTACCTGATCTATTGTCGTTTGCAGTGTATTATAAAAGTTTTCTACTTTCTCTTCTTCTGCTGCTGATGTAGGTGCATATATGTGAATGATTATTACATTTCTAGGAATGCTCTCAAGGGGTGCGACAAGGATGTGTACTATCTCCAGACCTTTTTTCTCTGTACAGCGAGAATATTCTAAGAACAATCATCACAGAACCAGGCATAAAATTGGAGGATACAATATTAACAACCTTCGGTATGCTGACGACACAGTACTGATAGCCGAGAACCAACAAGACCTGCAAAATCTCTTGGATAAAGTCGCCAAAGAAAGTGAACAGAAAGGCCTTACTTTGAACATCAAAAAGACAGAGACTATGGTTATATCTAAGAAACAGAATCCACCAGCATCCAGTATTAAATTAAACGGAAATATTCTAAAGCAGATGCAGAAATTCAAATAACTTGGAGCAGTAATAACTTCAGATGGGAAATGCAGAACAGAAATTAGGAACAGAATAGGCCAAGCAAAGACTGCATTTCAGAGAATGAGAAACATATTAGTTAACACATCTTTATCAATGAATGTTAGAAAACGAGTCTTAAAATGCTATATTGAACCTATCTTGTTATATGGAAGTGAATCATGGACAATAGGCAAGTCTGCACAAAAATCATTGGAAGCAGCAGAAATGTGGTTTATTAGAAGAATGTTGTGAATCCCCTGGACAGCAAAAATAACTAATGAAGACTGTTTGAGAAGAGCTGGAGAGACAAAAAACCTTGTTAAAAAGATAAGAGAGAGACAATGTACTTTCATAGGACATTCAATGAGAAGAGGGGGCATTGAAAATATTATAACAACAGGAAAAGTAGAGGGAAGAAGATCAAGAGGAAGACCAAGAGAAATGATACTGGACAGTCTGACAGGATGGTGTGAGAGGAGATCACCAACTGAGCTGATGGCCTACATGAAGGATCGTGTACTCTGAAGAAGCATAATAGCCAACGCCAGTCGGCACGGCACCTGATGATGATGATGATGATGATGATGATGATATTTGTAAGATCAAAGCGGAGTGGTCTTGATCCCGTAACTGTCTTTTTTATCTTTATCTTCATGTCTGCTATTAATAACTCATGGTCTGTGTCACAATCAGCACCTGGTAAAGTTTTTGCTGATGTTATACTTGACCTCCACCTTCTTTCCACTAAAATATAATCTATTTGATTCTTGGTTTTCCCATCAGGTGATGTCTATGTGTAAAGAATTCTTGGATGTTGTTTAAATCTTCTGCTCTTTCTGTACCAATTTTTGCATTAAAATCCCCCATTATTAATACGATATCATTTTTCCGTACCTGGTCTATTGTTGCAGTGTGTTACAAACGTTTTCTACTTTCTCTTCTTCTGCTGCTGATGTAGGTGCATATATCTGAATGATTATTACATTTCTAGGAATGCCCTTAAGTCTGATTGTTAGGATTCTATCACTTACTGGATTGTAGTCTAGTAATGCTTTTGATGTTGATTTGTCCAAATGTGATGGTGTGCTCCAGTTCGCATGTTTGTAGCTGGTGCTGCTTTCTGAAACTTGACCAAGAGTTCATGTTTAAGGCACGTTTTGTCCGTCACACAATAAACTTGTTACCACTGGACAAGGAACTCATTTTGTTTGTTGTTGTCAAGAAAGGAGAATCATGTACTCCATGCACGTCACAACAAACAGATACTCAGACAGGTGTACAATATACAAACATGCCCATATATGCATTATTGTTCAGTAAGTCTCTCCAACCTACCTACAGATGAGGGCATGGATGAAAAGATGGAAATGTAGATGAAAATTAGTAAAAAAAAAAAAGCGCATTATATAATTAAAGTAAAATATAATGACACTGAAGTATAAGGGAGGGGGGAAACTGCGGGGTTAACTTACACGAATTTAACAGTTTTAATGGATGGCAGTGAGGCATAAAAAATTCCTGAACTTTAAAAGCTTTTGTTAAACCTACTCTTATATTTGTGGCCATAAAAAATAAAAGTTAAAAGATTCATATCCAGTACGGTCCCGTCTTACGCCACTTGCTACTCAGCGTGGCACAGCAGAAGAATAAGACGAACTCCTTCTGTACACATGGAGGTTTTATCACAGGAAACAAGACGATGATCGAACGAGGTGATATGCACAGATGTGTGGTATATGATACATTCAAAGACTCAGAACAACATGATAGACTGTTGCACGTTCCTTTCCTCCTGCTTTAATAAATTCAGCTGTTATCTCATCACATCCTGGTGATTTACCATTTTTCAGATTTTGTATTGCCTATAAAACTTCTTCTATTGTCGGTTCGGGTTCTTTCTCCTCCAATAATAATTCACATTGTTGATTTCTGATTCCACAGTCGGTTGTTTCATACATTCCTTTGCAATATTCCTTCCATCTTTCTAGAATTTCCTCTGTCTCTGTCAAGGTAGTCCCCATCTCATCACATATTACATTTAGCTTAGGTGTGACCTTTCTCGTCAATGTCTTCATTTCTTTAAACATTTCACTATCTCTTCCACACTTCTGATGTTCTTTTATTCTTTCACAACAATCTTGTATGTAATGTTTTTGTTTTTGTTTTTTTGTCTTTTCTTATGTTTCTTCTTACTTCTTTTGTTAAAGTTTTATATTTCTCTTTGTTGTTGTTTGTCACTTTCCATTGCGTCTTCATTTCTCTACGTTGTTTTATCAATTCTGGTGTACCTGCTGTAATCCATCCATTCTTTTGTGTTTTCTTTACTGTAATCATGTCTTTAGCTGTTGTTATTAAGATATCTTTGGCCTGCGTAGCCAATTCATCCGGTGTCATCTCCTCTTGTACAGTCATCAGGATTTCGAAACGGTTCTTCACTTCTATACCGTATTGTTCTGGTATATTTGTACCAATTTTTGCATTAAAATCACCCATTATTAATACAATATCATTTTTCCGTACTTGATCTATTGTCGTTTGTAGTGTGTTATAAAAGTTTTCTACTTTCTCTTCTTCTGCTGCTGATGTAGGTGCATATATCTGAATGATTATTACATTTCTAGGAATGCACTCAAGTCTGATTGTTAGGATTCTATCACTTACTGGATTGTAGTCTAGTAATGCTTTTGATGTTGATTTGTCCAAATAAAAAGCCACTCCATTCTTTCCTCCTACGTCTCCACCAGAGTATATAAAGATATTATCATTCTCGCTCTTGAAGTGTCCTGATCCTTTCCATCGATGTTCGCAGATTCCCAAAATGTGTATCCGCGTTCTTTTCATCTCATCACTTATTACTTGATATTTTCCTTCGTACATACTTCTCACATTCCATTTTCCTACTCTTATTTTTCTTTTTAGTTTGATGCAGGGGATTTCCTTGGTAACACAGTCAGGATTTTGTCCGTCATCACAATGTATATATATATATATGTATGTATATATATATATATATATCATGTAATTTTTTTTATACCTTAGTATGGGAAGAATGAAAGATAGAGTGATAAAGGACAGAATGTAAGACGGAACAATTTTTTATAAATAGGAAACTACGAGGTTTTGGTACGGTAAAGTAAGAGAACAAATATTGTAGGATTAAACCTCGAAAAATTGTAGACAAAGCACTTTAGTGAGACGTGAGAGAAAGAAACATCACAAGAGAATTACCTGGGATTCGAACACGGACTCCGGTATTCCTAAGAGTCCGTGTTCGAATCCCAGGTAATTCTCTTGTGATTTTTCTTTCTCTCACGTCTCACTAAAGTGCTTTGTCTACGATTTTTCGAGGTTTAATCCTACAATATTTGTTCTCTTACTAGAATGTAAGACGGGGCTGCGTGCCCAACTCTTTACTGTTTTAAAATAAAGATCATTCATTCATTCACCAAAATCACGCGCAAAGTGAGTCTCAATTCAAGGGCAGATAATATGAGAAGATTACTAGGAACTATGGGCCAACCTTCAGTTTTCAAGAAAGTATCTGATATGTTGAGAGCATGTCAAATTGCTTTAAAAAATGGAAAAAAGTCGAAACCATTTTCTCAAGTGGAACTGGTGAAAAATATCTTGTAGCAACAGCACAAACTATGGGCACAAGCAAAGCTAAAAACTTCAGAAAGATAAGTCTGTTACCAATAAATGTTGCCAGAAGAGTAGAAGAACTGGCACTAAATGTTAAAGAGACGCTGAAATCAAAGTTGCTATCATACAGATTCTACTCACTGACATCTGTAATCTGTAACTCGCTGGCATATGTAATCTGTAACTCACTGGCATGTGTAATCTGTATTGATGAAAGCACAGACTCAACTGATATGCTTACATGAATGAGCTGGCTATCTTCATTTGTGAGATCTACGACGAAGACTATGAAGAGCTGTTGGCTTTTGTCCAAATGAAAGGAGCCAAGAAAGGAACAGATATTCTAGAAGCTATGAAAGTGACGCTTGCTAGATGTCGCCTTAGTCTGATAAACTTCTCAAGGTTGGCGACGGTAGGGCCCCAGCTGTGGCTGGAACAAAACCTGGATTGGTGGGACTAATACAAAGAAAAGAAAAATAAGAAATAGGCGCTAGCAGACTTACCAGCTATCATGGTACCACTCAGCAGGAAGATTTATTTACTAAATTTCTTGTGTTTTAAAATGTCGTGAAAGTTATGACAGACATTATGAATTTCATCCCAACAGGGGTTTGTATCATCAAAAGTTTTAACATTTTCTAAGGACGGAATGGGATGCTGATCATGGCGATGTTATCTGCTTCTCTGACGTGCGATGGTTAAGCCGTACAGAAGCGCCCATGGGGATTTTTGAGCTGAAAAATGATATCCAAGAGTAACAGCAAAATCCTGTACAGAGTTTGGCGATTCTAAGTGGTAGGCTGGCTACCCTCCTTACAGAAATTTCTTTTCATTTTAAGCTTCAGTCAAAAGATCAACCGGTTCATGTTCAGTTTAATCACATCAAAGTTTTGCGGAGGAAACTGAATGTCTTTAAATGCCAACATCAAAACCAGAACTGAACTCATTTACAAATACTGTGGAAACTGCAGTCTGCAGAACATGTTCCTCAGTAGGTGGCCGCAATATCTCAGTTCCAAACCCAGTTCCAAGAGAGATTTCAGATTCCTGTGCTCAAGAAGGGGCCGTGAATGTGACATCTTCTCTGCGAATGTCATGGAAATTCCTAGGGACCTGCAAATGTAAATTTATTGAACCTCAGTGTGATAGAGATCTGAAAATCAAATCTGATCAAGTGCCTATACCAGAATTTTATCTAAAGTATATAGAAAAAAGAAAAAAAATTGTCATTCTAAGAATGTATGCAAGAATCTTCTCACCTTTTGGAAGGACTTACTGATGTGAACAGAGTTTCCAGAATGAAGCACAAGTCAAAAGTGAGTACGGAAATTATTGATTGTCACCTGGAGCACTGCCTTTGATTAGCTACCACAGAAATAGTTCCAGTCATTGAATTGCTATAGTAGTAAAAAATTGCTGCATTAAAAAAGAAAGAATCAGTTTTATAATTAACTGAACCTTTCATTGCTGCCGCGTTGTAATGAAATTTGTTTATAAATGCAGGTGATCTCTTCTTTTAAACCACTCATAAGTTTATTTTACATCCTTCCCGTGCAGTTAAATGGCACATAGGCCCCGTATGGTAGTTCGTCAAGATGTCCTGTCTTCGGCGAGTTTTTCAATCTCATCAAGGGATGTTATGCCCCCTGAATTAGCTTCTCTTAACAATGTCCTTCTCAAAGTTTCACGTGGTCGACCTCTTTTTCTTCGGCCTATTGTGTTCCATTTGATAGCTTGTTTGGGGATTCTCTGATTGTTTCTTCTCATCACATAACTGACATATGTCCATCTTCTTTTTCTGATAAACCATGAGACAGATTGTTGTTTGCTCATCTGTCTGATCTCTGCGTTGTTCTTAAAATCGTTCCACTTTATACCGTGTATTTTCCTTAGGCATTTCTTTTCAAAAGAGTCTAATTTCTTGTCTAATTCTTTTGTTGTTTTCTAGCTTTCGCATGCATAAATGAGGGTGGATATCACATTTGAATTGAGTAGTCTTAACTTGGTTTTTGTGCTTATAACTTTTGAATGGCATATGTTCTCTAGATTCTTGAAGGTCAATGCTGCTTTTGCAATTCGAATTCTAACTTCTTTTCTGGTGTCATCATTGTGGTCTATATAGCTGCCGAGATATGCAAAATGGTTTACTTCTTCAACAGCTGTTGAAGTTTATACAACAACATTATTACATGAAAGTCAGACACAATTCCCAAGAAAGATATTCCAGTCGAAAATTAAATAAAAAATCACATTATAGTAAATCCCATGGAACAACACTGCTATTAGTTGAAACAGAATATCTTGACATTTGAAAGCCAAAATGCCTACTGAAGAACGCGAATTAGATTATCCAGCTGTATGTTTTACTGAAAGAGTGTGAGTGTCATTAACTTTCTCTTTACTACTCCAGTTAACTATCCCATGAATTGGAATACACTAAGTTATTACTAAACTTCACGTAAAGTAACGGCACAACCCAGGTTCTCAACAAGTTAACACAATTGTAAGATACAGATGATCTTGACCACAAGATTAATGATAACCAGCCTGTCATTCCACGATACAACATAAGAAATGATCATGTTGTCACAACAGAGTCTCCAATTTATAATTTTCAAGAGCCCAGTCAGTCAATCATTTGCATGTTCCTTGCGGAACTTTGCCTCCCTAACAGCTCTACTGTAGGTCTATCGGCTGTAAGCAAGATGGCCTGCTGCTGATGCATCCATTTGCAGATTATCAACGATGTCTTGCAGCCATCTTCGCCCTAGTCTTCCTCTCTTTCTTTTTCCCATTATGTTCCCTTCCAAGACGGTCTATTCTAAATTATCATGACGTTTAATGTGTCAAAAATATTGAAGTTTTCTCTCTTTAATACTCTTTACTAACCAGTATTCCTCAATATTAAGTTATATGCGTTCTTTTCTGTGTCCATGATATATGAAGAACTCTTCTGTAGCATTAAAGGGCATTTATGTGTTTCTCAGCTGTTTTGTTACGTGTCCACGTCTCACAGGCATATGTTGCGATGGGAAAGATGCATGCCCTTAAAAATCTTATTTTTGTAGTTCTGTCTGTTCCTCTCCACAGATTCTTTAGTTGTTTTACTTTCTGAAGAGCGATAGATGTCCTCCTTTTAATTTCCATCACTGTATCTCGGTTATTAGTTAGTAATGATCCAAGATATTCAAAACTCTCCACCTCTTCCAATTCTTCTTCATTGATACATACTCGTTTTTCAGCTGCCTTATTAGTTTTATCAGTTGTCATCAATTTAGTTTTCTTCGCATTAATACAGAGGTTTTGCTCTTCACTATTCTTACGGAGTGACATTATTAGTTTTTCCATTTTTTTTTTGTGTGTTGTGGACAGTAATACTGTGTCATCAGCATATCTAATCTCTGATATTTCATAACCTTCAATTTTTATGGCATCGTAATATTTTTTGTCTACATATTCTCTTACATTGCTCATTATATTTTCAGTATAGAAGTTAAATAAGTAAGGCGACAGTATGCACTCCTGACGGACCCCTTGTTTTATGTCAAACCAAGTTGTTGTTTCACCATTTATTCTCATTGATTCCTGTTGGTCTAGATACAACAGTGATATTAATTGTATCAAATGTGTTGGAAATCCCATTATTTACATTATTTCTCAGTTTCTGGTGTTGTACACAATCAAATGCCTTTGAATAGTCTTTAAAAGATAACTATAGATTCACATTAAATTCTCTGTATTTCTCTATTATTAATTTTATATTGAATGTATTGATTCTCTTCCCTGTCTAAAACCCGCTTAGACCATATTTACTTCTTCCTCTATGTTCTTTAGAAGTCTACCATTCAGATTTTAAATAGAATTTTACATAACTAATCAGGGCAACATTTCTGTAGTTTGTGTATAATTTCAGGTTACCATTTTTTGGCAATAGAATGAATATAGATCTGTTCCATTCTTTTGGCCACATTCCTGAATGACATATCTTTTTACATAGTGCATGATAGATTGTTGCACATTTTTTTCCTCCTGCTTTAATAAGTTCAGCTGTTATCTTATCACATCCTGGTGATTTACCATTTTTCAGATTCTTTATTGCTCATAAAACTTCTTATATTGTCAGTTTAGGTTTTTTCTCGTCCGATAATAATTCACACTGTTGATTTCTACTTTCACAGTCAGTTGTTTCATATATTCCTCTGTAATATTCCTTCCATCTCTCTAGAATTTCTTCTGTCTCTGTTAAGGTATTCCCCATCTCGTTACAAATTACATTTATCTTAGGTGTGACATTTCTCGTCAATGTCTTTATTTCTTTAAACATTTCACTATATCTTCTACACTTTTGATGTTCTTCTATTCTTTCACAACAATCTTGTATTTAATGTTTTTTGTGTGTCTTTTCTTATGTTTCTTCGTACTTCTTTTGTTAAAGTTTTATATTTCTCTTTGTTGTTGTTTGTCACTTTCCATTGCGTCTTCATTTCTCTACGTTGTTTTATCAGTTCTGGTGTGCCTGCTGTAATCCATCCATTCTTTTGTGTTTTCTTTGCTGGAACCATGTCTTTAGCTGTTGTTATTAAGATATCTCTGGTCTGTGTGTCATCTCCTGTACAGCCATCAGGATTTTGAAACGGTTCTTCACTTCTATACCGTATTTTCTACTATTTTATGTATGATCAAAGCGGAGTGGTCTTGATCCCGTAACTGTCTTTTTTATCTTTATCTTCATGTCTGCTATTAATAACTCATGGTCCGTGTCACAATCAGCACCTGGTAAAGTTTTTGCTGATGTTATACTTGATCTCCATCTTCTTTGCACTAAAATGTAATCTATTTGATTCCTGGTTTTCCCATCAGGTGATGTTCATGTGTAAAGTCTTCTTGGATGTTGTCTAAAAAGTGTGTTAGTGATGATTAGCTCATTTTCCATGCAAAACGCCATTAGATTGTCACTTGCCTCATTTCTATGTACTATGATAAATTTCCCCACAACATGTCCTTCGTCTTCTGCTCTTTCTGTACCAATCTTTGCATTAAAATCCCCCATTATTAATACAATATCATTTTCCGTACCTGGTCTATCGTCGTTTGCAGTGTATTATAAAAGTCTTCTACTTCCTCTTCTTCTGCTTCTGATGTAGGTGCATATATCCGGATAATTGTTACATTTGAGGAGTGCCCTTAAGTCTGATAGTTAGGATTCTATCACTTACTGGATTGTAGCCTAGTAAAGAGAACACAGCAAGCTTTAATATGAGAATAGATGTGGATGAGGAGATGTGGGATGGATTAAGCCAAGAAAATCAAACAATACCAGAAACATACACAGCGCTAAGTGTCCCGGAAGGGAACTATCTGGCCTCAGGAACAAAATATGACCCCAGACTTACCTACCAATTTCAGTTCGAATCACAACACCTTTCCAACACTATGATCACTGTCCCAGAAACATTATAACACTTCCGTCCTAAGTCCTACAGTAAGCAGTAGAACCTCTCCTGATATCACAAAACTAAAACACTGGTAAGTAACATGATTCTCTTACACAAAACCATGTCCAACTGGACAAACAACAATACCCTACATGACTGGAGCAACTGTTCTACTACAAACAACTATGATATTATATGATTCTACTTATCAATCATGTCTAAAAACACTATAATTCAACTACCAACATTCTCTGACTCTTATGTCTGAGCCCTCTCTGTCTGAGCTTTCTGTCTGAGCCCTCTCTGTCTGAGCCTTCTGTCTGAGCCCTCTCTGTCTGAATCTTTTTTTTTGAGCCCTCTCTGTCTGAATCTTTTTTTTTTGAGCCCTCTCTGTCTGAGCCCTCTCTGTCTGAGCTCTCTCTGTCTGAGTCTTCTGTCTGAGCCCTCTCTGTCTGAGTCTTCTGTCTGAGCCCTCTCTGTCTGAGTCTTCTGTCTGAGCCCTCTCTGTCTGAGTCTTATGTCTGAGCCCTCTCTGCCTGAGTCTTCTGTCTGAGCCCTCTCTGTCTGAGTCTTATGTCTGAGCCCTCTCTGCCTGAGCCTTCTGTCTGAGCCCTCTCTGTCTGAGCCTCTTCCTCGTGTTTTCCATATTTCCTTTTTATATTTCCCGGCTCGGCTGTAAAATCTCGGGACTTCACTCTTTCCAACTAGTGCCAGCTACCCCGCAGGCTGTTAGGATCTAGAAACTTCTTTTTACCTTTCTCTTGATACTCAGATTTTCAGTACTGTAACATTTCACCCTAACTTAGTCAGATTTAACACCAAACAGGGCTCATGAACATTACTGAAAGTTATCGAAATATTAATAACTCTATCTTACAGAAATAAAGTTATTTCCCGTATGCCAGTACTATACTATACTGGCATAACATTTTAAGTGTTTTTGTTCAGCAAATGTTCCGTAAGATGTCTGGTTTGAATTCGAACCTAAATATTATGTTTAAGACTTGTCTGTTTTGTGGCCCTCCCACCAGAACCAAATTTTCAAACTGGACCACGACATCCAAAATGCTGAGCACCCCTGTTGTAGAGGAGCGTCCACAAACACCTGGGCAGATATTGCTCCTGTTCGCAGAAGGTAGTGAGTAAATGTGCAGATACACATGGAAAAAATAGAGGAATAAAGCTAGATCCAATGTCTTCACTGATTACAGCTCTGAACACTAAAAAAAAAAAACACACACACACACAGCAGGGTACTTTGTGGTCACCAGTGCGAGCGGTAAGAACGTGCTGTAGGTGACCTGTTGAAGTCGAGATATTTGAACTTTGAGGTATTGATGTTATAGTTAGAGGTGACCTGTTGAAGTCGAGATATTTGAACTTTGAGGTATTGATGTTATAGTTAGAGGTGACCTGTTGAAGTCGAGATATTTGGACTTTGAGGTATTGATGTTATAATTAGAGGTGACCTGTTGAAGTCGAGATATTTGGACTTTGAGGTATTGATGTTATAGTTAGAGGTGACCTGTTGAAGTCGAGATATTTGGACTTTGAGGTATTGATGTTATAATTAGAGGTGACCTGTTGAAGTCTAGATATTTGAACTTTGAGGTATTGATGTTATAGTTAGAGGTGACCTGTTGAAGTCGAGATATTTGAACTTTGAGGTATTGATGTTATAGTTAGAGGTGACCTGTTGAAGTCGAGATATTTGGACTTTGAGGTATTGATGTTATAGTTAGAGGTGACCTGTTGAAGTCGGAATATTGGAACTCTATATCAGAAGCCTAAAAGTTTGATAACGTTAAGACCACGTTTATGATAATCAACTGTTGTAACTGTTTTATACTTTCAGTAATCCTTTCAGCATGAAAGTTTGACAGTAAAATCTAATACTTATTGATTTAGCATATGTCACATCAGCAAAGTTAAGATAAGCTCGAGGAAACAGGTTAGGAAAATAAAAGTATTTTTCTAGTTCATAAATCATACATTTGCATGTCATAAACAAACAGGGTTATAACTTGGAATGCTTGTTCAATATTGTTTCTAGGAAAATGTTCAGCATAAATTAAACTGCAAGATAACTTTAAAGCTGATATATAAACCCTCCAAACGGGAGAGAAGCATTTAACAACCCAACTTTAGATATCACATTTGTCTGGAGGGAGAGGTGGATGAGTGTGGGGAATTTATAGAGAGAAAGACTTTACTAACTTTAGATATCACATTTGTCTGGAGGGAGAGATGTGTGAGTGTGGGGAATTTATGAAAGAAAAGACTTTACTAACTTTAGATATCACATTTGTCTGGAGGGAGAGGTGGGTGAGTGTGGGGAATATCGAGAGGCAGGGGAGGAGGGGGGCGGGGGAGAGAGAGAGATAAAAATGTCACAAAATTTTATGCCAAACTCTCTTCAGTAAAGCTGTCTTTTCTCCTGGAAAATTCCCTCTCAGGGATTGCGGCTGGCTAGTCAGAAGTACACAGACAGTGAGCCCGGCTCAACAGAAACAACTCATGGAGGAACCGATATGTTCAGAAAAATATAGATTCTGCTCCCAAGAGACTAACCAGCCACACGGAACAAAGAAAGGTATCATGACCAATGAAATAAATGAAAAAATTATCACCTTAAGCATGGGAATGTGGAGTGGTTGTATGTAGCTTTTTAAAGGAATATCAGCAATCATTTTATCAGAATTATATATTGTAAATGCTTTCAGTTTAGCGGGGGGAATGGTGATATAAAAGTATGGTTGTGGGGTGTAGGCGAAATATTAAATGTTTAATTAATTAAATATGAACTGGTGATATATGAACGTCACACATAAACACACCTAGTCAGTTCGGGGGCGGACGATTAGGTTAGGTCATCATCTGCAACCACATCATACTTACGACGTAATTACTACAAGACAATCAACACTTACATACTTGCAGTATCAAGAGCAGCACAATCCAAGCATGCTGTGGACGATACAGGCTTGGATCGAGGGGCGTATGACCTTAACCGAAGCTCCATCGTCCACGTGATTTGGTAGTTGGTTTGGGGGGATATATATTTGAAACATTAGATTAGATAATTGAGGGGGGGGGGTGGAATGAACATGGCTAGCGATGTAGTGTCTTCTTTGTGCTTATATTAATGTGCGTATTCAGTATACTCTACCGAGCCCACCTCATGTGATGTAGATTATGTAGTTGTGAGTGTTACGCTGTGTTGTAGAGTTCCCGTATTTACGTATCGATATGGAAATTCTTTGTCTGATTTCAGTGTGATTTATCAGCATATTGGAAGGGCAACATGTATGATTCGTTTATTATGCTTCTCATGTAGACTGATCATGTGCTGCAGAAGCACAGGTATATGGAGTTGTGTCATGGCAGCGATAACTGCAAGGAATAAATGCTATTACACATTAGATTCATAATGAAGGCTACCTGGAGGGCCAAGAGAGCCAGGGACCTCGGGTCTATCAGGTTTTCAATATGTAAAGATTAGAAGTCATTATAATATGATACTATATTTAAATACACTACATTGCATTGACATTGTTCATCCACTTTGCTTTTCTATTATTGACGGTTGCTTGAAGTATTTTGCTTGCATTGACATCTGTTCATCCAGTAGTTTTTCTGTCATTGAAGATTGTTGGAGTATTCTGCATTGCATTAATATTGTTCATCCGTTATGACGACACACGTCTTTGATGTCATGTTGATGTCAGTGTCAGATGTATGGCTGTTGTGAGTATAGTGAGATTAAAATGCTGTGGCCTTAATTTTATACTTGCTGATTTGTACTGCATGTCACTGTATTGTTGTGTTGTTTGAATGCTTCAGGATTAGGCAAAATTAGCGTACAATATACAAGGTCCGACAATTAAGTAATGAGACTGATTTTATTATGGCCAAGAAGAAAATGCCATTTATGAAGCAAAGCATGAATCCAGAGAGGAAACCTTCATCTATGATATGCCAACTTTACATCGCCGCCCGATAATCTGATGACAAACAGGACGCCATTTGGTGACCTAGTCAGAAGTGCATTGGTACGTAATCAGCATGGAGCAAAAAGCTAACATTAAATTCTGTTTAAAACTCGGAAAAAGTGCCACTGAGACAATTGAAATGATGTGACAAGTTTATGGAAATAATTGTTTATCTCATGCACAGATATTCAGGTGATATTCGCGATTCAAAAGTGGTGCGGAAACGATTACAAATGCAACTAGACATGAACTCCCGATTTCTGTTCGTAATGAGGAACTCATTGCAAAAGTCATAGAAAGGAAACAAGAAGATCGTTGTTTGACTGTGAGGATGATGACAGATGAATTTTGTGTTAACCGAGAGACCATCCGTGAAATCTGAGTGGAAGATTTGGCCAAGAGAAAAGCTGCTTGCCGGTTTGTACCACATGCGTTGTCTGATGACCAAAAACATCAGCGTGCTGAGTACGCAAAAGACATCATCAAAACATGTCGCAGAAATAAACATCTCTTAAATTTGATTGTTGCAGAGGATAAAACAAGGATTTTCCTATATGATCCCACAACTAAACACCAAAGAGTTCAGTGGAAGTCACTAACATCACTAAAAGGCAAAAAAAATTCATCTTCAAAAGTCAAAAGTGAAGACAATGTTGGTGTGCCTCTACGACAGCAAAGGAGTTATTCACAACGAATTTATTCCAGAGGGATAGACTGTCACTGCCAAAGTTTATTTAAGTATTTTGAAACGCCTGTTGATAAGGATTCTCCGAGTCCGACCGGAGTATTCAACACCTGGTAGTTTTTCTCTCTTCATGATAATGCACCGGCCCACCGGGCGGCAGATGTACAGGAATTTTTGACCCAAAAACAAGTGTGTGCTCTCAACCATCCATCCTATTCCCTAGATTTGTCTCCCTGCGATTATTTTATATTCCCAAAATTAAAGTTACCATTGAAAGGACGCTTATTTGACGATACTGATGGCATCAAAATGACCATACATCAAGTTTAAGGGCCATACCAGCAGAACTGCAGAAGTCGTGTTTATTAGACCGTATCATTCGCTGTATCAGTACACAAGGGCTCCTATCAGGATCTGGAGAGGACTGCGGGTTCTGCCATGTGGACAAGGGTCAGAACCTGAAGTGACCAACAACCTAGAATGCAGAAGAAGAAGAATGCACAAGGGGCTTACTTTGAATAAAATACAGGTTATACTTTCAACTGTTGTTTTTTTTATGTAACTAGTATCAAGATTTAAATTGTCGGACTTTGTACCAAGGAGGGGAGAACCTGGGTTGACTGTCATGATGGGAGAGCTAGATTGGCCTCGAGTACTATAGTACATTGCCAAGGATTATTGGTCTGTTACCATCAGGAGAAAATATTCCTCCCACTAGCTTTAATATAAACTTGCACCAAGCAAGTTTTACAATGCAACGAAAGCTCTCCCATCGGCCACAAAACCCCGAAATGAGTAGAAAATATTATTGCAAGACTTATTACCTAAGTAGATAGAATTATCGCTGAGCGCTTGACACGTGACTGCTCTCCTCACATTAAGAGATAAAGGAATGACTACCGCGATAAAACTGGTTCTAGGAGTATAGGTAGGCAGAGATGTATGGCTCAGGTAAAGGAGAAGAGCGAAGAAAGGTTGCAGGAAAGAGAGTGGCAGAAAGTAAGATGAGCACGTGTAAATGAAGAACATACAGTAGTCCAGTGTTTCGGTTAATGTCTTTTTCAAAGTCACATGAAAAAAAACCCAAACTAAACAATACAATTATAAAACGCAGCGAAGTGATATCTGGACTAAAACAAGAAAGATGAGCAGTAATGACATAAACAGGAATAAATAGCAAACAAAAAGTGTAGGCAGAAAAATAAAATATTTCAAATATGAAATTATTGTTATTCCAGATTGGTGTGAATCCGTTGCCTTGACAACAGGTTGTCTGCTCTGACTGCTTGTTCTTGCTCAAAACTTGCTCAGAAGTGCCAGTCTGTTTTATTTTAATGTACTCAAGATGTCAATGTGACATACTGTAAATCTGACATCTTCACTGAAAAACTCTAATACAAACATTGTCTTGAAAATGTGACTTTAAATCTAATAAAGAGGAAGTTTATACAAGATCTGAAGTTTGCAAATGAATGCAAATTTTCACCCTCATATATAATAATACAATAATTCATAGACCAAAATGTAATAAATCATAGCACAATATTCCGTTCCTAACAGAACACTCACAAAGAATCACAAAACTATTTAACATCTTGGAAGAAAACTGGCACATGATGATGATAGTGGTAATGAATATGGACGAACACCCTGCAGCGTTTCTGTTATGACATTGACGAAGTATTGACAATATACCAGACAGTGAAGTCTCGACATTTGTGTACATATTTCTGTGGTGCCCTTGATGAGATGTTGACAGTGCATTAGACGGTTTTATCCTTGACACTTGTGTCATTGGCATATATGATTATTTTATTTCACCTCAGCACGCTAACTGTGTAGGCCCTGTGTAACTGTGACATGGGTTATTCTGCCATAAAATTTGTAATACAGAGAATTAATTTCAAAATTATGGAATATAAACTTCCCATAATATTATATATTTTGATTCTGCTGAAATTTAGCACCGCCCCATGTTAGCTGAAATCACGAGGGAGCAAATATTTACAGTGGGAAAATGGAACACAAATCACATTTATACACACATCAAATCCACATTGTACTGTTAACGTTGAGCTGAACTAAACGCACAAATATCACTTCATAGAAAAACTAGAATTTGTTTTTAAAAATACGAACAAAATCATTCACTGTTGTGTTGTCAACATTTGAGAGAATTTCCTTAATACTTACTGCGAAAAACATAAAAGAAGGAATGAGATGGTTTTCTGTGTAGTATTTTCATATGAAATGGTACAAGAACTACGTACATCATACGAACTTCGTACATCATACGAACTACGTACATCATACGAACTACGTACATCATACGAACTACGTACATCATACGAACTTCGTACATGATACGAACTACGTACATCATATGAAAACTTTAAGCAGGCTGCAGATTTAGCATGACCAAACCTCCTCGAACCTGGAGAAGATGTGGTCGCAGTTCAGATTTTTTGTTCTGCTCTCCCTTTCTGGGTGCCTGGCTACGGTGTAAACCTTGCAGACCCACTTTGGCCGTCTTCGTATCAGTAAAACTATAAATTAAATTCTGTAATCCGATTAGTCACTGGAAAGCGCTGTAGTTTTTATTAACCATGGCCGCGTTCTGCCGGAAGTTATATAAGCAGATGCGCATAATCCGTAACTGACCAACGTAGATCTGCAGTTCTGGGAACGAAGGCTGGGTCTGCTTTATCTTGAGATAAAAGCCCGTGCTATTTCTGTACGTATTCAGAGTTTCCTGTCACTGAGACCACTGGTTTGATTATATGTTACCACATTTTCTTTACATTTAATTCGACTCATCTTTTCTTAATGTACGTAGTTTATTATGATAAGTGTTTAGTACAATCATATTTTATGTCTCTCTTTTTTTTCATAATTTGATGTCTGTATATTGTCTTATAACGTTAGTGTTGATTATTAAAACTCTTGTAGAATAATTGTTATCTCCCCCCCCCCTGAAAATACCCATTTAAAGTCAAGACAGAGTGCTTGTTGCACGTAACTGACGTCATATCTTTCTAAGACAATTTAAACTTTTTCAGAAATTGAACCATTCAAATGAATGCGGTGTAAAGAACAACACTTAATGAGTACATGTCACAACTAACGAGCTGATGTAATGACAAAAAAAAAAAAACAAACCAGACAACTAATCTAATAGTACTAGTGAATCAGTCAGTCATTTGCATGTCCCTTGCAGAACTTTGCCTCCCTAACAGCACTCCTGTAGGCTTCTCGGTTGTAAGCAAAATGGCCAGCTGCTGATGCATCCATTTACAGATCATCAACGATGTCTTGCAGCCATCTTCGCCTTGGTCTTCCTTTCTTTCTTTTTCCCCATCATTTACCCTTCCAAGACGGTCTTCTCTAAATTATCATGACGTTTAATATGTCCAAAATATTTAAGTTTTCTCTCTTTAATCCTCTTTACTAGCCAACCCTCTTCAATATTAGGTTCTTGTAGTATAATATATATTTGTTCTCTTTTGTGTCCAAGATAAACGAAATACTATTCTGTAGCATTTACATTCAAAGGCATTTATGTGTTTCTCAGCTGTTTTGTTAAGTGTCCAGGTCTCACAGGCATATGTTGCGATGGACAAGATACAAGCCCTTAAAAATCTTATTTTTGTGGTTCTGTCTGTTCCTTTCCACAACATGTTTAGTTGTTTTATTATTTGAAGAGCGATAGACATAATGTAGATTAACAAGATAATAAGCAACCTAGTGAAGTTTCCGTATCTAAGCTGGACACAGAATGGCGAATAATCAGATATCATACGAGAAAAATAGACGAGGATCTTGGTGATATGATGTTACAAATATGAGCAGAGATGGAGATTGTGTGATTATAACTCTTCTGACGAAATGGTATGACAACAGCAACAAGACGGGGGTAGTGATGTAACTAGGAACAATAACGCTACAAAGTTAATTTTGAGAAGAAGAAAAAAAAGTAACACTTAGAGAAATAATGCATTTGTAGCTGCTCAATGTAAGTTTTGTGGTAAAGACCGGTAACTTTGAAAGAAATGATATGTCTGTTACTGGAATAAATAATATTTCAGTAGTTACAGTAGAGATTATCGTGACCTACAAGGTTTGTCATGGACGTTCATAATACTTGCATAGTCATGAGAATTGACATGGTTATAGTTTTAAAAAATGAGATATATTTTAACTTCAATATCAATTTCCAGGGACAGGCTATGAACTGAAACACCAAGATGACTTTGGACTCATCAAGTAATCCATGTAGGTCTTCCATTTACTTAAGTATGTACTCTTAAGTCATCGATTACGTCATCAACAGTGTTTCTTTTCAGTATCAGCAATGGCTATTAGCTGTACAATAATACCAGGATTATTCAAAAATTAATTTTCAGTTGGCTGATGAAAAAAGTCAAAAAATTGATTTTAAATATTACAAAAAGTATATACATAAATCCATTAGTTTTTCTACATAGTCGTCATTCAAATTCAGGTAATTATCGTACCATGACACAATCTTTTTCCATCCCTTAACAAAGAACGGGACTAAAGAAGGATCCAACGTTTACTTTATTCTGTATTTCTTCGTTGGTATCGAAGAGTAGGGTAGGCACCCAGACATCCATTTTGCTGAAGAGACGTAATTGCTTGGCTTTAAGTCCAGACTATCAGGGGCGGGGTGGCGGGGGGAGGGGGTGATCGAAAATCTGCCAGTGGAGGTGGTGAAGTGGTTTTGCTTGCCGCATTGCGGAGCCGCCCTCTGTTCAGAAGAACGATGCATGTGGTGATCACTCGGCGCCCGTTGTTTTAGATCGACCTCCGAAGTTTGAGCTTCGAAATAAATCTCCAACGTTAATGTGCTCTCCGGTGACATGAATCTCATCAACAAAATTCCATTGCGGTCTTAGAATTCTGTGACAGTCATTTTTTATTTTGGAAGTTTTTTTTTTTAGACTGAATATGCGCATCCACTATTTGCACTGTTCTTTTGTTTTTATTTATTTATTTATTTATTTTTTGTGCATTCACTAACTGAACTTGTCTCGTCGATTGTCAAAATTCTTGGGAAAAATTCTTCCCGTTCTTCCTGGTTGTAAGAATAAACATAACAGCTGAGCCCATTCTTTCTGTGTTCTAAACGCTATCGTTATTTCTGTACCCTCTGTTCACAGACTTTGTTGCAAGCCAATATCTCTGTGACAGATCGAAAGAGGTTAGTCCTCGAAATTTGAGAAACTTCATGAGAAAGAAATGAAATCTTCATTCACGACTTGCTCGACTTTTTGAAGGAGCACATCAGCACAATTTCGTATTGAATTTGCACACTCTTGTTATTCACATCTGTGGTCCATCCCTGAATTTCCTGTTCCAATCGCTCATAGAACTATCATTCATAATGTCATCACCAAAATAAACGACACAATCGCCCTCCTGCTTGTGGAAAACGAATAACATAACGAATCTCACAGCTGGCGGAAATGAAGACTACAGGGTTCATGTTTACTTGTCGATACTCGTGCGCAACTAAACAAAATTGACTGCGGGTTTAGCGATATAATACTTTACAGGTTGCTACATGATATGTGTCGCGACGGTACAGCAGCCGGTAACTTTTTACCAGCCAGTCAAGTGATGATTTTGGAATTGGTCACGAGCTAAATATAATTTTGGAACTCTTTGTCGTCACTATCGTAACCATTTTATAAGCATATTCTCAGCGTTTCAAAATCACTTGCGTTATTTTTCAGAAACAATATACACTGTTACTCATAATCACATACACCATTGTAACTGTAATGCATTGTAAACACCTGCACAATTATGAAGTATTTTTTTTAACGTAAGTCATTTCTAACTGGAAGGTAGTGAGAGTAATATATAGTTGTTTCACTCATTGACAGCATAAAACAGACCGTAAGTTAGTTTCTAATGCGCCCTATCCTCCAGGTAATATTTTTTCATTTCAGATGTACATTTGAAAGCAAACGTGTCAGGTACCAATTTTATGGTTAAGTTGACCGAACGGTCCAGTACCAGGTAATCATAACCATAAGACGTCAGACAATTACCTCCTGTCATGTTATTCTACATTTCAATGCTTCTATCAATCACCGCAAGGTCTGCAGATTACTTATTTCTGTAGCTGATAGTTTCGAGACAACCCATAATTTTTGACTTCTCAAGCGGAATATTTTCACTAACAGTTTGGGAAAAAGATTCGTCCAGGAAAAGGCCAAACTATCAAGATTTTATTCGATTTATAGAATAAAAGGCCAAACTATAATGATTTTATCCGATGTATGGAATAAAAAGCCAAACTGTCAAGATTTTATCCGATGTATAGAATAAAAGGCCAAACTATCATGATTTTATCCCATGTATAGAATAAAAGGCCAAACTGTCAAGATTTTATCCGATGTATAGAATAAAAGGCCAAACTATCATGATTTTATCCGATGTATAGAATCATTTTTGAGAAAAACAATTCAGAGTTAAGGACGTTAAGTTAGTATGATCACACCAATGTTGTGCACAACTATCACTGCGCACTGTAAGTTAGTATAATCACACCAATGTTGTGCACAACTCTCACTACGTACGGTAAGTTAGTATGATCACACCAATGTTGTCCACAACTCTCACTAAGTACGGTAAGTTAGTATGATCACACCAATGTTGTCCACAACTCTCACTAAGTACGGTAAGTTAGTATGATCACACCAATGTTGTGCACAACTATCACTGCATATGGTAAGTTAGTATGATCACACCAATGTTGTGCACAACTATCACTGCATATGGTAAGTTAGTATGATCACACCAATGTTGTGCACAACTATCACTGCGTACGTTAAGTTAGTATAATCACATCAGTGTTGTACAGAACTCTCACTGCGTACGTTAAGTTAGTATGATCACACCAATGTTGTCCACAACTATCACTGCGCACGGTAAGTTAGTATGATCACACCAATGCTGCGCACAACTCTCACTGCGCACACAGTGATGTCAGTTCTTTATTACTACCGGCGTTACTTTTTTTTTTTTGTCAATGTCGACTGTGTAGTTTGACGGGTTAATGTTATGAATAATTTTGTTTTTGCTGAAAATATAAGCCCGAGGCGCTTTAATGAATAGCTGAAAGAGCCTTTCAGTTTACAAAGACCAGTGTCCTTGTCTCTGCTTTGAGCTGCAATACATTGTTGCAGTTTTTGTAGCACTCAGAGTAGGTTAGCCCATGTTAAACTCAGTTAAACAGTAGCAATTACAAAGCGGCAGTTTATAAAGACGTACCTAGCTTGGTATTAATATTATTTTTTTCTGTACACCTGAAAATATTGGTGATAACAACTATAAGGCAACACCAAATGAAGTTGCTTTCGTAACGCAATCAGTGCTTCAAGTCCCAGAAATAATTCTTAAGCTTACTTAAGTAACGTGATATAAGAGCCCAAATATACATGCATGAGAACCAAGCAGAGGCCGTTATTTAGAAAATATTTGCAGAAAATCAACAGTGTGAATTATTATTGGAGGAGAAAGAACCAGAACCAACAACTGAAGAAGTTTTATAGCCATTAATGAATCAGAAAAATGGTAGATCTTCAGGATGTGATGAGATAACAGCTGAATTTATTAAAGCAGGAGGAAAGGAATGTGCAACAATCTATACTGCATTATGTAAAAAGATATGGCATTCAGGTATTTGGCCAAAAGAGTGGAAAATAACTGTATTCATACCACTGCCAAAAAATGGTAACCTGAAATTATGAACAAACTACAGAACTGTTGCCCTAATTAGTCATGCCAGTAAATATAAAAATCATAATGGGTAGACTTCGTAAGAAAATAGAAAGAAAGGTAATTATGGCCCAACCTGGTTTCAGGCAAGGAAGAGAATCAAGAGATCATATATTCAATATAAGATTAATAATAGAGAAATGCAGAGAGTTTAATGTGAATCTATATTTATCTTTTATAGACTATTCAAAGGCATTTGACTGTGTACAACACCAGAAACTTTGGGAAATAATGGAAAAAATGGGATTTCCAACACATTTGATATAATTAACATCACTGCTGTATCTAGACCAACAAGCAGCAGTAAGAATAAATGGTGAAACAACAACTTGGTTTCATATAAAACAAGGGGTCTGTCAGGGGTGCATATTGTCACCTTACTTATTTAACTTGTATTCTGAAAATATACTGTCCAAAAAAAAAAAAGAAAAACACGCATACATACTGATGACCTAATTTTAGCCACAAATTTGATATTCTATAGCTTTTTAAATTGAATTAATAACATTTTCAAATTGCACACAATAGTACCTAAGGGTTTAAACACTCACTTGACAGTTTCTTGCATCTGTGTGACGAGAAGTTTTAGTCCCAGGGGTTCCCAAGTTAGTTTGGTGTGTGGTCTCCCTTGCATCGATCAGAGACTGGCATCTCCAGGGCATAGATGCGATCAGATGTCTGATGTGCGCCTATGGGATGGCTGCCCACTCTTCCTGGAGTGCCTGCCACAGATCACGACAATTGGGTGAAGAAACGTTTCGGCGACAAACACGTTTAGAAACGCATAGCTTATATAAGTTTCATTTTTTTATATATGACAAACATTTTTTTCTCCAGTATCTCAAACCAAACCAAAAGTTGTCACCAAGATATCAGGTCCATGATTTAGAGCAAATTTTGCTATTCTCGTATACAGTCAGAACACAATAGCTGCCCATGCTAATCACGCATTTTTTTTTACCATAACTCACGTTGCGTTTACGGAAAAGTCGTGATTTTTGTGGTGAGCACAACTCACTTCCACGCAAATGAAACCCTATAAAAGGATGAGGTTACACAAACGCATTCAGTTTATTTTCAAGCAGACATTTATGCCGCGTCTGTCGCAAAAGTTACGAAACATTGCTAATGGTCGCCTGCAAGCAGCCGAAAGTCAAAGTCAGGTTGCCAGACATTTAAGCGTGCAGCTGAGTACTATCCGTCGACTTTGGCATCATTTCCAAGCCACTTGCTCGGCTGAAGACCGGCACCGCAGTGGACGACACAGAGTGACAACAGCAGCTGATGATAGCTTTATTTTGGTTCATCACCTCAGAAATAGGTTTACAACATCTTCCTCAAGTGCCCAGTCATTGATAGCAGGACGTCGTGTGTCTGATCAAACTGTCCGGAATAGACTGCATGAAGCTGGACTGGTGGCACGACGAGTTCACCGAGGTCCTGTCTTAACGAGACCCATAGCCAAAATCGACTTGTTTGGGCCAACCAGCATCGGCCCCTGGACAACTGACACTCAATACAGACGTGTCTGGCTTGGTGACGAATCTTCCTTTTTGTTGCACAGCCATGAGGAGAAGGGTCTACCGTAGGTCAAATGAACTTTTTGCCCAAAATTGCGTTGATGAAGCTCCGCCGCACGGTGGTGGAGGTGTAATGGTATGGGGAATGATCAATTTCAACGGAAGGAGTCCATTGGTGCAGACTGAAGGAGGCTTGAATACACAACGATATGTCAATGAAATTCTTCGACCCCATGTCCTTCCATTTTAGGCTGCGCAAAGGTCTGTGTTTCAACAGGACAACGCCAGACCTCATTCTGCACAGTTCACCACACAGTTCCTGACTGCCAACAATATTCTCAACCTTCCCTGGCCATCCCTGTCTCCAGACATGAATCCGATCGAGCACCTATGGGATGAGCTGCAAAGACGTGTTTGTCGCCGAAACGTTTCTCCAGCGAATCGTCATGATCTGTGGCAGGCACTCCAGGAAGAGTGGGCAGCCATCCCATAGGCGCACATCAGACATCTGATCGTATCTATGCCCTGGAGATGCCAGTCTCTGATCGATGCAAGGGAGACCACACACCAAACTAACTTGAGAACCCCTGGGACTAAAAATTCTTGTCACACAGATGCAAGAAAATGCCAAGTGAGTGTTTAAACCCTTAGGTATTATTGTGTGGTATTTGAAAATGTTATTAATTCAATTTAAAAAGCTATAGAATATCAAATTTGTGGCTAAAATTGGATCATCAGTAACAAAGCGTTTTTTTTTTTTTTTGGACGGTATATAATGAGGAATATTAGAGAAGATGTAGACAAAGAATATTACGATGCCATAAAAATTGAAGGTTATGAAATACCAGAAATTAGATACGCTAATGACACAGTATTACTGTCCACAACACAAAAAGGAATAGATATACTAATTATGTCAGTCCGTAAGAATCTATCGCTCTTCAGAAAGTAAAACAACTAAAGAATCTGTGGAGAGGAACAGACAGAGCTACAAAAATAAGTTTTTAAGAGCATGCATCTTTCCCATCACAACATATATCTGTGAGACCTGGACATTAAACAAAACAGCTGAGAAACACATAAATGCGTTTGAATGTAAATGCTACAGAAGAGTTCTTCAAATATCATGAACAAAAAAAAAACAAAAAGAACAAATATATCCATACTACAAGGACTTAATATTGAAGAAGGTTGGCTAGTAAGGAAGAAAACAGAGAAAACTTAAATATTTTGGACATTAAATGGCATGATAATCTAGAAAAGACCGTCTTGGAAAGGTACACAATGGGAAAAAGAAAGAGAGGAAGACCAAGACTAAGATGGCTGCAAGACATCGTTGATAATCTGCAAATGGATGAATCAGCAGCAGGCCATCTTGCTTAAAAGCGAGAGGCATATAAGAGAACTGTTAGGGAGGCAAAGTTCACCAAGGGACATGAAAATGACTGACTGACTGACTTTCACCTTACACTTGAAACGAGTTACGCTGTGATCTAGATAAGCCTGCATTTATTTCTTTACTGACGGACGCATTCAGTCATGAAAAGATGAACATTTCTCCCGCGCTTTCATTACAAAAACGGAATTAAATTTAAAATATTAGAAATACATTCGCTACACAGAGAAACATTTCTTATTTTAATTGTGTGAGTGAACGCCTATTAGAAAATAATTTAGTCAGAAAAACTGTTGGATTGTGTGAAGATAACATAGACTCTAAATCTGAAGGTGATGAAGTGAAAGGCCAAAACAACGTTTGAAATCATTGGCTAGTAATAACCTGACAGGAGTTACGAGGACAGACAACGTCTTCTACAACTCTGTTTCGGCGGCTAATGATACTGTAATCACTGACACAAGTTATAATCGTCTCCAAAATGATTTTTTTTTACTTCAGATCTTACAGACTCAGAGCTGAAACTCTGAAAGGTATTGTGACATGTAGATCTAGTGCTGGGTTAGCACTACTACAAGATAATGAAAGGGTTCGTAAAATATTCCAGCCTGTTAAATAGGGTTTTCTATTTAAAGATAAGTGTTTATTGTTTGTGGTGAATATTTTGACAAGGTTTTGTTTGAAACAGTTAAGGAGGTGGAAAATATTGAAGAATCGGAGAGAGAGAGAGAGAGAGAGAGAGAGAGAGAGAGAGAGAGAGAGAGAGAGAGAGAGAGTTACATCACAAGTGCTACAAAAATGTTCAGTCACTTCACTCTCATTTTATGAAACTGCTCAGGTTATTTCAAGAAATGGACTGAAGAAAAAATTCATAACTTTGGATCCTCCAGCTGTGTAAATTTAAGCAGAATTTCAGGAGAAAACTTTGGAGCAACTGCATCTCTTGTGAGTTAAGATGAATCTTTGAGTTGTCTGAAAATGAAATTTATGACGGGGATGGCGATGTGACAGATTTTGTAACCAGAGAATATATTCCTTCTGAGTGGAAATTGTTGATAAAACTAGGTCAATTCAAAGGCAGCATGAAACGATCTCTTAATTAAATAAAAACCACGTTTCTTTTTTCAGGTAACAAAGTTATCAGAGTTTCTTTTCATGGAAACAATTCTGAGAATGAAGAGCTATTTTCCTTAACAAATAGTAATTTTCCTTAACAGGCCACCTGGCGCTTGAGAACCACTGCATTCAAAATTATGGGACGCTGGAGCAGCATGGGTTAAACTCGCTGTTTAGCTACACTTAACATTCTCTTCAATCATTATAGTACCTCTCCACTAAGCTCCACCCCTTCTTGCTTTTCAAACCTCCTCACAGCATCACTTTGCAACCCCTCTTATCCAATAATCTGTTTCAACTTCTCCTGGCTAGGTCAACATTGTATCACTCTCTCTCCCCTCCCCGGTTCCCCATACAGCACCCCCAGTTACAACCCACCGACCACATATCACAGGTCTATATTTAAACAGTCTCCATATTCTACTAAATCAATTCCTGACACACACCGCCGGACAAGCCACACCTTACAATTCATGCAGATGAAACCACTGACAACAATTATTGAGGAAAGACGATGGCGATGGTTGGGACATGTGTTCCGAATGACTGATAACTCACTACCAAAAATAGCACTAAGATGGACACCACAGGGGACCAGAAGTAAGGGTAGACCAAAAGAGACATGGAGAAGAACAACAGAAAGGATGTTGAGCAATAGAGGGCTCACCTGGGCAAGAGCAGAAACAAAGGCGAAGGACAGGCATTTGTGGAAAACCCTTGCGGAAGCCCCATGTGCCCTGGGAACTTAAGGTTCAGAGAGAGAGAGAGAGAGAGAAGGCTCAGGCCGAAACGTCACAACTTTGTAATCATTAAGTAATAAAGCTGCTCCTACGTTTTCTTAGTTTATACATTCTTAACAAATAGTACATGGACAAGTGACAAAACGTGGCTCTGTATGGACACTTTGAAGACAATGTTAGTGAATGATATAAACGATGATGTATAGAGTATAGACATGTAAAAACGAAAACTCAGATTTGTGTGGACACTCAGAAAAAAAAGTTTGTGAAAAATGTAAATTATGTTGAAACCTGTGTTGAGTTTTTAAGATTTTTTTTTTTATAAAGAAAGACCTCACAGCTCTGACACAATAGAGTAGGATTGTATTTTTGTAATTTTAAAGATTTTATAACAATAGTTTTGTCTTGGTAACAGTTTTTAGTTTTGCTGCACATTTAAATATTTTATTGTAGTCTTTTCCTAAGTCTGTATAATGTTTGTTTTCACTTACACCAAGCCACACCCAACCTCTACACAGCCGTCCACCACATGCACACAATATTCGCCGAGTGTCTGGAGTTTCTGGCCGAAAAACCGGGCCACAACTTACATAAAACAAAAGTAGTGCAGTAAACAGCTTTATAATAATTACTACTGTCAATAATACTTCGTTCCTGTTTCTTAGAATACAGTACTGAATCAGATGTTTGTCAGCCTTTTATGGAGCATTTATGTATCCTTCTCCCTTTTGGCAGTTGATAAGGAGAAAAAGCCCATATTTCACACTCCCATCCGACTGTACTGATCAGCTGACGCAAGAAGCTGCCATAAGCATGGAAGTCTCATTTTATGAACATTCCAAAAGATGGCAGGGAAATAATCTCATCAAACAATTGAACACTGTGTTCAGAACTTTAATTGTTTTATCTATTTGCATGGTCGTCGCTATCGTCGTCGTCGTCGTCGTCGTCGTCGTCATCATCATCATCATCATCATATATTGACAGCCATTGTGATCTCTGATCTCTATATTTCGGAACTGTTGCCCTGCACAGTGAAGGCCGTCATGATACTCAAGCACAGACTAGGAGTCGGATGGGAAGATCCAGGGCAACACAAACAGCTTTCTTGGTAGTCTCTGCCACCATGATCACCGCAGTAAGCTCTACCTCATTAACCACATTAAAGAAAGGCATCAACTCACTCCTAGAAACATCAACAAAACAAGGGACGGACTGAATCGTTGATAACCATAACAGCAACCTGGCTTCTAGCACAGCCATATTTGTTTCTTACATACATCATTAAAGACACGAAGAAAATATAAAATAATTCAATACGATTAAGGACGCTTTTCTATGAAGTGACTTTCGGAAAACTGGTTATTGTACAGCTCCCCTGTAATATATATATATATATATATATATATATATATATATTATGACTAGGGTTTGGGATGGTGATTGAGACTGGGGATGAGTTGTTACTTATTTATTACTTCTTATTTCTCCTTACTACTTCTTTACTACTCTCCCTCATCTCGCTTCTCACCCCCATTCTCACTTCTTCATCTTTTTACTTTAGTCATTCTTTATCGCTGTCGAATGGCCGTCAGTGAAGATTTCTATGGTGCTCATGGCTTATATCACTAGCCTGATGTAATGAGATGGTGCCCAGTGAAGTACAGCTGTGCCTGGAACACTCTCAATTACCGAGTCTCTCCTGGCGATCCTCTGTCAGCTAGTGTCCATTTAAGCTGTCCCAAATAACTTTTGTGACTGGAAAATGAACTTATCATCTCAGTCATTCTCTAGCTTCTCCAACAAATCAATAAGTACCCAGAAGGCATAAATGTGATTCAGGAAAAATAAAGGGTTGGTTTATTGACAACACCAGATACCACACACGTTTACACCCGATAACGTATAAACGCACACAACAGGTCTCTCCACAGCATTTAAACAGCACGCACGAGAAATATGAGCATATCATGACACACCAGCATGGAACAACCAGAAGCATGTCATGACACACCAGCATTGAACAACCACAAGCATGTCATGACACACCAGCATGGAACAACCACAAGCATGTCATGACACACCAGCATTGAACAACCACAAGCATGTCATGACATATCAGCATGGAACAACTACAAACATGTCATGACACACCAACATGGAACAACCACAAGCATGTCAGGACACATCAACATGGAACAACTACAAGCATGTCAAGACGCACCAACATGGAACAACCACAAACATGTCATGACACACCAACATGGAACAACCACAAGCATGTCATGACACACCAACATGGAACAACCACAAGCATGTCATGACACACCAGCATGGAACAATCACATGCGACACTCCGAGTGACTCCCCTAACTGTTCAATGTCTGTACTAATATCTTGTCTCCATTTTACTCTTAGAATACATCTTCATCAATAATTTAGAACTAGCTACACTGCCTTCACACACATAGGAGCTAACTTGCCAATTTCCATATATCACATACGAGTTATATACGCAGAGATTGCCTTCACACACATAGGAGCTAACTTGCCAATTTCCATATATCACATACGAGTTATGTACGCAGAGACTGCCTTCACACACATAGGAGCTAACTTGCCAATTTCCATATATCACATACGAGTTATATACGCAGAGACTGCCTTCACACACATAGGAGCTAACTTGCCAATTTCCATATATCACATACGAGTTATATACGCAGAGACTGCCTTCACACACATAGGAGCTAACTTGCCAATTTCCATATATCACATACGAGTTATATACGCAGAGACTGCCTTCACACACATAGGAGCTAACTTGCCAATTTCCATATATCACATACGAGTTATATACGCAGAGACTGCCTTCACACACATAGGAGCTAACTTGCCAATTTCCATATATCACATACGAGTTATATACGCAGAGACTGCCTTCACACATAGGAGCTAACTTGCCATTTCCATATATCACATACGAGTTATATACGCAGAGACTGCCTTCACACATAGGAGCTAACTTGCCAATTTCCATATATCACATACGAGTTATATACGCAGAGACTGCCTTCACACACATAGGAGCTAACTTGCCAATTTCCATATATCACATACGAGTTATATACGCAGAGACTGCCTTCACACATAGGAGCTAACTTGCCAATTTCCATATATCACATACGAGTTATATACGCAGAGACTGCCTTCACACACATAGGAGCTAACTTGCCAATTTCCATATATCACATACGAGTTATATACGCAGAGACTGCCTTCACACACATAGGAGCTAACTTGCCAATTTCCATATATCACATACGAGTTATATACGCAGAGACTGCCTTCACACACATAGGAGCTAACTTGCCAATTTCCATATATCACATACGAGTTATATACGCAGAGACTGCCTTCACACACATAGGAGCTAACTTGCCAATTTCCATATATCACATACGAGTTATATACGCAGAGACTGCCTTCACACACATAGGAGCTAACTTGCCAATTTCCATATATCACATACGAGTTATATACGCAGAGACTGCCTTCACACACATAGGAGCTAACTTGCCAATTTCCATATATCACATACGAGTTATATACGCAGAGACTGCCTTCACACACATAGGAGCTAACTTGCCAATTTCCATATATCACATACGAGTTATGTACGCAGAGACTGCCTTCACACACATAGGAGCTAACTTGCCAATTTCCATATATCACATACGAGTTATGTACGCAGAGACTGCCTTCACACACATAGGAGCTAACTTGCCAATTTCCATATATCACATACGAGTTATGTACGCAGAGACTGCCTTCACACACATAGGAGCTAACTTGCCAATTTCCATATCACATACGAGTTATATACGCAGAGACTGCCTTCACACACATAGGAGCTAACTTGCCAATTTCCATATATCACATACGAGTTATATACGCAGAGACTGCCTTCACACACATAGGAGCTAACTTGCCAATTTCCATATATCACATACGAGTTATATACGCAGAGACTGCCTTCACACACATAGGAGCTAACTTGCCAATTTCCATATATCACATACGAGTTATATACGCAGAGACTGCCTTCACACACATAGGAGCTAACTTGCCAATTTCCATATATCACATACGAGTTTATACGCAGAGACTGCCTTCACACACATAGGAGCTAACTTGCCAATTTCCATATATCACATACGAGTTATATACGCAGAGACTGCCTTCACACACATAGGAGCTAACTTGCCAATTTCCATATATCACATACGAGTTATATACGCAGAGACTGCCTTCACACACATAGGAGCTAACTTGCCAATTTCCATATATCACATACGAGTTATATACGCAGAGACTGCCTTCACACACATAGGAGCTAACTTGCCAATTTCCATATATCACATACGAGTTATATACGCAGAGACTGCCTTCACACACATAGGAGCTAACTTGCCAATTTCCATATATCACATACGAGTTATGTACGCAGAGACTGCCTTCACACACATAGGAGCTAACTTGCCAATTTCCATATATCACATACGAGTTATGTACGCAGAGACTGCCTTCACACACATAGGAGCTAACTTGCCAATTTCCATATATCACATACGAGTTATGTACGCAGAGACTGCCTTCACACACATAGGAGCTAACTTGCCAATTTCCATATATCATTCATTCATTCCTTTGCATGTCCCTTGCGGAACTTTGCCTCCCAAACAGCACTCCTGTAGGCCTCTCGGTTGTGAGCAAGATGGCCTGCTGCTGCTGCATCCATTTCCAGATCATCAACGATGTCTTGCAGCCATCTTCGTTTCGGTCTTCCTCTTTTTCTTTTTCCCATTATGTATCCTTCCAATACGGTCTTCTCTAAATTATCATGACGTTTAATGTGGCCAAAATATTTAAGTTTTCTCTCTTTAATCCTCTTTACTAGCCAGCCTTCTTCAATATTAAGCTCTTGTAGTATAGACATATTTGTTCTTTTTTGTGTCCACGATATTTGGAGAACTCTTCTATAGCATTTACATTCAAAGGCATTTATGTGCTTCTCAGCTGTTTTGTTAAGTGTCCAGGTCTCACAGGCATATGTTGCGATGGGAAAGATGCATGCCCTTAAAAATCTTATTTTTGTGGTTCTGTCTGCTCCTCTCCACAGATTCTTTATTTGTTTTACTTTCTGAAGAGCAATAGATGTCCTCCTTTTAATTTCCCGCATTGTATCTCCATTATTAGTTAGTAGTGATCCAAGATATTCAAAACTCTCCACTTCTTCCAGTTTTTCCTCACTGATACATATTTCAGTTGCCTTGTTTGTTTTGTCAGTTGTCATCACTTTAGTTTTCTTTGCATTAAGATAGAGGTTCTGCTCTTCGCTGTTCTTGCGGACTGACATAATTAGTTTTTCCATTCCTTCTTGTGTTGTGGACAGCAATACTGTGTCATCAGCATATCTAATCTCTGGTATTTCATAACCTCCAACTGTTATGGCATCGTAATATTCTTTGTCTACATCTTCTCTAACATTCCTCATTATATTTTCAGTATACAAGTTAAATAAGTAGGGTGACAATATGCACCCCTGACGGACTCCTTGTTTTATGTCAAACCAAGTTGTTGTTTCACCATTTATTCTTACTGCTGCTTGTTGGTCTAAATACAGCAGTGATGTTAATTGTATCAAATGTGTTGGAAATCCCATTTTTTCCATTATTTCCCAAAGTTTCTGGTGTTGTACACAATCAAATGCCTTTGAGTAGTCTATAAAGGATAAATATAGATTCACATTAAACTCCCTGCATTTCTCTATTATTAATCTTAGATTGAATATATGATCTCTTGATCCTCTTCCTTGCCTGAAGCCAGCTTGGACCATATTGACTTCTTCTTCTATTTTCTTTCGAAGTCTACCCATTATGATTTTTAACAGAATTTTACTGGCATGACTAATCAGGGCAACAGTTAATTTCCATATATCACATACGAGTTATGTACGCAGAGACTGCCTGTGCCCAACACATAAGACATAGAGTGCAAATATGAAATGGTTCGAGGACCCATACATTAAACCACGGTGACTCAATGATGATGATGGAAGATGGACACAACATGTCATTAATAAATCAAGAACATTAGACACTGAGCAGCACACCCACGCGCGCCACAAACAGCACTTAGAGAACTCACATCCCAGTGTCTATAAATCAAAAGTTAAATTTGTGCATTCATGAAGCATGATAAATGAAAAGTTACAATGATGACAAATTATGCATTTCAACGTCTTAACTCACTAAAAACATCATTAAACACTCAACATTGAACACTTCTCACCATAACTACACAACTCTGCATCCGACATACAGAAAAAAAACTTAAGTATATGAATTTCACAACATGAGCCAGCTTGGAACAGCATCTTGGTTCATAGCTAGGCAATCCTTGTATCCAACATCACAAATATATCACTGATAACTTCGTAAGACACCTCAGACATACCACGACATGGCTCCCTCAGAATACGTGCTGTCGCCACAAGCTCTACACAAAGACTGCTTTTAGCTCAACACACTACAACAACCTGACCGACACGTCACCTGACTAGGTAGCGCCCCGCGGCACTTCCGCCCTCCCAGACAACTGCGAAATAGGCCAACCTTGACCCTCCGAATAGGCTGAATTTCGAAGAACCAAGACCAGCCCATTCCACACCACTCTGATGATTGTTTTATAAGAGTGTCTTCTCTATAAGGATCTGATTACATTAATCTTAATCAGATAAACAGTGCTAATGGTGATTTCAGTTATTATGGACATAACCACCATCGTCATGAAAGCCGTAATGAAAACATCAAATTTCAGTTTTATTTGTTTTCTTGTCGTCTGTGTGACTCCTTCATTCCAGATATTTATTTCATACTTCACTCACAGATTTGTGTAAACTTCACTCACAGATCTGTGTAAACTTCACTCACAGATTTGTGTAAACTTCACTCACAGATTTGTGTAAATTGAAGGGGCATCTTACGAGGTTTGATTGATAAGTTCTCGGCATAAGCTACAACGGATTATTTGTGGACAACTTTTTTTGGGGTTATTTCTCAACATAGTCCCCTTGCAAGTTTATGCACTTAGTCCAGCGATCCTGGAGCATACGAATCCCTTCTTTGTAAAAGTCGGCAACTTGTGCCAGTAGAAAGTGGTCTACAGCATGAATAACGTCATCTAAATCAAATTTGCAACCACTGATATCCTTTTTTGAGTTTGGTAAACAGGTAATAGTCCGAAGGGGCCAAATCTGGGGAATAAGGAGGATGTTCAAGAAGCTGGAAGCCGCATTCATGAATGGCAGCCATTGCCACGGCCGACTTGTGAACTGGAGCATTGTCGTGCTGAAAGATGACTCCTCTTATCAATTTCCCTCGACGCTTTTCCTTCAGTTTGACCCACATTTGCTTCATAAGATTAGCGTAATAGGCCCCGATGACCGTTCTGCCATTTTGAAGATAGTCTACCAATAGTACACCTTCTGAATCGCCAAAAGATGCAAACCATCACTTTGCCTGCAGACAGAACCACTCTTGTTTTCTTTGGAGGTAGGGATCCATGATGTTTCTATGGCTTTGACTGTTCTTTAGTTTCTGGTTGAAAATGATGAACCCAAGTCTCATCCATAGTCACACATTTCTGAAGAAACTTCTCAGGATTTGCAGAGAATGGCCAAGATTGTCTCTTGACATGTTGAGACGCTGTCGTTTGTGATCAGCTCCAAGAAGTTTCGGGACCCATCGAGCAGAGACTTTGTCATTTGAAGATCATTGTGAATAATGGCATGAACAAGTTCCTGGGAGATGCCCAACTCAGTAGCAATGTACCACTCAGTTAGTTGTCGATCCTCCACTATCATGTCATGGATTCTGTCTGTGGTTTCATCGGTGGTTACCGTTCTTGGTCTTCCTTGATAGGGATCATCTTCCAGACTCTCCCTTCCATGTTTGAACTGAGCTGCCCATTTCTTCACTGTGCTGTACGAGGGAGGGGGAACTCTCCCCTAGAGTTTCACCGTATCCTCATGGATCTTCTTCGATGATAAGCCCTTGATACAGAGGTAGCGAATGACTGCTCGATGAGAAATTTTATCCATTTTCTCAGTTTCTGTCACCCCTTACCACTTCAGTAGCCTGTAAAAAATGGTTGCAGTTAATTTCTTAAAACTTGGTGTTTAATCTTACATTAACCTGATGTACAAATTAACCTATTATCGATTGTGTGCTTCAAGTATTTGTACCTTATGCCGGGAACTTATCAATCAGCCCTGGAACAACATAGAACTAGAGACAGAAAAAAAAACCTGTTCGGGTTAAGTTTGCTTAAGTAACAAGAGTATGATAGTAATCTTACAATAATTATTGTGATATTTAATTCTCCCGTGATAACAAGATTAAGTAAGAAATACAATCCATGTCATTCCTTTCCTTTCTCTCAATACAATGTTGGTAATAAGATATACCAAATTATTTCATTCAATTCTCTTAGAATAGAAAGTATCTCACAATTGTTTATTGTCACATCTTTCTTGTGGGTAACATTTTTACATTTGATATCTTTCCACTAGAACATAATTATCACTAAAGTAATGATAATAATTAATATTGCCATTGTTTGTTGTTCAATTTATTGCTGTCTAGGCGGACATGTCAGACGCCCTAGAGCTGTTGTACTTTTTATCACTCTCTTATTGAGCTGTGTCATCATTGGCTACGTCTACAACTTCAGAGCGTCAAAATACATCTCTCTCTCTAGCCTGATCAACTTCAGAGGAGTCACAGGTTCTTCGTCATTAAATCTTGGTGGTGGTACAGCCAGTCCTGAAAATGTTGATGCCTGTAACTTTCCAGAGATTGATCCGTTTGATCCTGCCATTATGTCTCTCATTAAAACACGTCCACCTATTTCATGCGAGGGTGGAGATCCTCACCTGGTCTACCTGAGCAGAAACACTATCAAAGTAAACAGTTCCAAGGTTGCTTTACTTAGGCGCAAAAACAAGTTTAAAGAATGCAAGTACAAATCTGTAGCCAAGAAACTAGACACAGATTTTGATACAGTTGTTTTGAGTACCAGTTCCCCATTTAACGACTCGATAAATCTCGAAGAGAACGATGAACATATTGTCGTGGAATGCTATGATACCAATAACACCGTGTTCTCATATTCTTACTTCAGTCTGATTCGGGTAAAGAAGGATTTGGAACTTTTATTACAAGAAAACTACAAGAAACACGTGGATATAAATCATCCTAAGGAGATTTTAAACATTCTCTTGATTGGTATAGACGGTACGTCCAAACAAAATTTCCAGCGACTTATGCCCAAGACAAGAAACTTTCTTCTGAATGTTCTAAATGCCACAGAGTTGCTCAAGTACAATAAAGTTGCAGAGAACACCTATGTCAACGTATTGCCCATCCTTACAGGTAAATATTCATACGAGCTTGAAGGATATGATGGGCCGTGGAAGCAGCCAATGGACATGATTAATTACGCTTTTCTATGGAGCGACTTTCACAGAGCTGGCTACCGCACAGCTCTCCTTCTTGATGGTATGTATTCAACAGCCTTTCATTACTTAAAAAAGGGTTGGCACAAATCACCAGTTGATTATTATCACAGACCTCAAATTATTGAACGTGAACGAACCATATCAAAGAGAAAAGAGAATCATCTTTGCGTGGGAGATATCCCAGAGATCACACTCAACTATGAATATCTCATTCAGTTAGCGTCCACTTTCAACAACACCAGTACACCTTATTTCGCATACAGGTAAGTCAAAAGAAATAATGCAGCAATAGTTACACACTGAAGAAGAAAAAAAAACAAATATATAAATCCTTTCTTTGTAATAATGTATGAAAATTTAGGCACTGTTTTGTTAATTAAAATTTAACAACTTCAACTTTTGGGAGACTGATTTTTGGATATAAATCACACAAAGACACCGCATAAAAATATATTGGGAAACAAGACAGACAGACAGACAGAGACAGACAGACAGACAGGCAGGCAGACAGACAGACAGATTTTGTGGCACATAAGCTTTTACACTGACTTTAATAAATGAAGAAAGATTTGTGTCATGTATCTTTTTACCTGGCACTATGTAAAAACACGATGGAAACATTCATTACATATCACTTTGTCCATTGTGAACAAATAATGATTAGTTGAAAATATATAGGTTACTAAGCAACAAATTAATTAACTAATAAATTAATGAGCTAAATAAGCAGATAGCTAAAGAATTAAAACAGTTAAATAAGACGATGATTCAGTTAAATGGATGATAAGATGGCATTCACCAATAATGATACTTTTAACATAAATGTTTATGTTTGTTCTTCTGTCTGTAAGTTGACTTGGTAGGTCTGGAGGTAGGAAAGCATGGTATAAGTAAGTAAGAATATGGCTCCATTCAAGTATATACAAGAACATGCTAGTGGAATGATTTTGAAATAAAGTGTTTCCCTCTATGTGTGTGCTGTTTTTATATTGATCTTACATGTACATTCTAATGGATTATTCGTGTTTCTTAACAGGGGAGAGTGGTTGGTTATTATTGTGTGTTTTTAATTGAGGTCCGTGATTTTATTTGTGGTAGTTCCTTCCATATATGGAAAGGTTTGGAGTGATTTATTATATTTCTATTACTTAATTTCTCTCCTTGTCTCTCACTCACATTAGACTGGCCAGTAAGGGCCTTTGGGATTATCTTAATGTATGGCAGTAAAGTACCCATTTCTTTGTTCTTTTCTCAAGTTGGTTTTATCTTAATGTATGGCAGTAAGGTACCCGTTTCTTTGTTCTTTTCTCCTGTTGGTTTTATCTTAATGTATGGCAGTAAGGTACCCGTTTCTTTGTTCTTTTCTCAAGTTGGTTTTATCTTATTTGTACGTCTGTACGATAAAACCTAAATAATTAATACTTACTTTTCTCAGGTTGTCTCTTTCTACGACATCTCCTATAATCAATACCTCCCTTCTTCTCTCATAATTAATACTTCTCCTCTTATAATTAATACTTTTCCTTTTCTCTCATAATTAATACTTCTCCTCTTATAATTAATACTTCTCCTCTTATAATTAATACTTCTACTCTTCTCTCAAAATTAATACTTCTCCTCTTATAATTAATACTTTTCCTTTTCTCTCATAATTAATACTTCTCCTCTCATAATTAATACTTCTACTCTTCTCTCAAAATTAATACTTCTCCTCTTATAATTAATACTTTTCCTTTTCTCTCATAATTAATACTTCTCCTCTCATAATTAATACTTCTACTCTTCTCTCAAAATAATACTTCTCCTCTTATAATTAATACTTCTCCTCTTCTCTTATAATTAATACTTCTCCTCTCATAATTAATACTTCTTCTCTCATAATTAATACTTCTTCTCTCATAATTAATACTTCTATTCTCATAATTGATACCTCTCCTCTCATAATTAATACGTCTCCTCTCATAGTAATACTTCTACTTTCATAATTAATACTTTTACTCTCATAATTAATACTTCTCTCTTCTTCTATCACAATTAATACTTCTCTCCTCTTCTCTCATAATTGATACTTCTCCTCTCATAATTAATACCTCTCCTCTCATAATTAATACGTCTCCTCTCATAGTAATACTTCTACTTTCATAATTAATACTTTTACTCTCATAATTAATACTTCTCTCCTCTTCTATCACAATTAATACTTCTCTCCTCTTCTCTCATAATTGATACTTCTCCTCTCATAATTAATACCTCTCACTCTTCTGTCATAATTAATACTTCTCCTCTCATAATTAATACTTCTCCTCTCATAACTAATACATCCTGTTTTCTCTAACCGGTTTGCTCATTCTTTTGTCGCACTCGGTTCCGTACTCTTTTGTCATGTCCTGGAATTACTGTATATATATGCTCACCTCTCATAGCAAGAGACCTGTACTAAACTAGGTTCACATTTTTACACACATTCACATACACATAATCACATACATCTCTATAACTGGGCACTTATCTACTTTGTACTTCTGTAACTATTCTCTCTAGTGTTATTTGTACTTGTCTATACATTTTCTCTTCTTTCGTGTAATTATATTTTGTACATATTCTCTCGACTTCACGTCTTCTTAATTTATCTGTACTTAATGTACACAAGCCTCAGTAGGCTGTAAATTACGTGTACAACAAAAGATAAGATATTCTCAGTAGTTCGGAGTTAACAACAGATAGAAACTATGACACACACAAGCAATACAAACGTCTACTCACTTGAGTCAATGGATCAATGAGATCAAAATTCTTTTCATTAATCTTGCTCACAACAAATCACAAATTTCTACTTTCACAAGTGGTTAAACACTGTCCACGAACAACAACATTCTTTCATCCAAGGGCAGCTCACTTCCACGCTGAACCACGCCTTTCATTTCAGCATCCGACACATGACTGAAGACTTCGTAGTCTGCTGGGCCTTATATACTAAGCACCCCTTGGAGTTTTCTATTCCTACAATGAAACTAAACCTGTTGTTCCATTGACATTAAGACTTTCCATACTTAGACAAGGTCTCTTAGTCACTGTGTGAAGTGACTCCAACCTTGGCCTAGAATAACAAGATAGTCATCGAAACTGTCTAACTATCATTATCTTCCTTACAGTAGTTTGTTTAGGTAAACGTAATTAATCGATTTGATCAAATAATTTGTAAGTAATATAATTATGTAATAAAAAGCTCCAATCAAAAGACTAGTAAGTAATCCCACATGCATGAAACCTAGACCCCAACAAAACGTGGTACTAACAGCATGTTGGTCTTACAGCTTTAACTCTCTTCTAACTCATGATGACTTCACAATGGCCATGGCGGGAGATCATCTGTTCCTGGGCTTCTTGCAAGAGCTGAGAGACAAGAACATCATCAACAACACAGTTATTCTCTTCTTCAGTGACCATGGAGCACGTTTTGGTCCTATCCGGTAAATATAAATATTCCTCACAAAAAGTCAGGCAACTATTTGAATTTTCTTTTTGGAAATTACTTTTTACAAAATGTCACTTTTTAAAAACAAAACTCAGCTGGAAGTTTTTTTCTGTTTTTTTTACACATTTCACCGAAGCGTAACTTGCAAGTCTAAAAGGCATTACCCTAAGCCATTACGTCATTGCAATTTTCCACTCATTTTTCTGCTAAGATTAGAATAGAAAAAAATTGCCTAAGATCAAATCAAGTCAAGATAAGCAATGTAGTCCATTTTTATCGTAAAGATTGGTTGTCTAGAGATGGTCGGACGAGGTTTTGTTGATGGAGAAGTTGCAAATGCTATAAAAATGTCACAGACTGGAACCTGGCACTGTTATGTTGCTAGACAGTTTCCAGTCAGCAGAGTTGTGGCCCATAGTTACTTCAGACGCTTTCAGGAAACTAGCTAGTGCTCAGACGCTTTCAGGAAACTAGCTAGTCCACCTTTTTGCCAAGGAGGAGTCGACCACATGTCACATCAAGAGTCCAGCTTGGAACTCATCTATGGTCGTCGACGAGTATGAAGGCAAGCTGAAGGGAAGTTTACTGACTGTATTTTTGTTGAGCCTACACAACATGGAGATTCATATTCATGTGACATGTCCTTTCAAGAACGTTGTCCCTCTCACAGACTCCCTGAATGTAATACGGTCTTGCGCAAGTTGGCCGGCGTCTTGCAGTGACACATTCAGACTTTCCCTGATGTCCTGAGTCCACCTTAGGCTGGATCATCTTTTTCTCTTTTGCCGGGCACTCTACCTTCTACTGTCAACTTCTCCGAGCTGTTGTGTCTCTTATGTGGCCGAAGTATGTCAGCTTTCTAATTATGATTGTGTTAACGAGCCAGTTTTCTATGATATCTAATCTCATTATTATCTTTTATTTTGTTCTGTCCATAATATTCTAAGTGCCCATGTGTAACATTTCTTTTCAAATACTGTTATTCTCTTTTCTAGTGAATTGTTAGAAATTGTAAAAAAAAAATAGAATAAGAAGTCAATATAGCCCAAGATGATTTTAGACAAGGAAGAGGAACAAGAAATCATATATTCAATATAAGATTAATAATAGAGAAATGCAGAGAGTTAATGTGAATCTATATTTATCATTTATAGACTACTCAAAGGCATTTGATTGTGTACAACACCAGAAACTTCGGGAAATAATGGAAACAATGGGATTTCCAACACGTTTGATACAATTAACATCACTGCTGTATCTAGACCAACAAGCAGCAGTAAGAATAAATAGTGAAACAACAAGTTGGTTTGACATAAAACAAGGGGTCCGTCAGGGGTGCATATTGTCACCCTACTTATTTAACTTGTATACTGAAAATATAATGAGGAATGTTAGAGAAGATGTAGACGAAGAATATTACGATGCCATAACAATTGGAGGTTATGAAATACCAGAGATTAGATATGCTGATGACACGGTATTACTGTCCACAACACAAAAAGGAACGGGAAAAATAATTATGTCAGTCCGTAAGAATAGTGAAGAGCAAAACTTCTATCTTAATGCGAAGAAAACTAAATTGATGACAACGGACAAAACAAATAAGGCAGCTGAAATATGTATCAAAGAGGAAAATTGAAAAAGGTAGAGAATTTTGTATATCTTGGATCATTACTAAGTAATAATTTAGATACAATGAGGGAAATAAAAGGAGGACATCTATCGCTCTTCAGAAAGCAAAACAACTAAAGAAACGGTGGAGATGATCAAACAGAACTACACAAATAAGATTTTTAAGGGCATGCATCTTTCCCATCGCAACAAATGCCTGTGAGACCTGAACACTTAACAAAACAGCTGAGAAACACATTATGCCCTTTGAATGTAAATGCTACAGAGGAGTTCTTCAAATATCATGGGCACAAAAAAAAGGAACAAATATATCCATACTACAAGAACTTAATATTGAAGAAGTAAAGAGGATTAAACATAGAAAATTTAAACATTTTGGACACATTAAATGTCATGGTAATGTGGAGAAGAAAGTCTTGGAAGGGTGCACAATGGGAAAAAGAATGAGAGGAAGATGGCTTCGAGACATTCTTGATAATCTGCAAATGGGTTCATCAGAAGCAGGGCATCTTGCTCACAACCGAGAGGCCTACGGGAGAGCTGCTAGGGAGGCAGTTCCGGAAGTGACATGGAAATGACTGACTGACAGTGAATTGTTAAATGTCCTTGTTTCTCATCCGTATGTTGTCACTGGGAATATGTAAGATCTTAGTTCACAGAATTTTATTTTCTTGTTGGCAATTTGCCACAATTTGTGCTAGTTTCTGTGATGCAGCTGCTAGTCTTCCTTTGATTTTCACTTCGCAGTCGCCGTTGTTGGTGACGACTGAACCTAGATATTCAATTTATTTACGTTTTCAAGCTCTTGATGGGCCAACGTAATTTTGGGCTTGTTTCTTATTTTGTTTGTTATCATTACTTTGGTTTTGTTGGTATTTAAGAAGAGGTTCCGAGCTTGCTGACTCTTTTGGTTGAGAGAATCAACTGTTGCATCCCTTCTGTGCTGTTTGATAGAAGGACAGTATCATCGGCGTATCTAATTTCTGGAATCTGGTGGCCCCCGATGTTGAAAGAATCGAATTTAGCTGTTTCCTGTTCATCTCTTACATTCCTCATTATGTTTTAGGCGGAAATGTTAAACAGGAAAGGAGACAAGGTACATCCCTCTATTACTCCCTTTTGTACGTCAAACCAACCTTATATTTTGCCATCTATCCTCACTGTTGGCTTGCTGATCTCTGTACAGCTTGGCGATGAGGTGTACCAGCTGACTGGGAAAAGCCATGTTTTTCATAACAGACCAAAGCTGTTGACGTTGTATTACTCTCTGCACTTTTCTCTGGTGTTCCTCGTGTTTAGTCTATGATCTCTGATGTTCCTCGTGTTTAGTCTATGATCTCTGGTGTTCCTCGTGTTTAGTCTATGATCTCTGGTGTTCCTCGTGTTTAGTCTATGATCTCTGATGTTCCTCGTGTTTAGTCTATGATCTCTGATGTTCCTCGTGTTTAGTCTATGATCTCTGATGTTCCTCGTGTTTAGTCTATGATCTCTGGTGTTCCTCGTGTTTAGTATATGATCTCTGGTGTTCCTCGTGTTTAGTCTATGATCTCTGATGTTCCTCGTGTTTAGTCTATGATCTCTGATGTTCCTCGTGTTTAGTCTATGATCTCTGATGTTCCTCGTGTTTAGTCTATGATCTCTGATGTTCCTCGTGTTTAGTCTATGATCTCTGATGTTCCTCGTGTTTAGTCTATGATCTCTGATGTTCCTCGTGTTTAGTCTATGATCTCTGGTGTTCCTCGTGTTTAGTCTATGATCTCTGGTGTTCCTCGTGTTTAGTCTATGATCTCTGATGTTCCTCGTGTTTAGTCTATGATCTCTGATGTTCCTCGTGTTTAGTCTATGATCTCTGGTGTTCCTCGTGTTTAGTCTATGATCTCTGGTGTTCCTCGTGTTTAGTCTATGATCTCTGATGTTCCTCGTGTTTAGTCTATGATCTCTGATGTTCCTCGTGTTTAGTCTATGATCTCTGATGTTCCTCGTGTTTAGTCTATGATCTCTGATGTTCCTCGTGTTTAGTCTATGATCTCTGGTGCCTGTGTCTGGTCTGAAACCCGCCCGTACTTCATGCATTTCTTGTTCTATATTTCACTCTATCCCTTTCAATAAGATTCCTAGCGTGATAGTTGTTCGTACACAGTTTTACATCGCCTTTCTTCGGCAGTCTAAACTGAGCGTTTCGAGTCCTTGCGCCAGCTTCCGCCAGATCTTACAGCACAGAGCATGATAAATACGGGTGCTGCTTTCTCCTACTGCTTCTGTCATCTCAAATATCATTTCATCGCAAACGGGGGCTTTTTCAAGATTCTTAATGGGATCTCCGACCTCCTCTAAAGAGGGTTCTGGTTCTTCATTTATCCTCACCTCACTGTTATTATTGTCTGTACTATTTGCCTCTTGATACATCTCTTTGCAGTACTCTTCCCATCTGTTCAGGATGTCTTTGCTTTCCGTTAGTGGACTCTCCTGTTTGTTATTAAGTATTAGAAGGGATGAACGGATGTTTTCAGCCTGAAGTTCTTGAACAGTTTTGCCTCAGAAAATATATTTGTACAAAGACAGTCATCTAACGTTGCTTCCATTCTACTGCAACAATCCCCTGTGTACTTGCTTTTGTCAAGTCTTATTTGTTTCTTAAAGTTCTTTGTATATTTCTTATGCAGTGCTTGATTCTCTCTTCAGTTGGCTTCATTGTTCCTTCTGAAATGTAATCTCGGTTCTTTGCTGCTTTTTTCGGTACAAGAGATTGAGTAGATGTTATATAAGCAACTTTGATATGATGGGCGAACTGGTCTTGTGTTTGGACAAGGAGATAATAGTTTTATTTCTTAGCTGCTATCTTGACAAGTGAACGTAAAGATATTCACGTCTTTAGGATGGGGACTCTGAATGTCCAGATGTACGAGACGATGTCATTAAACCCTAATTATCTCTCAGACGAGTTAGTTCAAGTTATTTGTATGCACGACACTGCACAGTGCCCTAGGGGCAAACATTGTAAGCAGAGCGCTGGATGGCAGTAACATTGTGCCTCCTTCTTTGGCTGCTCCTTCTACTGAATTTTAATCCATCTGAAAAAGCGTGGGTCATTGAGAAGAATGAGTCAGACAATACTGACAAACTGCAAGAGTCATGTTGAGAAGAACGACTCAGACAATACTGACAAACTGCAAGAGTCATGTTGAGAAGAACGAGTCAGACAATCCTGACAAACTGCAAGAGTCATGTTGAGAAGAACGAGTCAGACAATCCTGACAAACTGCCAAAGTCATGTTGAGAAGAACGAGTCAGACAATCCTGACAAACTGCAAGAGTCATGTTGAGAAGAACGAGTCAGACAATCCTGACAAACTGCAGGGGTCATATTGAGAAGAGCGAGTCAGACAATCCTGACAAAGTGCAGGGGTGATGTTGAGAAGAACAAGTCAGATAATCCTGACAAACTGCAGGCACTCGTAGCCTCGGATAAGGACCTACAGGCTCAGTGGATGCCAATATCACATCGATATGCTTACATGGACATGATTACATCGACCTGCTTACATTGACATGCTTACATCTACATGCTTACATTGACATGCTTACATCGATATGCTTACATCGACATGCTTACATGGACATGCTCACAATGACATGCTTACATCGATATGCTTACATCGACATACTTACATGGACATGCTTACATGGACCTGCTTACAATGACATACTTACATCGACATGCTTACGTCGACATGCTTACATCGACATACTTACATCGACATACTTACATCGACATGCTTACATCGACATGCTTTTACATCGACATACTTTACATCGACATGCTTACATCGATATGCTTACATCAACATACTTACATCGATATGCTTACATCGACATGCTTACATCGACATGCTTACATCGATATGTTTACATCAACATACCTACATCGGTATCTTTACATCGACATGCTTACATTGACATGCTTACATTGATATGTTTACATCGACAAGCTTACATGGACCTGCTTACAATGACATGCTTACATTGACATGGTTAAGTCGACATGGTTACGTCGACATGCTTATATCGACATACTTACATCGACATGCTTACGTCGACATACTTACATCGACATACTTACATCGACATGCTTACGTCGACATGCTTACGTCGACATGCTTACATCGACATACTTACATCGACTGCTTACATCAACATACTTACATCGACATGCTTACATTGACATGCTTACATTGACATGCTTACATCGACAAGCTTACATCGACATGCTTACTGCATGCTTACGCCGGACTGAAACGTGTATTGTCGCTGGTGAAGGTCACACCTGCTATTTATAAGAACACGTCATTCTGAAATTCTTCTATCCTTAAGTTTTAACTTTGGCAGTAATTTTTTTTTTAGTTCCTTTTGGATATCCATCTTCGTTTAGATATGAAATCAAATCGTGACTGGTTTCTAAATTAATTAGTTATTTTACCAAGAGAAAGCTAAAAAATCATTTTTATTCATTTTATTTGTATACAGTTGATGTATAAAATTCTATTGAGCCTCAAGCATTTCTTCTTTAAAGTTCTATGAGGCGCAGATTTAGTCTGGTTTGTTTTCTCTATGATGTCGTATAGATCTGAGAATTCTATCATGTACAAGTGCAAGCGCACTCCCGTAGGAGATCAGTTTCGCCAACATCTGAACGACATATCCAAGAGGGCACTCACTGCATGCCAAGCACTTCTGCCAGGGTGACCATCAGAGAAAATGGAACATTTCTGTAACTGCTGTCCGCTCCTGCTTTTTCTGTGAGCGGTCTGGAAAAGCTCTGGAACAGCTTCCAGACTGGTTATCTCCACCACCCGACCCACCACCCGACTGGACTTAACAATAAATTCAGCTTTCTTTAAACAACATTACATTTCCACCCAGTTGCTACTTCATTCTATTTCTCCTGTTCATGCTCAAGTTTCTTGAAGAAGTCACAGGATTAATCTCGCCAACTTCCTCAACTTTGTGCTAACTCCACTCACTTCGCCGCAGTATATAAAGACAATATGCTACAGTGTCAACAGCCTGTTCTCAGCGGCCGGGACATTAGGCTGTGAACACTATTCAATGTACAAGTTGTTGCAAAGTTATTTTCCAGTCAGTTCGGGACATGTCTTGGTGGGTGAGCCATCGTGTTTGTGTGTGTGTGTGTGTGTATATGGATGTGCTTAGTTCGTGATATCCAAGTATATTCAGTGTTAATATGCCCTGCATTGGTTATAGTGATATATATATAGTGATATATATGTGATATGTGCTTGCTGGCTATGATCCAATCGAGCACTCCCGACTCAGTTAGGCTGGTTGTGTATTATATGAGGATGACAGTGTATGTGCTGGGTGCACGCATAGGTGCGTATGGCAATGTTGTACGAGTATGAGTTGGAATGGTCTTAATATATATTTATATACAGTTGATATGGACTGACGCACAGTAACGCTTTTGGTCTATGATGATAACATGGTATGATTTCTAATGTAAGAAACCTTGAACGATGGTTCATTTATGAATATTCTTTTTCTATAAGTTGATGTCATTGTCATACACATGTAGTATATATGTAATGATGAGTTTTGATATGATGGTTATTAACAGCTCTTCATAATTAAGGAGGAACGGCCTGCTCTGTTCTAGTGGTTATGGTAAAAATGTTATGAGGGCCCTCAATCTTCTGATAATGCTTTGCTTGTGTGTGATGTTAATATTCCATGCACTGATATATATATATATATATATATATATATATATATATATATATTGCGGTCCTTATGTGTGTAATGTGATTGAACCGTTATTGGTATTGTGTGTGTTCATGACGAGTGTCTTACTGTTGTAGTAATAAATTTAATTTGTTAGTTCGTTTCACACAGTGAGATATTTGTTTTGTATTTGATGTGAGAGATGATGAGAAAGTAGAGTAGACATAATATCTATAGGTTGAGCTGTTGTGATGGTTGTAGTCAGATTTTCTTCAAAATTAGGGTTAGAGGTCACAGTACCTTTGTACCATGGGAAGAATTTAATTACTAAATTACCACTGTCAGAAGTCCCTCATCCTCTCACTATCTTCCTTAAACACTCACTTCTCCCCATTCCCATACTATTGGTGTAGATGATATTTCACTTTCTCCCCTTCTTCTCTAGTCCATAGTCAGGCTTGATAGCTTCATTCTCTAGACGTCTTAAGAGATCAGTCTTGTCCTCTATTCTTCCTATACGTTTTTTCATCCACCCCTCCCCATATCGTCTTCTCACTTTTATCGTCTGCGCCATCTGGGCGGCTTTTGTTTAGGCTGTAGGTATTCGCTGGTAGCAAGCTATGAACATCTGGGGCATAACGCCATGCTGTTTACCATATCATATGGTACCCTGTGTCATTCTCCCTATACCTTATTTCTCATCCAACCACTTGCTTCCACCCTTCGCTTTCCAACATCCATCTGGAGGAATTTTGTGCTCTTGTTTCTTAGGACGAGGTGACCAGAAAGCTAACTACTGAATATTTCATACATTTGTCATGTTTTTATTGTTTTCCTGAAATATTGGATTGTGGTATGTTCTTCATTTATATGTGCTCAATTTAATATCCTCCGATCAAGTTTCCGCCCACTTTTCGTACTGTTTCTATCTTTTTATAAGTGAACCATACACAGCTATGTCTTATCATGTGGATATATTGTCATGTTTATTGTTTCTATCTTTTTTATAAGTGAACCATACATCTCTATGTCGTATCATGTGGATCTCTCTCTCTCTCTCTGAACCTTAAGTGCCCAGGGCACATGGGGCTTCCGCAAGGGTTTTCCACAAATGCCTGTCTTTCGCCTTTTTTTCTGCTCTTGCCCAGGTGAGCCCTCTATTGCTCAACATCCTTTCTGTTGTTCTTCTCCATGTCTCTTTTGGTCTACCCTTACTTCTGCTCCCCTGTGGTGTCCATCCTGCATTTGCTTTTTCCCTTGCTTCTGTTTCTGTAGCAGTCTGATAGTTTTTTACCAGATAGGGTTGCTGGCCCTATGCTGAACCCTCCTTAGTCGCCTTTTACGATCATGCATGGTAGGGTACAGTGGTCCTATTCTTTGCAGATCCCGGGTACCACACGAGAGATGTGAATATAGTGTCATGTTTATTGTTTATGTGATATCGAGTATATTTAGTATTTAGCTTATTCATTTGTGATATGTGCCGATTTACTATGTTTGTGATAGCCGGTAGATTTAGTATCTATATGAATCCAGTGCACGTGGTCTATATTTCTGAAAAATGAGTTTTGTACTGTTTTAATATATTTCTACAATACTAAAACCTAATTTTCTTGATCAACTCTACTACACCCGAAGACTTGGATAAATAAATGCTTTCCTTAGTAACACACAATAATTAGTGTATAAGTATACAACTATACACGAAGCACTGCAGAACCTCCTCACAGCATCACATTACAACCCCTCTACCCTAACTATAATCATCTGTTTCACCTTCTTCTGGCTAGGTTCACATTGTACCACTCTCTCTCCCCTCCACGGTTTCCCCATCCACCACCCCCAGTTACGACCCACCGACCACACATCACAGGTCTCCATTTAAACAGTCTCGACGCTCCACTATGTCCATCTCTGACACACAGCGTCGGACAACCCACATCTTACAGTTGGACAAGCCACATCTTACAGTCGGACAACCACATCTTACAGTCGGACAACCACGTCTTACTGTCCGACAACCACATCTTACAGTCGGACAACCACATCTTACAGTCGGACAAGCCACATCTTACAGTCGGACAAGCCACATCTTACAGTCGGATAAGCCACATCTTACAGTCGGATAAGCCACATCTTACAATCGGATAAGCCACATCTTCACAAGTTACAGCTAAGTTCTCTACTCATCTTTTTTGTTAAATATAGTATTCATGTGAATCTATACTTTATCTTCTCTCTCTGTTTCTTCGTCCTGTATGTTTTTGTATGATTAAGGCTCATGCCGAAACGTCACAACTTTGTAGTTGTTAAGTAATAAAACTGCTTCTACTTTTTTTCCTAGTTTATACATATCCTTAGATAGGATCATTTAAGGTTTTCAGTGCGTTAATAACTTTCCTACTATCAGTTTATATTTGTTTGCTTTCGTCAAAGAAGATGAAAATGTTTCTGCAAATGTTTTTCAATTGCGTTAAATAATAAACTGGAATCTTTAATAGATAATTACAGAAAAGAATGTTCTGAACTGCTTGTAAAGACTATACGGTCGGCGATGAAGGTTCTACAAGACTCTCCAGCAGAGAAAGACAACTCAGATACTAAATCTGTTTACAAGGTCACATTCGTAACTCGACCTGGGGATGGCCTGTACGAAGCCACGTTAAGTATTCCTGTCTCCACTAAAATGGTTGAAGTGGTCGGTGACATCATTAGACTCAATATGTACAGAGGTCAGGCAGAATGCATAAACGATGCTAACATAAGACCTTACTGTTTTTGTCATCGTATTTAATTGACACTAATATCTGCTCCTATAAGTCTTTATTATCATACATGTATTTAATGAATTTGATACTTTGTAGAAAAAAAAATTCCTTCCTGTTTTATTTTATAAACATATCAGTTTTTGCTTCAGTGAATCTTTGGTTCTTTTTTCACACACACACACACACACACATTTTCTGTACGTGTAAGGATAAAGTTAGTCCCATAGCAAATGCTGTAGAGGATGAAGCGTTAGAGACCTCATTATGCTGGGCCATCAGCGTAAGATGTAGGGTGGCCAGTTCCTTTTCTCGCTGCCTTTCCTTCCCAGATTTTCTCTGGTACCCATTTTACGAGGCTGGGTCGACCTCGAGGCCGTATTGCTCGGGGAAAAAAAATTCCACTCAGTCGGGGACTCAAACTCTCGATCATTTGGTTGCTAGACGAGTGCTCTAACCACTACGCCAGCCGGTCCTGTAGGTGTACAAACACTTAGTTAATCGAAAGCTAATCACGACACTTAAACGCGCTACACTTAATCATCCAGACAGTTAATTATGCAAGACTTGATCACCCAGACAGTTATTCGTGCTCCTGTAGAGAATAGATACGTTCGAAGTTACCTGGGTTAGTTGGCAACCCTAAGAGCATGAATTACATCAGTTACCGGTCAGTTTTCAAGGTCGCAACTCTGTGAAAATATCGGCTTACTGGCCTAGTATATAAAGATAACATGATATAATTTTAGAGGTCGGGATTTCTACGCTGTTGTTCGAGCGCGAATGAGAGTTTATTTCGTCTATGGATAAACATGTAAGTGTTAGGTTAATATTGGGATACGTGCAAGGCTGTGCTGTCGATCTCCTCCGATCCACCCCCGACCCATTTAGGTATGATTAGGATAAGTGAAGGGTACATGAATAGTTATAATTCCAGTGTAACATATTTGTCTATGTAAGATTTAGAGGTTTTTGGTAAAGTGCAATGATGGCTCAGTGTGCACATAAATACGTACTGCTGAAATTTATGAATATGTATGCTGCAACAATTATTGCCAGATAGTTCCTTATCTGATACTCTTATCAGATATATCAGACACTCAATCATTTAATGACGAAGATTATAGATGGTATGTGGTTATGTACAAGGGATTAAAATTGATGCTATATGGTTAGGTACAAGGGGTTAAAATTGATCCTTTAGAAGTTGCCACTGTCGATCAAGAAAACCAAGAAATCTGAATATTTCAGGAAATCATTTTAATAATTGTACTGTTATTGATATAGCCGATGAATAGCAATATAAATTGATGATTCTTTCGTTTGATTTTGCTAACTGTGTACAATGGTGATTTTAACACTAAAAGCTAGTGGTTATTTGAAGAATTAATTGTGTTTTATTTTCATTTGTGTAGTATGTCGGTGTGTAGTATATAATCACCCTTCCAGCCATATCATAACAAATCAGAACAATATAAGTAACATTATAAATAACAGACATTATCAGTCCCATCACAAAATATATATTCCCCACACGCCATTCAATCATTAGATACTAAAAATCATTGGACGTGAACTTACATTTCAGATTGTGTTTTCACTCAAATGGCCAAAATAAGTGTCACATGACCATATCTTCACCATACCTCCTCATATTTCACCATACCTCCTCATACTTTCACCATACCTCCTCATACTTTCACCATACCTCCTCATACTTTCACCATATCTCCTCATACTTTCACCATAACTCCTCATACTTTCACCATATCTCCTCATACTTTCACCATATCTCCTCATACTTCACCATACCTCCTCATACTTTCACCATATCTCCTCATACCTTCACCATAACTCCTCATACTTTCACCATATCTCCTCATACTTCACCATACCTCCTCATACTTTCACCATACCTCCTCATACTTTCACCATATCTCCTCATACCTTCACCATAACTCCTCATATTTCACCATACCTCCTCATACTTCACCATACCTCTTCATATTTCACTATACCTCTTCATACCTTCACCATACCTCCTCATGAACGGAAGTTAACTCGACGAAACTGATTCCTGAAGATTTCCAACGCTCGTGCAGTTGCAAATTATTGTCTTCATGCTGAACGCAGCAAAAACATGATGGTCTGTGAATGGGGACACAGCTACTTGCAGTTTTCTGAACCGCCCGAAGACTGCATGGTTCACATTTCTGCTGGCTTCAAAGTGTCTGGTAACATCAGTCTATGAAATCCCAGCCTTTACTTGGTCGTGCAAGGAGCAGCAGTAAAGCAGACTCTTTCCTTTTTAACAGTTCATAGGAATATCAGGTTGTTAGTTAAAATGAAAGCGAGAAGACATTTGCAGAGTAATAAAATAATTAGAACAAGAAGGAAGGCACGATCTTTAATTATGAAGGTCAAATAGTTTGACACACAGGGCCTGTTTGACAGTCAGGCCTTCAGGCCTTCATTACTCATATTTCATTCTCACCACAAACTTGATTTACGACATGCATACAAATTATGTTAAAAACTTAATAGAGAGTGTAAAATAATACTCTTTAATATAAGAAACTTATCTATGTGTGAGGTAACTAATAAAATGTTGAAAAATACAATTTTGATGCAATTATCATCACATCACATTCTTTCACATTCATTAACATTATTTCTGAAAAAAGAATTCTACCCACTGAATTATCCTCTTTTAGATCACAATTGATAGCTCGTATGCGTGAGAGAGGAGAGAGAGAGAGAGAGAGGCGAACAGACAGACAGACACAGACAGACAGACAGACAGACAGACAGACAGATGATAGATAGATAGATAGATAGATAGATAGATAGATAGATAGATAGATAGATAGATAGATAGATAGATAGATAGATAGATAGATAGCTTTGCTTATTGAAATAACTATATGAAAATCAAAGTAAAAGCATTTTATAAAATAATCCAGCATCATTTTCAAGTAACACATAGAGAGTTGAAGTATGTTTCATGAAGCCTAATTAGAATACAAGAGTTTAGGCCTGAGCTGATTGTCTTTGTTATTCTACCCTAATGATTGCTTATTAGAAGTGGATTGACCACGCAATCTTATACTTTTCTTCATTGCTATTATCTAGGAAATAATTGATCTGATGGTGTGTCTTCATTACTAATATCAAGGAATTGAATGATCAACCAGCCTAATGTTATTCTGCATTACTGCTATATAAAAACTATTGATCACTCAGTCTAGTGTTGCCTCATCATTCATTCATTCATTCATTTGCATGTCCCATGCGGAACTTTGCCTCCCAAACAGCACTCCTGTAGGCCTCTCGGTTGTGAGCAAGATGGCCTGCTGCTGCTGCATCCATTTCCAGATCGTCAACGATGTCTTGCAGCCATCTTCGTCTTGGTCTTCCTCTTTTTCTTTTTCCCATTATGTATCCTTCCAATACGGTCTTCTCTAAATTATCATGACGTTTAATGTGTCCAAAATATTTCAGTTTTCTCTCTTTAATCCTCTTCACTAGCCAGCCTTCTTCAATATTAAGCTCTTGTAGTATAGATATATTTGTTCTTTTTTGTGTCCACGATATTTGGAGAACTCTTCTGTAGCATTTACATTCAAAGGCATTTATGTGTTTCTCAGCTGTTTTGTTAAGTGTCCAGGTCTCACAGGCATATGTTGCTATGGGAAAGATGCATGCCCTTAAAAATCTTATTTTTGTGGTTCTGTCTGCCTCATCACTACTGATATTTAGGAGATGATTGATCTCTCAGTCTAGTGTTGCCTCTCCACTACTGATATTTAGGAGATGATTGATCTCTCAGTCTAGTGTTGCCTCTCCACTACTGATATCTAGGAAATTATTGATCTCAGTCTAAAATTGCTTCTTCACACTGATAGCTAAGAATATATTTTTCTGCTATTTGAACGAAAAATGAATCTAAAATACTACAGGCTTGTCTCTGAGTGGCCTGTCCAGATGTACTGAGCATGTGATGAGAGTGAGTGGGCTACTGACGAATCACTCACATAAAATACGAGAAGGTTGACAGAAAGGCAGTGACATCAGACAGAAAGGAAAAAAAAAACAAGACGGCTTGAAGACGTGTTTCTCTATCTGAACATCTTCTAGAACAAGAGAGAGTGGCTGTCTTAACAAAACGTGGTTGAGAACCACTGAAGAATTTAAAATTTGGTTTAGTGTCAGTTAGAGAACTTAATTCTTTGGAACTTGAGTTTTAGTTCTACGCTGATTAAATGCACAACCCAGGCATTCCGACACCAAACAATATCAACAACTGGAACGTCAGATTCTCTCACACAAAACTGTTGGCGATTATAGCGGTCAGCAGGCAACTGGGGATTATAGTGGTCACAAGACAACTGGAGATTATAGTGGCCAACAGACAACTGGGGATTATAGTGGTCAACAGACAACTGGGGATTATAGTGGTCAACAGACAACTGGAGATTATAGTGGTCAACAGACAACTGGGGATTATAGTGGTCAACAGACAACTGGGGATTATAGTGGTCACAAGACAACTGGAGATTATAGTGGTCAACAGACAACTGGGGATTATAGTGGTCAAGACAACTGGGGATTATAGTGGTCAACAGACACTGGGGATTATAGTGTCAACAGACAACTGGGGATTATAGTGGTCACAGACAACTGGGGATTATAGTGGTCAACAGACAACTGGGGATTATTGTGGTCAACAGACAACTGGGGATTATAGTGGTCAACAGACAACTGGGGATTATAGTGGTCAACAGACAACTGGGGATTATAGTGGTCAACAGACAACTGGGGATTATAGTGGTCAACAGACAACTGGGGATTATAGTGGTCAACAGACAACTAGGGATTATAGTTGTCAACAAACACCTGGGGATTATAGTGGTCAACAGACAACTGGGGATTATAGTGGTCAATAGACAACTGGGGATTATAGTGGTCAATAGACAACTGGGGATTATAGTGGTCAATAGACAACTGGGTTTATAGTGGTCAATAGACAACTAGTGATTATAGTGGTCAACAGACAACTGGGGATTATAGTGGTCAATAGACAACTGGGGATTATAGTGGTCAACAGACAACTGGAGATTATTGTGGTCAACAGACAACTGGGGATTATAGTGGTCAACAGACAACTGGGGATTATAGTGGTCAACAGACAACTAGGGATTATAGTGGTCAATAGACAACTGGAGATTATAGTGGTCAACAGACAACTGGGGATTATAGTGGTCAAGAGACAGGTGGTGTTTATAGCGGTCAACAGACAACTGGAGATTATAGCGCTCAACAGACAACTGGAGATTATAGCGGTTAACAGACAACTGGAGATTAGAGCGTCAACAGACAACTGTGGATTATAGTGGTCAACAGACAACTGGGGATTATAGCGGTCAAGAGACAGCTGGAGATTATAGCGCTCAACAGACAACTGGAGATTATAGCGGTCAACAGACAACTGGAGATTATAGAGGTCAACAGACAACTGGAGATTATAGCGGTCAACAGACAACTGGGGATTATAGCGGTCAACAGACTACTGGGGATTGACAATTCACATAAACTTTATTGATGAGACAAAGCGGGTCAGTAGATAGTGATAAGTAAGACTACTACCACACGGCAGGTGAGTAGATGGTGATAAATAAGACTACTGCCACATGGCGGGTAAGTAGAAGATGATAAGTAAGACTGCTACCACATGGCGGATGAGTAGAAGATGATAAGTAAGACTGCTGCCACATGACGGGTGAGTAGAAGATGATAAGTAAGACTGCTACCACATGGCGGATGAGTAGAAGATGATAAGTAAGACTGCTACCACATGGCGGATGAGTAGAAGATGATAAGTAAGACTGCTACCACATGGCGGATGAGTAGAAGATGATAAGTAAGACTGCTACCACATGGCGGATGAGTAGAAGATGATAAGTAAGACTGCTACCACATGGCGGATGAGTAGAAGATGATAAGTAAGACTGCTACCACATGGCGGATGAGTAGAAGATGATAAGTAAGACTGCTGCCACATGGCAGATGAGTAGAAGATGATAAGTAAGACTGCTACCACATGGCGGGTGAGTAGATGGTGATAATTAAGACTGCTACCACATGTCAAGTGAATAGATGGTGATAATTAAGACTGATACCACATGTCAAGTGAATAGATGGTGATAATTAAGACTGCTACCACATGTCAAGTGAATAGATGGTGATAATTAAGACTGCTACCACATGTCAAGTGAATAGATGGTGATAATTAAGACTGCTACCACATGGCGGATGAGTAGATGGTGATAAGTAAGACTGCTGCCATTTGGCAGGTGAGTAGATGGTGATAATTAAGACTGTTACCACTTGGCAGGTGAGTAGAAGATGATACAGTAATGTCCAGCGTTAACGGAACAAATATAAATGTAATTTTGTGAACTTTCACAGTGACCCCCAGAAGTCTGTGAGAGGTTGCTTTATAACACTTTATTCTAGTAACAACAGACTGAATTATATGTCCACAAGTGTTGTCTTAGACCTGACAGTTGTCTGAAAGGATACAAGAAATACCTGAAGGGTATCTCTTGTGAACGAAAGAACGAACTGACATATTCTATTTTGGAAGAGTTTAGAACTGGGCACGCAGGACCGTCTGCCATTCTACCCTTCAACATACAACCTTCAGTCAGTCACGGATATTCAGCATTTGTTATTGAATATAATATGCAGGAAATATTTTTTTTAATGGATAATTAAATAATGAATAAATCGTTCATGTCCATACACTCCACATTCTGTTGTATGTAAGAGCGGACCTGATTGGATTTATGTCAGATCGGAGTATAAAGTCTCGTCTGGTCTGCCATTTATTTGGTCTTTCTTTCGCCTGTAGTCATGAATATCATTTTAAGGCGGGGTTTCTTCAGACAAGAATGTCCTGAAGGAATAAAGAGACCAAGAAATAGGAGGAGCTTAACATACGTCGACCAGTTAGAATTTTTCGTTAGTGAGTAGCTTTGTTTCATCAATGTAATATCCATATGTGTATTCGTATTAGGTCATAGGAAAATTGGATTACTTTTATTCGGTCGTTTGAAAACTAGAATATTCATGTTCAGTACAACATCAAAATTTTGTACTTGGTGAGTTTAAAGTTATAACAGAAGACTGTAATCTTGATTACACACACTAATTAGTGTATAAGTATACAAATATACACGACGCACTGCAGTAAAGCTGTGATACCAAAAATATATTGCAATTTTTTATTACTTTTTTCATTTTTTAAATTTTATTATTTATTTAACAATGGATTCATGTGAATCTATACTTTGTCTCCTTTCTCTGATTCCTCGTCCTGTTTGTGTTTGTATGATGAAGGCTTAGACCGAAACGTCACAACTTTGTAATCGTTAAGTAATAAAGCTGTTCCTACTTTTTTCCTAGTTTATACATTTTGTAATCTTGTTTGTCTCTTAGAAATAAAATCTTCTTCCACTTTTTATGTTTAGTAGTTTTATTGTGGTGATCTCTTTCATCTGTTCTGGCAGCCATTGGACATTTAAAGTAATAATTTTAAAAATATATTGTATCCACTTTCTGAAACCAATATTCATGTTTTGGACCATTAAGGCAGACATTCCTAAAATATATTAGAACATGCTTCTCTTTTTAAAATAGTAATATGAGTAATTAATGAAAATATTAGGATAGAACTAACATTAATATATGAACTCTTTTGACTAAAGACTCTTTGATAAATGTCTGATTTCTAACGACTGCCTTTACCTCTAAAACTGAATCTCTACTAAAGGTTAACCCCTCGCTTTTCTGAAACTGCTTTCTTCTAGTGAACTGCTCAGTTTAAACAGCTTCAGTAGAAAAGTTTTTTTCTTGTCAAAGCTAAACGAATAGTTCTAGAGGGGTCCGTCAGGGGTGCATATTGTCGCCTTACTTATTTAACTTGTATACTGAAAATATAATGAAGAATGTTAGAGAAGATGTAGACAAAGAATATTACGATGCCATAACAATTGGAGGTTACGAAGTACTAAAGATTAGATATGATGATGACACAGTATTACTGTCCATAACACAAAAAGGAATGGAAAAATTAATTATATCAGTCCGTAAGAACATAGAAGAGCAAAACCTCTATTTTAATGCAAAAAAAAAAAAACTAAATTGATGACAACTGACAAAACAAATAAGGCAGCTGAAATATATATCAATGAGGAAAAACTGGAAGAAGTGGAGAGTTTTGAATATCTTGGATCCCTACTAATTAGTAATGGAGATACAATGAAGGAAATTAAAAGGAGGACATCTATCGCTCTTCAGAAAGTAAAACAAATAAAGAATCTGTGGAGAGGAGCAGACAGAACTACAAAAATAAGATTTTTAAGGGCATGCATCTTTCCCATCGCAACATATGCCTGTGAGACCTGGACACTTAACAAAACAGCTGAGAAACACATAAATGCTTTGAATTTAAATGCTACAAAGAGTTTTTCAAATATCATGGACACAAAAAAGAACAAATATATCCATACTACAGGAACTTAATATTGAAGAAGGCTGGCTAGTAAAGAGGATTAAAGAGAGAAAACTTAAATATTTTGGACATATTAAACGTCATGATAATCTAGAGAAGACCGTCTTGGAGAGGTACATAATGGGGAAAAAGAAAGAGAAGAAGACCAAGGCGAAGATGGCTGCACGACATCGTTGATAATTTGCAAATGGATGCATCAGCAGCAGGCCATCTTTCTCACAACCGAGAGGCCTACAGGAGAGCTGTTAGGGAGGCAAAATTCCACAAGGGACATGCAAATGAACGAATGAATGAATGAATGAATGAATGACTCCCCTATTAAAGTGTAAATATTTGTACATTTGACTGTTCTACTCCTACAGTCTACGGGACACCCTTGGGCAAGGTGGAGTACCCGTATAGCCCCCTCACAGTGTGACGTGACGCCATCAGAGCTGGTGATGGATGGAATGGGAGAGCAGCTGACAGATAATGTTGTTATGGTCACCATTCTATGATAGTAGGCAGATAATCTCAATGTAAGGACAATGGCTACGATCACTGACTAGTACAGTCACTGCCCGGAAGGAAAGGAATGGTAAACTACCTTCTGGAAATATACCAAGAAACCCAAACAGCACCTTGGATGGTCAGATAGGAAAAAGATCTGGTGGTGAGTCCCCCAGGCCAGATAGATCTAATTTTAACACTGGGGAAGAGTGTGAGATAGATGTCGGTACTAGTAATTGTGATGACGGACAAAATCCTGACAGTGTTACTAAGGAAAACCCCTGCATCAAACTAAAAAGAAAAATAAGAGTAGGAACATGGAATGTGAGAAGTATGTATGAGGGAAAGTATCAAATAATAAGCGACGAGATGAAAAGAACGGGGATACACATTTTGGGAATCTGCGAACATCAATCAGGACACTTCAAGAGCAAGAATGATAATATCTTTATATACTCTGGTGGAGAATTAGGAGGAAAAAATGGAGTTGCAAATTAACATCAAAACCATTACTATGTTACAGTCCAGTAAGTGATAGAATCCTAATAATCAGACTTAAGGGCATTCCTAGAAATGTAACAATTATCCAGAGATATGCACTTATATCACCAGCAGAAGAAGAGGAAGTAGAAGACTTTTATAATACATAGACCAGGTACGGGAAAATTATATTGTACTAATAATGGGGGATTTTAATGCAAAGATTGGTACAGAAAGAGCAGAAGACGAAGGATATATTGTGGAGAAATTTAGCATAGGGCATAGAAATGAGGCAGGTGACAATCTAATGGTATTTTGCATGGAAAATGAGCTAATGACCGCTAACACACTTTTTAAACAACATCCAAGAAGACTTTACACATGGACATCACCTGATAGGAAAACCAAGAATCAAATAGATTACATTTTAGTGCAAAGAAGGTGGAGATCAAGTATAACATCAGCAAAAACTTTACCAGGTGCTGATTGTGACACGGACCATGAGTTGTTGATAGCAGACTTGAAGATAAAGAGACAGTTACGGTATCAAGACCACTCCGCTTTGATCTTACAAAAATACCAGAACAATATGGTATATAAGTGAAAAACCGTTTCGAAATCCTGATGGATGTACAGGAGGAGATGACACCAGATGAACTGGCCACGCAGAACAGAGATATATTAATAACAACAGCTAAAGACGTGGTTCCAGTAAAGAAAAGACAGAAGAATGGATGGATTACAGCAGGCACATTAGAACTGATTAAAAAACGTAGGAAGACGCAATGGAAAGTGACAAACAGCAACAAAGAAGAACATAAATCTTTTACACAAGAAGTACAAAGAAACATAAGAAAAGACAAAAAACAATACATACAGGACTGTTGTGAAAGAATAGAAGGACATCAGAAGTGTGGAAGAGATAGTGAAGTGTTTAAAGAAATGAAGACGTTGACGAGAAATGTCACACCTAAGCTAAATGTAATTTGCTATGAGATGGGGAATACCTTGACAGAGACAGAGGAAATTCTAGAAAGACGGAAGGAATATTACAGAGGAATGCATGAAACAACTGACTAATAAAGCAGACATCAACAATGTGAATTATTATTGGAGGAGAAAGAACCCGAACCGACAATAGAAGAAGTTTTATGGGCAATAAAGAATCTGAAAAATGGTAAATCACCAGGATGTGATGAGATAACAGCTGAATTTATTAAAGCAGGAGGAAAGGAATGTGCAACAATCTATCATGCACTATGTAATAAGATATGGCATTCAGGTATTTAGTCAAAAGAATGGAAAATAACTGTATTATTACTGTAGCATGGCCCTGTAAGTAACGGATATTGTTGTTATTATTGTTATTAATGAATATGATGATGAAAATATACTGTAAATAAAATAGTAACATCGAATAGCGACAGAGAAAATTGAAGAGGAAAGGAAGAGAAAGGTATAGAACTTCCATGACACTAGAACAAGACGCGGACAAAAGTAAACAGTGGAAACAGTGAATAGAAAAAAAGATGAGACTCAGTGACGCTGACACATCAAAGGAAGGACGCCAGAAAGTAGGATGGTTCAGTGATAACAAAGCGGTGACTGGACGTTGACACGCGTAAACAAAATTGAAAAGACGAATAGAAAATGCAGACACAATGAAAAGCGAAGACACAATAAAACCTCCGACATGAAATAACAATATAATGTCTTAGGTAAATAACAATTGTATAGACGGAGTTGACACTTGACACCTGTTAGGTGACGCGATTGCACACGGTTTTTAATAAAGGAGCCAGCTGACCAATTAAATGTTTAGAGGCGTGCCCTGTTGGACAATTGACTTACACATATAAGTAACGGGGCAGTTTGAATGATGGACAGTCAGAACGCTCATGGGAACCAGTGGACATCTGAAGGGTGGAGCCAAAATATTGTTTAATCCATCAAGCTGCAGTGGAAGATAAAAAGGTGAGCGGTGAGAATGAAGAGGAATCAGGTAGGGGGAACGAGAAGAAGAAGAGACAGAGGAGGGAGCCCGAAGATGGAAGAACAAGGACGGTCAGTGAACTTAGACCGGTTCAGACAAGAGAAGAAGAGAAGGACACACTCCAGAGAAGAACAGCAGAAGGAGAACACACACCAGAGAAGACACGAGAGAGAAAGAAGACGTAGATAACGACAGTTGGAATAGATGGACAATTAGAGCAATAGATACTCAGGAAAAGCAGTCTTGCAGAAGTAGTTTTAGGACAGATTGAATCTGTGTTTCGCGTGATTCAAGTGATATGAATATTTATGACTTTGAAACTTCGAGTACAGTGATTTAGTCGTGTAACTGACTGACCACGTGTTTCAGGTGGAATATAGTACAGAGTTTAGAATTGTCCTCTTATCAAATGTGTAGAATAATGTGAAGCTGAGAACACTGAGAAATGCTGCATGTAGAATGAGATAGTTTGATATTGATGTGCTTCAACGACGAACCTAACGAAGATTATGTCATACTGCATGTTAGTACAAGTGATGTTGTTAATTCTAAGTCGAATATTTTATTAGTCAGAATTAAATGAGTTCTACAGAGAACATTTCATCGGACTTTCTCTGATTTAGTGAAGTGTAATGTTTGTGAAACCTAATCTAAAACAACAGAAATCTGGATATGTGTGAAGATAAAATCGGTATTAATCAAGAACATATTCTTTAGTCAGTAATATATAATTAACAAATTAAAATATTATACTGGTGCTGTCAGTAATATGATAGTGCACACACTGATTTTGTTATAATACCACTGCCAAAAAGGGTAACTTGAAATTATGCACAAACTACATAACTGTTGCCCTGATTGGTCATGCCAGTAAAATTCTATTAAAAATCACACTGGGTAGATTTCGTTAGAGTATAGAAGAAGGAATCAATATGGTCCAAGCTGGTTTCAGGCAAGGAAGAGGATCAAGATATCATATATTCTGTATAGGATTAATAATACAGAAATGCAGAGAGTTTAATGTGAATATATATTTATCTTTTATAGACACTACAATGAAATGCCTCCCAGGCGCGCGTCTCAAATAGCCTCTGACAGTCCAAGTCCAGCTCCTTGGCTTCTCGTGGCGGAACTGTTTAAACTGACAGGAGAAAAGGCGAAAGGCAAGTATCTGGCGCCTGAAAACCAGACGCTTATGGTAGATGAGACTCGTTAGTCTTGGTTGGTACTCGTCTAGGAAAACTCTGATTTCAAACCCCATTCTGCCTCGTAGGGTAGGCTCTGGAGGCAAAGGCTAGTGGAGTAAACCATAAGCAGACCGGTGGAAGGCAAGGGGAAACCAACACTGTACATTCCAAAAAACAATCATGACAATCCACAATTCTTTGAATTATAACGGCGTTAATGGGGGTTCCAGTGGAACCACCTCGTCCGGTAGGGACCATCACGTGCGACAGTGATACCAGATCCTCATTCAACTACTGTACGCAAAGAAAACACAAGTAACACCACAGTAATTGCAACATGGAACATTAGAACACTAACAGAACTTGGAAAACTGGATAACATCGAGCAATGAATGAAAAAATGGAAATTAACATCCTTGGTTTATGTGAAATGGCATGGGCTGGAGCAAGAAGCAGAGATCATAAAGACTAAAAATAATGTATTTCGGGGAAAACCAGTGTAAAAATGGAGCTGGCATAATACTGGATAAGAAGACAGCAAGAACCGTGAAAGGTTTCTGGTGCATATCAGACAAAGTGTTAATGGTTAAATTACAGGGCCATCCAACAGACACAAATCTCATCCAAGTATACGCACCAACTTCAGAAAGCTCTGATGATGAGATAACAGAACTTTACAACAATCTGGACATGGCGATGAAACAGTGCAAACCATGGGAAGTAAACTTTGTGCTGGGTGATTTAAACGCAAAACCAGGGACTGAACAAGACAATGAAGCTACTGGCAAGTATGGACTAGGTATCAGAAATACAAGAGGAGAGATGCTGATTGAGTGAGCAGAAAAGAATAAAATGATAATAGGAAATACTTGGTTTCAACAACACCCAAGGCGACTATGGACATGGAAAAGCCCAAATAATAGCATACGTAGCCAGTTAGATTACATTATGATCAACAGAAGATTCAGGAACTCACTAATATCCGTGAAAACAAGACCAAGCGCAGACTGCAACAGTGACCACATCCCAGTTGTAGGAAAAGTGAGAATCAGGCTAAAGAACTTAATGGCAGCAGCTAAGAACAAAGAACTAGATAGAGAGCTGTTACGGAAAGATAAGGCAGTACAAGAACAATAGAGGACCATAGTACATAATAGGTATAACGCTATAGAAACGGTTGAAACGATTGATGAACAATGGAGTATGCTTAAAGACTCTATTCAGCAAACATCTATCGAAATCCTACCTACAAATAAACGACACGCTAAACAGGGGTGGATGACAGAAGAAATTTTTCAACTAATGGATCGGAGAAGAAATCTAGGGAAGATAAAGATGAATATATAAAAATGTATATATATATATATATATATATATATGAAAAAATATATGAAAATAAAGAAATAAGACATAAATGCAATAAAGCTAAAGAAGAGTGGCTAAATAAGAAATGTAAAGAAATAGAGACACACTATCATGGAAACGCAAGAAATATGTACAAACAAATAAAGGAGTTAACAAATAAAAGGACATACCACAAGACTGGTTGCCTAAAGTCAAAGGAGGGGCATACAATAATGGACAGAGATGAAATAATGGCACTATGGTACGAATACATTAGAGAACTCTATGCGGACAATAGAAGCGAAATAGATATACGAAATAATAATGAAGGACCTCCCATATTACAAGCAGAAGTGGAAGAAGCTATCAAACACATGAAGAACAACAAAGCACCAGGACCAGATAAAATAACCAAGGAAGAATTGGAAGCATTATGAGAGCTTGGCATAGAAATAATTACTAGATCGCTGAATGACATCTATAACAGTAACTATGTCCTATCAGACCTTTTGCAATCAGTTTTAATTGTCCTACCAAAGAAACAAGGTGCAGTTGAATGCGAAGACCATCGAACCATTAGCTTCATGAGCCATGTTACCAAAATCCTGCTTCGTATTGTCATGAGAAGAGTCAGGGGCGAAATAAAACCAGAAATCGCTGAAGAACAGTGCGGCTTCGTCGGAGGAAATGGCATATATATATATATATATATATATATATATATATATGTAGAAATAAAGACGGACCTATACTTATGCTTCATAGACTTTCGATAAAGTGAGACACACAGAAATTATAGGAATGCTGGAAAACATCAACATAGATGGGAAAGATCTGAAACTCATCAAAAAAATATACTGGCAGCAATCAGCAGCAATGAATGTTGAGAACCAAATAGGAGCATTCCAAGACATAAAAGTAGGAGTGAGACAAGGATGTGTTTTATCTCTTGACCTTTTCTACTTGTACAGCGAAAACATAATGAGAAATATAGAGAGCTTGCCAAGAATATCAACTGGCGGGTACAACCTTGACAACTTAAGATATTGTAGACGACACAGTTCTGATTGCTAAAAGTGAAGGGGAGCTACAGGCTTTTCTGGACGTCGTGGTTCGTGAAAGTAAAAGTAAAGGTCACAGCCTGAATAAAAAGAAGACTGAAGTGATGGTCATCTCAAAGAAAAGAATACCACCAAAATGTAGCATTACCGTCGATGGCACAGAACTGAAACAAGTTGATAGATTCAAGTACTTAGGAACAATTATAACAGCTGATGGGAAATGTCAAAACGAAAAAAAAAACAGACTTGGTCAGGCCATGCCAGCATTCCAGAAAATGAGACAGTCTTGTGCAACAGATCTATATCAATGGAAACAAGATTCCGAGTACTTAAATGTTACATCGAGGTAATTTTGATTTACGGATGTGAAGCATGGTCCATGAATAAGAAAGTAGAGCGAGAAATAGAGGCCATGGAAATGTGGTTCATAAGTATGTTGAAGGTACTATAGACAGCTAAGAAAATCAACGAAGAAGTCTTAAGAGAGGCTGGAGTTAAAAAGCAAATTACAGCAAAGATCAGAGGCAGATAAGCGAGATTTGTAGGACATTTTCTAAAAAAAGGAAAATTGGAACACGTTGTGTCAAATGGAAAAATTGAGGGAAGAAGAGAAAGAGGACGACAGAGAGAGAGAGAAGTTATTGGATGGGCTGTCAGTGTGGCTAGGAAGAAAGTCACCAGCAGATCTCATAATCAAGTCTAAAGACAGGGAATTGTGGAGAGAAATGATCGCCTACGCCACGCGGCACGGCACTTGATTGATTGAGACTATTCAAAGGCATTTGATTGTGTACAGCACCAGAAACTTTGGGAAACAGTTGGAAGAAATGGGATTTCCAACACATTTGTTACAATTAATATCACTGCTGGGTCTAGACCACTGCTGTATCTAGACAACGATGTTAAAGAAGATGTAGACAAAGAATATTACGATGCCATTACAATTGAAGGTTATGAAATACCAGAGATTAGATATGCTGATGACACAATATTACTGCCCATATCACAAAAAGAAATGGAAAAAAGTAATTATGTCAGTCCGTAATAACAGCGAAGAACAAAACCTCTATCTTAATGCAAAGAAAACTAAATTGATGACAACTGACAAAACAAATAAGGCAGCTGAGATACTAATAATGGAGATACAATGAAGGAAATTAAAAGGAAGGCATCTATCGATCTTCAGAAAGTAAAACAACTAAAGAATCTGTGGAGAAGAACAGACAGAACTACAAAAATAATATTTTTAAGGGCATGCATCTTTCCCATCGCAACATATGTCTGTGAAACGTGGACACTTAACAAAACAGCTGAGAAACACATAAATGCCTTTGAATGTAAATGCTACAGACGAGTTCTTCAAATATCGTGGACACAAAAAAGAACAAATACACGTGCTGCAAGAAATTAATATTGAAGAAGGCTGGCTAGTAAAGAGGATTAAAGAGAGAAAACTTAAATATTCATGATAATCCATAGAAGACCATCTTGGAAGATTTGTTTTTCATGGGAAAAAGAAAAAGAAGAAGACCAAGGTGAAGATGGTTGCAAGATATCGTTGATGTCTGCACATAGATGCATCAGCAGCAGGCCATCTTGTTTAGAACCGAGAGGCCTACAAGAGTGCTGATAGGCAGGCAAAGTTCCCATAGGGACATACTAATGACTGACTGACTGACTGACTCCTACATCTTATGAACTGGTCTCATGCGCCATTTCTATTATATATTTGCAGTGCACGGTCTCATAGATATAACCTAATATTTTGTTACCTGCCCCGAGTTTGACATTGTTTTCTCAAGTCTGAGTGGTTTCTGTTGATTTCTCGTTTATAACTGGATAACTGTCTGTGCAAACATTAGAAATTTTTATTTCAAAATGCACTATTTTTCTACACTAAACAGAACAAAATATCACTAAATAACGCCACAGCGATCTCACACAAACATTTGCACTAAAACGTGCAAAAAAGAAACGGATGTTGTGCGCAATCGCTAGATTGGTCACGCTAGTTACGAGGTAAGATTATGTTGTGAGCGCAGATATAGCGGTTGTATGAAAATAAAATGTGAGAGCAGAAGTTAGATCAAGACATGCGCAGTGGATACTCTGCGAGCTGTCTAATCCCCGCGCTGTCCGTATACAAGCTACGTGAACAGACACTCCACAACATATAAGTGACTGCACACAATCAGTAAATCTCCAGTAAAAATCTGCAGGTTTCAGAGTGAAAGCTATGTCTGTTTATTCTGTTGTTTCTGCATATTTTCCCAATCATACCATGTTCCCATTACATGAGGAGATCATTACTTAATTACCATATGAATCGTCTTCTCTTAATTTGTGCATTTTTATTACTAAAAATATTCAGCACATTTAAATTTTGTATCATTCTTTCTGGCATAATTCGAATTTATTTTCTTATAACTCTTACATCTTACATCCTTCTCGTGCGGCTAAACGTGGTATAGGGCCCACATGGTAGTTCGCCAAGATTTCCTGTCCTCGATGTTTTCAGTCTCATCAAGGGATGTTGTGCCCACTGAACTGGCCTCTCTTAACATCGTCCTCTTTAGAGTTTCACGTGGTCGACCTCTTTTTCTTCGGCCTGTTGTGCTCCATTTGATAGCTTGTTTGAGAATTCTCTGACTGTTTCTTCTAATCACATGACCGACTTTTCCTGATCAACCATGAGACAGGTTTTTGTTCAGTCATCTGTCCTATCTCTGCATTGTTCTTGAATTAGTTCGACATTATAGCGATTATTTTCCTTAGGCATTTGTTTTCGAAAGAGTCTAATTTCTTGTCTACTTCTTTAGTTGTTTTCCAGCTTTCACATGCATAAATGAGGGTGGATATTAGATTTGAATTGAATAATCTTAACTTGGTTTTTGTGCTTATAACTTTTGAATGCCATATGTTCTCAAGATTCTTGAATGTCAATGCTGCTTTTGCAATTTTAATTCTAACTTCCTTTCTAGTGTCACCATCCTGGTCTATGTAGTTGCCGAGATATGCAGATTGGTTTACTTCTTCAACAGCTGTTCCTTCTATGTAGATTTGTCCTTCCTGGTTAATGGGAAGTTTCATTATTTTTGTTTTATCCTTGTTAATTTCAAGTCCAATTTTTCTAGTCTTTGAAGACAGGTTATCTAGTTTTTTTGCATTAATTTCACATCGTCATTGATAAGAGTTATGTCATCTGCAAAATCAAGATCTTCCAGTTGGGTCTCACGTACCCAGTCGATGCTCGTTTTACCTATGCAGCATTTTTTCATTATGAAGTCTATGGCAATTCTAAAAAGCAAGGGAGATAATATACATCCTTTTTTCACGTCTGTTTCAATCTGGAACCATTCACTCATTCCTTCTTCTGTGCTGACTACACAAACATATCGGTTGTAGAGGTCTCTAATGTTACTGACATCTTAGATAGCATTCCATGTATTTTCAAAATTCTCCACAATGAATCTCCGTGTGTCCTATGAAATTCATTTTTAAAATCTATGAAGTTCAGGATTGATGGTCTTTGTTTTTCAATATGTTCTTCAAGTATTATTCTTAGAGTAAAGATCTGGTCGAGACAGCTTCTCCATTTTCGAAATCCTACCTGTTTCTTCTCTCATTGCAGCATCCACTATCTTTAATTCTATTCAGAACATCTTTGCAAAATACTTTTGACACAACTGATATTAAGGTCTCCAGTTGTTGTAGTCGTTTAAGGTGCCTTTTTTCGCTATTTTAACAATGATTCCTTTTTTTCCATTTAGAAGGGATCTTTTCTTCTTTTCAAACTTTATTAAACATTCTCTGTAGGTGGCTCATGTTGTCAATGTTAATAGTCTTTAACATTTTGGCTGTTTTTTTTTTTTTCATCTGCGGCTTTGTTAAATCTAGTTAAGAGTTAATAACACACGTAATACATGTCATATCTTTCTGACAAAATCTCAATTCTTTCAGAAAATGTACTAATCAAATGACTGCAGTCAAAAGACCAACACATCTGACCATATTTGACAACTAACGAGCAAATGTAACAATAAAAATGCAAACAGGACAATCTACCAGTACTAGACATAATGTAGATCAGCATGTTGGTAACCAGCGATGTGAAGTTACCATATCCAAACTAGACACAGAGTGGCGAATAATCTGATATCCTACAATAATAATCTTGAAGAAAGGGTGTTACAAATCTGAGAAAACTATCGTGTGATTAATTCACTTCTGACGAAGTGATATGACAACATCAAAAACGGGAGTAGTGATGTAACAATCAACAATAACGCTATATTAGTCAACTCTGAGAAGAAGCAAAAGTGTAACAAACTTAGAGAAGTGATGCATTCGTAGCTGCTCAGTATACGTTTTGTGATAACATGATAACTTTGAAAGAAATGATATGATTGTTACTGGAAGAAGTAATGTTCCAGTACTTAAAGGCGTATCCCTCTGGGACAAGTAGTGACGTGCCAGCAGCGAACCACTAAAGCAATATTACTGTAATTCTGTGGCGTGTCCAAGGAATCAAGAGATAGAATTTTGTGAACTTTTTCTGTAGCTTGATAGAATTACATTTTGTTGTTTCCTGTGAGAGTTGGTAACACTACTCTACCAAAACGGCCATCTTGTCGCTATGGTACACCCTGAGTGACACATCAACAATGCCAGGTTGGCAACTGCTACAACAAAAACGACAGTGTCACGTATGAAAACTTTGACAGGACTTCCCACTCACTAGACAAGACTAACAGCCAGAAAACTCAATGAAGATAATAATAGTCCAACTACAAGGATACACATCAAAATATTTGTTAAATGAAGAAATGAACGATGAAAAATGGAGATGAGAAAAGAGGACGAGCTGCCAACATGGCAGGTTGAATTAAAAAATACTAAGGAAAATTACTCAAAAATACCCCCTTCAAAAACTTACTCAAGCTTAAATATCCCAGACTAATTCTTCCCATGATTCCTGAATGTTCTATCATGAAGAAAACCTCACTCCACGTGAATAATCATGGTTTTTTTTTCAACCTTTAGTTTCTTAATCAAACAATTTCCTAAAAACTAAAATCTCCAGTACTAAATTTAGTCTGTTGTGTCAACAACAGACATTCCTAAGTTGAAACTTTAAATTTCCCCTAACCTAAGGTCACCTATCCCGTGCATATTTACACTATCCGTCATGTCTACCTGAACTGAATAACTTTCTCCATGGACACAAAAAAAAAACATCAATAATACAATAAATGACTGAACCAAGTACCCTTACTTCTAAATAATATTACTTCCCTTTGACTGATCTTCTCAGTATACTATCACAAAATTATAGATTAGGATGATCCAAAACGTATGCTAGTTGATCATATGAACGTCATACTAGTTACATGTTCACAGTGATTAACATCGTGAGAATTTTTTTAAAAAAGAGATATAATATGTTAATTTCAAATGTCAATCTCCAGGGAGAGGGCACGAGTTGAAACATCATCATGGCTCTGGACACATCAAGCAATTCATGTAGGTCTTTTTTTTTTACCTGAATATGTAGTGTTATTTCATCGATTACATTATCAGCAGCGTTTGCATTTCAGTACCAGCAAAGGCTTCTGGTTTTACAACAAATAAGTTGTACAATAAATTACAAATATAAATATAGTTTGGATACTCATTATCGTCCTTTTCGTGACAATTTAATAAATACAGTTTAATGTTTTATATAAACATATTGATCACTTTTCACAATCACTTCCCTGCTACCCATAACAAAATGCATTGATCCTCATAGCAAACTAAACAAAATACGATATTCCTGATAACTATATGCGATGTCTCTGATAGCCATATACACCATTGTGACTATAACACATCGTAAACACTAACATAATTACGAAGAAACTCATTTAACTCGCCTATTTATAGCTGAAAGCGATTCTTCTTGGAACAAACTTCAAACTGGATATCTTTGAAGAATGCTCCGTTTGTCTTAGACTGTCAGGATCGCCTTATAGCTTGTCATGGAGGTATTCAGAACTCTGTGTAATTATTTTCCTGAACTGACAGCATTTTACACAGTGTAATCTAGTGCACTCTGTCCTGCATGTATTATTCTCTCATTTTAGATTTTATTTCAAGGGAATGTACCAGGTGCCCATTTTTAAATTGACTGACCGGCTCAGTACTGGATAATCATGACCATGAAACAGGAGACAATTGTCTGCTGTCATTGCTACATTGCAAGGCTTATTTCATTATAATCATGACCATGAAACATGAGACAATTGTCTGCTGTCATTGCTACATTTCAAGGCTTATTTCATTATTTACGTTTTCAAGCTCTTGATGTTCATTCATTCATTCATATATTACGATGAGATAACAACTGGAGGTCATGAAATACCAGAGATTAGATATGCTGATGACACAGTATTACTGTCCACAACACAAAAAGGAATGGAAAAACTAATTATGTCAGTCCCTAAGAACAGTGAAGAGCAGAACCTCTATCTTAATGCAAAGAAAACTAAATTGATGACAACTGACAAAATAAACAAGGCTGCGGAAATATATATAAATGAGGAAAAATTGGAAGAAGTGGAGAGTTTTGAATATCTTGGATCACTACTAACTAATAATGGAGATACAATGAGGGAAATTAAAAGGAGAACATCTATTGCTCTTCAGAAAATAAAACAAATAAAGAATCTGTGGAGAGGACCAGACAGAACTACAAAAATAAGATTTTTAAGGGCATGCATCTTTCCCATCACAACATATGCCTGCGAGACCTGGACACTTAACAAAACAGCTGAGAAACACATAAATGCCTTTGAATGTAAATGCTACAGAAGAGTTCTCCAAATATCTTGGACATAAAAAAGTGCAAATATATCTATACTACAAGAGCTTAATATTGAAGAAGGCTGGCTAGTAAAGAGGATTAAAGAGAGAAAACTTAAATATTTTGGACACATTAAACGTCATGATAATTTAGAGAAGACCGTCTTGGAAGGATACATAATGGGAATAAGAAAAAGAGGAAGACTAAAACGAAGATGGCTGCAAGAAATCGTTGACGATCTGCAAATGGATGCAGCAGCAGCAGGCCATCTTGCTCACAACCGAGAGGCCTACAGGAGTGCTGTTTGGGAAGCAAAGTTCCGCAATGGACATGCAAATGAAAGAATGAATGAATGAATGAATGAATTTCATTATAATCATGACCATGAAACATGAGACAATTGTGTGCTGTCATTGATACATTTCAAGGCTTATTTCATTATAATCATGACCATGAAACACCAGATAATTGTCTGCTGTCATTGATACATTTCAAGGCTTATTTCATTATAATCATGACCACGAAACACGAGACAATTGTCTGCTGTCATTGCTACATTGCAAGGCCTATTTCATTATAATCATGGCCATGAAATACGAGACAATTGTCTGCTGTCATTGATACATTTCAATGCCTATTTCATTATAATCATGACCATGAAACATGAGACAATTGTCTGCTGTCATTGCTACATTTCAAGGCTTATTTAATTATAATCATGACCATGAAACATGAGACAATTGTCTGCTGTCATTGCTACATTTCAAGGCTTACTTTATTCAGAAACATCTGTGCTTGATTTCTTTCTGTTTCTGAAAGTGCAGGATGGTGGACAAATTGTCCTGCTTTGTCTCGATTAATAGAATCACGTTGGAGAAAAACATATATATATATATATATTATATCTTTCCCGTGCCGTTAAACGTCACATAGGGCTCGTAAAGTAGTTCGCCAATTTTTCCTGTCTTCGGCGAGTCTTTCAACCTCATCAAAGGATTTTATGCCTGTTAACTTGGCCTCTCATAATAATGTACTCCTCAGAGTTTCACGCGGTCTGCCCCTTTTTCTTCGGCCTGTTGTGTTCCACTTGATAGCTTGTTTTGTATATATATACACGGTGTTTTTAAAGTCTCATTACACTTCCTATGAAAAATAAATTGAAAAATGAAGTAAATGCGTCATCACAAAAAGTGCTAAAAAAGTCATTTAATTAGATACAATAGTGACTGCAATGATACAACGCTGTTTAAGGTTAGCTGGAATGCACCACTGAAATATTCATTATAACTGGTGTTGGAAATGTCCACCACGGGCTTCAAGACATGACTGTACACGTCTCTTCATATTGTCAAATAACTTGTGCAACGTGTCTTTTGTTATTTCTTGAATGGTAATTCTGATTGCTTCTTTCAGGTCCTCAATTGTTTGTACATTATTTTTGTAAACATTTCCTTTCAAGAAACCACATAGATAATAATCCAATGGATTTAGATCTGGAGAACGAGCAGACCAAAGATATGCGATTTGCGAAAATTTCTTCCAAAAAACCGTGTGTTGCTCTAGCTGTGTGTACAGTTGCACCATCTTGCTGGAACCATGCTTCTTCAATTTCACGTTCATTCATTCATTCATTCCTTTGCATGTCCCTTGCGGAACTTTGCCTCCCAAACAGCACTCCTGTAGGCCTCTCGGTTGTGAGCAAGATGACCTGCTGCTGCTGCATCCATTTCCAGATCATCAACGATGTCTTGCAGCCATCTTCGTTTCGGTCTTCCTCTCTTTCTTTTTCCCACTATGTATCCCTCCAATATGGTCTTCTCTAAATTATCATGACGTTTAATGTGGCCAAAATATTTAAGTTTTCTCTCTTTAATCCTCTTTACTAGCCAGCCTTCATCAATATTAAGCTCTTGCAGTATAGATATATTTGTTCGTTTTTGTGTCCACGATATTTGGAGAACTCTTCTATAGCATTTACATTCAAAGGCATTTATGTGCTTCTCAGCTGTTTTGTTAAGTGTCCAGATCTCACAGGCATATGTTGCGATGGGAAAGATGCATGGCCTTAAAAATCTTATTTTTGTGGTTCTGTCTGCTCCTCTCCACAGATTCTTTATTTGTTTTACTTTCTGAAGAGCAATAGATGTCCTCCTTTTAATTTCCCTCATTGTATCTCCATTATTAGTTAGTAGTGATCCAAGATATTCAAAACTCTCCACTTCTTCCAGTTTTTCCTCATTGATACATATTTCAGTTGCCTTGTTTGTTTTATCAGTTGTCATCACTTTAGTTTTCTTTGCATTAAGATAGAGGTTCTGCTCTTCGCTGTTCTTGCGGACTGACATAATCAGTTTTTCCATTCCTTCTTGTGTTGTGGACAGCAATACTGTGTCATCAGCATATCTAATCTCTGGTATTTCATAACCTCCAACTGTTATGGCATCGTAATATTCTTTGTCTACATCTTCTCTAACATTCCTCATTATATTTTCAGTATACAAGTTAAATAAGTAGGGTGACAATATGCACCCCTGACGGACCCCTTGTTTTATGTCAAACCAACTTGTTGTTTCACCATTTATTCTTACTGCTGCTTGTTGGTCTAAATACAGCAGTGATGTTAATTGTATCAAATGTGTTGGAAATCCCATTTTTTCCATTATTTCCCAAAGTTTCTGGTGTTGTACACAATCAAATGCCTTTGAGTAGTCTATAAAGGATAAATATAGATTCACAGTAAACTCCCTGCATTTCTCTATTATTAATCTTAGATTGAATATATGATCTCTTGATCCTCTTCCTTGCCTGAAGCCAGCTTGGACCATATCGACTTCTTCTTCTATTTTCTTTCGAAGTCTACCCATTATGATTTTTAACAGAATTTTACTGGCATGACTAATCAGGGCAACAGTTCTGTAGTTGGTGCATAATTTCAGGTTACCCTTTTTTGGCAGTGGAATGAATACAGTTCTTTTCCATTCTTTTGGCCAAATACCTGAATGCCATATCTTTTTACATAGTGCATGATAGATTGTTGCACATTCCTTTCCTCCTGCTTTAATAAATTCAGCGGTTATCTCATCACATCCTGGTGATTTACCATTTTTCAGACTCTTTATTGCCCATAAAACTTCTTCCATTGTCGGCTCGGGTTCTTTCTCCTGCAATAATAATTCACACTGTTGATTTCTGCTTCCACAGTCGGTTGTTTCATACATTCTTTTGCAATAGTCCTTCCATCTTTCCAGAATTTCCTCTGTCTCTGTCAGGGTATTCCCCATCTCATCACAAATTACATTTAGCTTAGGTGTGACATTTCTCGTCAATGTCTTCATTTCTTTAAACATTTCACTATCTCTTCCACACCTCTGATGTTCTTCTATTCTTTCACAACAATCTTGTATGTATTGTTTTTTGTCTTTTCTTATGTTTCTTCGTACTTCTTTTGTTAAAGTTTTATATTTATCTTTGTTGTTGTTTGTCACTCTCCACTGTGTCTTCATTTCTCTACATTGTTTTATCAGTTCTAGTGTACCTGCTGTGATCCATCCATTCTTTTGTGTTTTCTTTACTGGAACCATGTCTTTAGCTGTTGTTACTAAGACACGTTCATTCAGCTGTTCTAAAAAAGGTTCCAGAATGTCAGTAAGGTACCGATCGGCATTTATAGTGTTGTTGAAGAAAATTGGTCCACTTAAACGTTTTCTACTGTCGGCACTTCATGAAATGCACTGGGATTAACACTGCTCCAAATACAATTATTTTGCCTATTAACGTATCCAGATAGATGAAACCATGCCTCATCAGAGAAGAATGTTAAATCGAGAATTGACTCGTCTTCTTCAGCTAAAATGCTTGAAACCACGCGGAGTAGTTGATTCTGGATTGATTTTCACACTCTTTTAGTTCAGGCACAGCAGAAATCTTGTATGGATGAAAATTTAACCGATGTTTAAGAATTTTGTGCACTGTGTTCAGTGATACGTTCACTTTTTGCGACATTTTCCTTAAGGATTTGCATGGACTTTCAGGATTCTGTCTTGGATATCGAGACAATTACAGTGGACAAGGAGGACATTGCTAAAACTGAACTGAACTGACTGTGAGAAAATGAGGAGCGGGAATGGAAGAACAATGTAGATCTGAAGAGACTGTTGGAGGTAGGACAAATGAAAGGTGCTGGCAGGAAATACGAACTGTGAGGCAGAAACCACATCGTACACAACCAACCTTTGACAGGAATTATTGCCAAACATACTCTTAGATGTCACGGTGCACTCTTAGATGTCACGGTGCACTCTTAGATGGACTCTGCGGCGTATCACGGTGCACTCTTAGATGGATCTGTGGCGTGTCACGGTGCACTCTTAGATGGACTCTGTGGCGTGTCACGGTGCACATATGGAGTTGTCTCGAATGCAATGAAGTCGGAATCTGAAATATTAACTTTGAACTTTTGACAAAGCAGAAAATATTGGAAAACTGGAGAGAGAAAGAGTGAGAGAGGGAGAGAGAGAGAAAGAGAGAAATGAGAGAAAGAGAGAAATGAGAGAAAGAGAGAGAAAGAAAAAGAGAGAGTGAAGGGAGAGAGAAAGAGAGAGGGATAGAGAGAAAGAGAGAGAGAAATAGTTACCTTAAGGAGAGCTACACAAGGTTACAGTCATTGCACTCTCATTTTATGAAACTGCTCAGTTAATTTGAAGAAATGGACTCAATAAAATGTTCTTAACCTGTTAGTAATAAGATATACCACATTCCTTTATTCATTTCGTCTAGAATAAAAAGTATTCCACATTTTCCTACTGTTACATCTTACTTTTACAATTTTGTTTCCATACTTGAAATTTAATATTTGTCTTGTGGGTCAAATTTTTACATTTGATATTTTGCTATTAGAACATAATTGTTACTAAAGTAATGATACTGTTGTAATTATCATTGTTTGCTGTTCCATTTATTGTTGTCTAGGCAGACAACCCAGGCGCCCTAGATGTGTTGCATTTTGTATCACTCTTTTACTGGTCTTTGTCATCACTGGCTACGTCTACAACTTCAGAGCGTCAGAATGCATCTCTCTCTCTAGCCTGATCAACTTCAGAGGAGTCACAGGTTCTTCGTCATTAAATCTTGGTGGTAGTACAGCGAGTCCTGAAAATCCGAATGCCTGTAACTTTCCAAAGATTGATCCATTTGATCCTGCCATTATGCCTTTCGTTAAAACGCTTCCACCTATTTCATGCGAGGGTGGAGATCCTCACCTGGTCTACCTGAGCAGAAACACTATCAAAGTAAACAGTTCCAAGGTTGCTTTACTTAGGGGCAATAACAAGTTTAAAGAGTGCAAGTACAAATCTGTGGCCAAGAGACTAGACACAGATTTTAATACAGCTGTTTTGAGTACTAGTTCCCCATTTAATGACTCCATAAATCTCGGAGAGAACGATGAACATATTGTCGTGGAATGCTATGATACCAATAACACCGTGTTCTCATATTCCTACTTCAGTCTGATTCGGGTAAAGAAGGATTTGGAACTTTTATTGCAAGAAAACTTCAATAAACACGTGTATATAAATCATCCTAAGGAGATTTTAAACATTCTCTTGATTGGTATAGACGGTACGTCCAAACAAAATTTCCAGCGACTTATGCCCACGACAAGAAACTTTCTTCTGAATGTTCTAAATGCCACAGAGTTGCTCAAGTACAATAAAGTTGCAGAAAACACCTATGTCAATCTAGTGCCCATCCTTACTGGTAAATATACATACGAGTTTGAGGGATATGATGGGCCTTATAATCAGACATTTGACATGATTAATTGCGCTTTTTTATGGAGCGACTTTCACAGAGCTGGTTACCGCACAGCTCTCCTTCTTGATAGTATGCATTCAACAGCCTTTCATTATTTAAAAAAGGGTTGGCACAAACTACCAGTTGATTATTATCACAGACCTCAAATTATTGAACGTGAACATACCAAATCAAAGAGAAAAGAGAATCGTCTTTGCGTGGGAGATATCCCAGAGATCACACTCAACAATGACTACCTCATTCAGTTAGCGTCCACTTTCAACAACACCAATACACCTTATTTCGGATTCAGGTAAGTCAAAGGAAATAATGCAGCAATAGTTACACACTGAACAAAAAGAAACAATGGCAAAATAGTTAAACTACAAGAAACAATGGCAACAATAGTTAAACTAAAAGAAACAATGGCAACAATAGTTAAACTAAAAGAAACAATGGCAACAACAGTTAAACAGAAAGAAACAATGGCAACAATAGTTAAATACTGAACAAAAAGAAATAATGGGAACAATAGTTAAACTAAAAGAAACAATGGCAACAACAGTTAAACAAAAAGAAACAATGGCAACAGTAGTTAAATACTGAACAAAAAGAAATAATGGCAACAATAATTAAACAAAAAAGAAACAATGGCATCACTAGTTAAACAAAAAGAAACAATGGCAACAATAGTTAAACAAAGAGAAACAATAGGAACAATAGTTAAATACTGAACAAAAAGAAATAATGGCAACAATAGATAAACTAAAAGAAACAATGGCAACAAAGTTAAATAATGAACAAAAATAAATAATGGCAACAATAGTTAAATACTGAACAAAAAGAAATAATGACAACAATAGCTAAATACTGAACAAAAAAGAAATAATGGCAACAATAGTTAAACAAAAAGAAACAGTGGCAACAATAGTTAAATACTGAACAAAAAGAAACAATGGCAACAATAGTTGAACAAAAGGAAACAATGGTAGCAAACGTTACACACTGAACAAAAAGAAATAATGGCAGCAATAGTTACACACTGAAAACAAAAAAGAGATAATGGTAGCAATAATTACACACTGTATAAAAAGAAATAATATCAACAATAAGTACACATTGAACAAAAAGAAATAATGGCAAAATAGTTAAACTACAAGAAACAATGGCAACAATAGTTAAACTAAAAGAAACAATGGCAACAATAGTTAAACTAAAAGAAACAATGGCAACAACAGTTAAACAGAAAGAAACAATGGCAACAATAGTTAAATACTGAACAAAAAGAAATAATGGGAACAATAGTTAAACTAAAAGAAACAATGGCAACAACAGTTAAACAAAAAGAAACAATGGCAACAGTAGTTAAATACTGAACAAAAAGAAATAATGGCAACAATAATTAAACAAAAAGAAACAATGGCATCACTAGTTAAACAAAAAAGAACAATGGCAACAATAGTTAAACAAAGAGAAACAATAGGAACAATAGTTAAATACTGAACAAAAAGAAATAATGGCAACAATAGATAAACTAAAAGAAACAATGGCAACAATAGTTAAATAATGAACAAAAATAAATAATGGCAACAATAGTTAAATACTGAACAAAAAGAAATAATGACAACAATAGCTAAATACTGAACAAAAAGAAATAATGGCAACAATAGTTAAACAAAAAGAAACAGTGGCAACAATAGTTAAATACTGAACAAAAAGAAACAATGGCAACAATAGTTGAACAAAAGGAAACAATGGTAGCAAACGTTACACACTGAACAAAAAGAAATAATGGCAGCAATAGTTACACACTGAAAACAAAAAAGAGATAATGGTAGCAATAATTACACACTGTATAAAAAGAAATAATATCAACAATAAGTACACATTGAACAAAAAGAAATAATTCAAAATAATTACTGAGTAAAAAAAAATAATAAAGATAAGAATAATTACACATTTAACAAAAGAAAATACTGGCTGCAAAGGTTACACACTCAACAAAAAAAAACAATGGCAAACATACCTACACAATGAACAAACAGAAATAATGGGAACAATTGTTACTCCCCGAACAAAAAGAAATAATGGAAATAATAGTTACACACTGGAAAAAAAAATGGAAATAATAGTTACACACTGAAAAAAAAAGAAATAATGGAAATAATAGTTACACACTGAAAAAAAAAAGAAATAATGGAAATAATAGTTACACACTGAAAAAAAAAGAAATAATGGAAATAATAGTTACACACTGAAAAAAAAAAAGAAAGAATGGCAACAATAGTTACACATTGAAGAAAAAGAAATACTAGCAACAATAGTTACACAATGAACAAAAAGAGATAATGTCAACACTAGTTATACAGGAGAAAAAAAGAAATAATGGCAACAATATTTTCAGATTGAAAAAAAAAAGAAACAATGCCAACAATAGTTACACACTGAACAAAAAGAAATAGTGGCAACAATAGTTACCCAATGAACAAACATAAATAATAGAAACAAAAACTCACTGAGCAACAAGAATTAATGGCAGTAATAGTTACAGACTAAACAAAAGGAAATAAAAACAGTATTAGTTATGCTGAAAAAAAAAAGAAATAACGTCAACAATAGTTACACACTGAACAAAAAGAAATAAGAGAGCAATTTTTACACACTCAACAAAAAGAAATAATGTCAACAATAACTGCACACTGAACAAAAAGAAATAATTGAAACAATAGTTACAAACTGAACAAAAAGAAAAAAAATGACAGCAATAATTACACCCTGAACAAAATGAAATAATGGCAACAATAGTTACACACTGAATAAAAAGAAATAACAGGAACAATAGTTACACACTGATCAATAAGAAATAATGGCAACAATAGTTACACACTGGACAAGAATACAAAACAAATATATAAATAATTTCTTTGTGCGAATGTACGAAAATGGTATTGCTGTTTTTGTAATTAAAATTTCACAACTTGAACTAGTGTGATACTGATTTTTTTTTATCTAAATCACAGAAAGACACCACATAAAATATATTGAGGAACAAGATAAATAGACAGACAGACAGATAGACAGACAGACAGACAGACAGACAGACAGACAGACAGACAGACAGACAGACAGACAGACAGACAGACAGACAGATAAATAGATAGATAGATAGATAGATAGATAGATAGATAGATAGATAGATAGATAGATAGATAGATAGATAGATAGATGGATAGATGGATGGATTTATGGATGGATGGATGGACGGATAGAACGAACGAATGAATGAACATACTTTATTTTCAAAGGGTTGAGAATTGGGCACACAGGCCCATCTGACATTCTGCCCTTAATCATACAGACTCACTGTCATTCAGCATTTGTTAAGTGATTACATAAATAGATAATAAACTTATCTGATGTCCATTCTACACTCTGATTTATGCAACAACATTAAATAAACTTGCATTCTTACATTCATTCAAAACTAACAAATTTATAGAAATGCAGTATTAAAAAAAATTACAACACTCAAGCCATACATTAAACTACTTTAAACTATGCTTAGGGAGGCATATAGTCTATATTAAATAGATGTTGTGAAGGTTTAAAGTTATAAGAACAAATATTACTTATACGTTTTACATGAACTGGTAGGCCATTCCAAAGGTGGACAGCTGAGTAAGAGAAACTTTTTTTAAACTTATCAAGCCTTGTTTTGGGGAGAATACAATTGCTTAAGCGTTGACTGTGTTTTGGGTTGGATTTGAACAACGACCACAGATAGGGTGGAGCATTGTGTGATAGAATTTTATGAATTAACTTGGCCTTGTTGAAAAGAAATCTATTTTTGAAGGGTAGACTCAAGGTTAGTACAGTCATAGTCACTAATGTAAACTGTGCAGTCATCAGCAAAGAGGTCACAAGATGATTTTTTTGAGATGAAGTGGAAGATCATTGATGTAGATGGTAAACAGGAGAGGACCAAGAATAGATCCCTGTGGAATGCTATTATCAACCACAGATGAACTTGACTTAGAGTTTTTCAGCCAAAATACCTGTTGTCTGTTGGAAAGAAAAGATGTAATAAATTTTGTCAAGTCAGGGTGTAATCTATAAATCTCAAGCTTTCTAACTAGGAATTCATGATCAATCATGCTAAATGTTTATTTAAAGTCAACAAAGACAGCATCACACAATTTATTATCATTTATATTAGATAACCAACATTCTGTCATTTTTGTGAGAGCTGTATGGCAGGAATGTTTCGGCCTAAAACCTGACTGACAGTCAACAATCAAATCATATTCTTGTATGTGTTGTAAGAATATTTTTTTGAATGTGTCTTTCTAGGGGTTTAGACAAACTTGATAAAATGGAAATTGGTCTATAGCTTGAGGGATTTTTCTCTGAACCAGATTTAAAAAGGGGATATATTTTTGCAATTTCAAAAGCCTGAAGAAAATAACAATGTGCAATGAACTAATTGTAAATGTATGTTAGTGTATCAGAGTAGCGTAATATTTTGTTGCTGATTTCATCAAGTCCTGCTGTGTTGTTGTTCGTTAAAGATGAAAGATAATTGTAAACTTCACTAACTGACATGAAAAGAATACTGGGTTGCTTTAGATTTGCACATTTGCTACCTATAAATTTGTTTAATTCACTTAAATCAAAAGTAGGCATTGATAGTGAAGATTTTAAGATATTGACTTCCTCTCTGAAGTGATTGCTGAACTCTTCGCAAGCGGGCACATATTATAACTCTGCAAGTCAGACTGTTTTCTCTTGTTTGCTAGAATGTTAATTGCTTTCCAGACTGACTTACTGTCCGATTTATTCTGAGCTAGGTTCCTAAAGTAATTTACCTTTTCTTGCATAATTAAATACTGAACTCTATTTCTAATAATCAGTAGCTAGTGAGTTCCTTAATTTTGTAGGCATGATCCCTTTCAACATCAAAAGCATTACTAGGTTACAATCCAGTAAGTGATAGAAATCTCACAATCAGACTTAAGGGCACTCCTAGAAATGTAACAATCATCCAGATATATGCACCTACATCAGCAGCAGAAAAAGAGGAAGTAGAAGACTTTTATATCACACTGTAAATGACGATAGACCAGGTACAGAAAAATGATACTGTATTAATAATGGGGGATTTTAACGCAAAGATTGGTACAGAAAGAACAGAAGATGAAGGACATGTTGTGGGGAAATTTAGCATTGGATATAGAAATGAGGGAGGTGACAATCTAATGGCTCTTTGCATGGAAAACCAGCTAATGATTGCTAACACACTTTTTAAACAACATCAAAGAAGACTTTATACATGGACATCACCTGATGGGAAAACCAAGAATCAAATAGATTACATTTTAGTGCAAAGAAGGTGGAGATTAAGTATAACATCAGCAAAAACTTTACCAGGTGCTGATTGTGACACGGACCATGAGTTATTAATAGCAGACACGAAGATGAAGAGACAGTTATGGCATCAAGACCACTCTGCTTTGATTTTACAAAAATACATGAACAATATGGTATAGAAGAGAAGAACCATTTCGAAATCCTGATGACTGTACAGGAGGAGATGACACCAGAATATTTGGCTACGCAGGCCAGAGATATCTTAATAATAACAGCTAAAGACATGGTTCCAGTAAAGAAAATACAAAAGAATGGATGGATTACAGCAGGCACACTAGAACTGATAAAACAACGTAGAGAAATGAAAACACAATGGAAAGTGACAAACAGCAAGAAAGATAAATATAAATTTTTAACAAAAGAAGTAGGAAGACACATAAGAAAAGACAAAAAACAATATATACAAGATTGTTGTGAAAGAATAGAAGGACATCTGAAGTGTGGAAGAGATAGTGAAATGTTTAAAGAAATGAAGACATTGACGAGAAATGTCACACCTAAGCTAAATGTAATTTATGACAAGATGGGGAATACCTTGACAGAGACAGAGGATAGTCCAGAAAGATAGAAGGAATACTGCAGAGGAATGTATGAAACAACTGACTGTGAAAGCAGAAATCAACAGTGTGAATTATTATTGGAAGAGAAAGAACCCGAATCATACATTATGTAAAAAGATATGGCATTCAGGTATTTGGCCGAAAGAATGGAAAAGAACTGTATTCATACTACTGCCAAAAAAAGGGTAACCTGAAATTATGCACAAACTACAGAACTGTTGCCCTGATTAATCATGCCAGTAAAATTCTGTTGAAAATCATAATGGGTAGAGTTTGAAAGAAAATAGAAGAAGAAGTCAATATGATCCAAGCTGGTTTCAGGCAAGGAAGAGGATCAAGAGATCATATATTCAATATAAGATTAATAATATAGAAATGCAGAGAGTTTAATGTAAATCTATATTTAGCCTTTAGAGACTACTCAAAGGCATTTGATTGTGTACAACACTAGAAACTTCGGAAATAATAAAAAAAAGGGATTTCCAACACATTTGATACAATTAACATCACTCCTGTATCTAGACCAACAGACAGCAGTAAGAATAAATGGTGAACCAAGAACTTGGTTTGACATAAAACAAGGGGTTCGTCAGGGTTGCATATTGTTGCCTTACTTATTTAACTTGTATACTGAAAATATAATGAGGAATGTTAGAGAAGATGTAGACAAAGAATATTACAGTGGCATAACAATTGGAGGTTAGGAAATACCAGAGATTAGATATGCTGATGACACAGTATTACTGTCCACAACACAAAAAGGAATGGAAAAGCTAATTATGTAAGTCGTAAGAATAGTGAAGAGCAAAACCTCTATCTTAATGCAAAAAAAAACTAATTTGATGGCAATTGGTAAAACAAACAAGGAACTGATATATGTATCAATAAACATCATGATAATTTAGAGAAAACCGTCTTGCAAGGGTACATAATGGGAAAAAGAAAGAGAGGAAGACCAAGGTGAAGATGGCTGCAAGACATCGTTGATGATCTGCAAATTAATGCATCAGCAGCAGGCCATCATGCTCACAACCGAGAGGCCTACAGGAGTGCTGTTATGTAGGCAAAGTTCCGCAAGGGACATGCAAATGAATGAATGAATGATCTCTTTCCCTCATGACTTACAATATCTCAGGTGTTATCTAGGAGGACTAGATAGATAGATAGATAGATAGATAGACAGACAGACAGACAGACAGACAGACAGACAGAGAGACAGATAGATAGATAGATAGATAGATAGATAGATAGATAGATAGATAGATAGATAGATAGATAGATAGATAGATAGATAGATAGATAGATGGATGGATGGATGGATGGATGGATGGATGGATTTATGGATGGATTTATGGATGGATTTATGGATGGATGAACGAATGAATGAATGATCTTTAGTTTTAAAGAGTAAAGAATTGGGCACGCAGGCCCGTCTTACATTCTACTCTTCATCACTCCATCTTTCATTCTTCCCACACGCTCGATTTAATACAAGTATACAAGTTAAATTAGGAAAAAAAATATCAAAAGAGTGTAAGGTGATTCAAAGTAAACGAGAAGTAGTAATTAACTTTATAAAATAGCTCTCACACATGCATACAAGCACACACATACACTGACACATACATAAACAAAAATACACTTTCAGTACAGATCTTCTAACATGTGTTTTATTAACAATCATTAAAATAGTTTCTAACAATATTTAACAAGTTACTTTTCGAACCATGTCATTTTAGTACATGATGACTGACGCGTCATAGGTTGAGAGAGTGCTGGTTATTCTATTCATCCATCCATTCATTCATTCATTCATTCATTTGTATGTCCCTTGCGGAACTTTGCCTCCGTAACAGCACTTCTGTATGCCTCTCGGTTTTGAGCAAGATGGCCTGCTGCTGATGCATCCATTTGCAGATCATCAACGATGTGTTGCAGCCATTTTCACCTTTTTCTTTTCCCATTATGTACCATTCCAAGACAGTCTTCTCTAGATTATGGCTATTCTATGGAGGCATATAATTACAAGCAAGTAAATAATGAAACAGGTTTGATGTAAAGGATTACTAATGGATTTAAACGGTAGGGGAGGGTATTCCAGATCTGTACTGCAGAGTATGCAAGGCTTTTCTTGTACAGATCAAGACTAGGTTTAGGAAGAAGACAGATTTTTAAACGCTGGCTATGTTTAGTGTTATACGTAAACAGTGACCACAAGTAAGGCGGAGCATTGTGTGACAGAAATCTGTGAACAAACATAACTTTATTAAAAAATGACTCTATATTTAAGGGGTAGAATTTTGAGTTGTTTGTGCTGATCCACAGTCTGTATTGGGTGTTTGCCACAAATCAGATTTAATGCTCGTTTGTGAAGTGAGTGGAGCCTTTTTGTGTTTGAGACTGAGCATCCATTCAAGATTATGGTATAACAGTAATCTAAATGTGTTTGTATGTGTGATGTGTAGTATATCTTTCTTGTGCCTTTATCGAAAAAGTGTTTAATTTTGGCTAGTTGGTAAACTTTCTATTCAATCAAGTTTATTAGGTCATGTAAGTGAGAATTCCAAGGTAAATGCTGATCAATGATGAGTCCTAGAGTTTTATGTTCATGAACATTTTCTATTGGCTTAGTCCCAGCACAAAGCTATAGTGAAGATTTTGATGAATTCTGCAGTTTCTGTCTTGTAGTGATGAGCATGGATTGTGTTTTGTTGGTGTTTATCAACATACCATTTTTATTACTCCATTTAATCAAACTGTTTATATCATTTTGGAGCGATGTCTGCAGGTTATTGATGTCATAGTCACTATTGTAAACAGTACAGTCATACCAAAACTATCACACGAAGAGTGCTTTAATTGTAGTGGTAAGTTGTTAATAATGATAGCAAAGAGAAGAGGACCAAACATGGAGCCTTGAGGAATACAAGTATCAACCACAAAAGAGTCAGATATTTTGTTTCTAAAGCAAACTACTTTTTTCTACCTGAGAGAAAAGATGTGATGAATTTTGTCAGGTCAGCTTAAAATCTATAACCTTCCAGCTTTTTTGCAAGAATTACATGATCAATCATATCGAAGGCTTTCTTGAAATCGACAAAGACAGCACCACACAATTTGTCATCATTTATATTAGACAGTCAGCTTTCTGTCATTGTATATGTATGTTAGTGTGTCTGTAATAACTGGTGCAGCGTAGCGTAGTATCATGTTACTAATGTCATCACATTCTGCTGTGTTAGTGTTCTTTAAAGACTGGATGAAGTTATAAACCTCACCGACTTTTGTTTTATCTTTACACATTTACTGTCGCAGTACGTTTCCAACACGCTCAGCTCGCAAGTAGGGGTCGGTAATGCAGATTTCAGAATATGAATTTCTTCCCTAAAATGTTCACTGAAGTTAGTGCAAGTATGTTCACCATTAAGTGTTTGTTCTTCAGATTGCATCCTTTATTTCTTATCTTATATCTTATATCCTTCCCGTGCCGTTAGACGTCACATAGGGCTCGCAAAGTAGTTCGCCAATTTTTCCTGTCTTCGGCGAGTCTTTCAACCTCATCAAAGGATTTTATGCCTGTTAACTTGGCCTCTCTTAATAATGTTCTCTTCAGAGTTTCACGCGGTCTGCCCCTTTTTCTTCGGCCTGTTGTGTTCCACTTGATAGCTTGTTTTGGGATTCTCTGATCATTTCTTCTCATCAAGTGGCCAACATATGTCCATCTCCTTTTCCTGATCACCCGTGAGACTGGTTGTTGTTCAGTCATCTGTCTTATCTCTGCATTGTTCTTGAATTCATTCCACTTGATGCCGAGTATTTTCCTTAGGCATTTGTTTTCAAAAGAGTCTAATTTCTTTTCTATTTCTTTAGTTGTTTTCCAGCTTTCGCATGCATAAATGAGGGTGGATATTACATTTGAATTGAATAGTCTTAACTTGGTTTTTGTGCTTATAACTTTTGAATTCCATATGTTCTCAAGATTCTTGAAGATTGATGCTGCTTTTGCAATTCTGATCCTAACTTCCTTTCTAGTGTCACCATCCTGGTCTATGTAGCTGCCAAGGTATGCAAATTGATTGACTTCTTCAATATCTGTCCCTTCTATGTGTATTTTTCCATTTTGATTGATGGGAATTTTCATTATTTTTGTTTTGTCCTTGTTAATTTCAAGTCCTATTTTGTTAGCCAGTGAAGATAGGCTATCTGTTTTTTCTTGCATGGAATTCACATTATTACTGATAAGAGTTATGTCATCAGCAAAATCAAGATCTTCTAGTTGGGTCCCATGTACCCAGTCAATACCTGTGTTACCTGTGCAGCATTTTTTCATTATGAAGTCTATTGTAATCCCAAAAAGTAAAGGAGACAGTATACATCCTTGTTTCACGCCTGTTTCAATCTGGAACCATTCACTCATCCCTTCTTCTGTCTTGACTGCACAACCATATCCATTGTATAAGTCCTTAATGATGTTGACAATTTTAGATGGTATTCCATATAGACATAAAATTCTCCATAATGAATCTCTGTGTATGCTATCAAATGCCTTCTTAAAATCTATGAAATTCAGTATTAATGGTTTCTGCTTTTCAATATGTTCTTCAAGTATTATTCTGAGAGTAAAGATCTGGTCGAGACAGCTTCTCCCTTTTCGAAATCCTGCTTGTTCTTCTCTCATTGCAGTATCCACTATATCTTTGAGTCTATTCAAAATGACCTTGCAAAATACTTTTGACACAACTGATATTAAGGTTACTCCTCTCCAGTTGTTACAGTCACTAAGGTTGCCCTTTTTTGGTATTTTCACAATGATTCCCTTCTTCCAATTAGAAGGGACCTTTTCTTCTTTCCAAATCTTGTTAAACATTCTCTGTAGTTGTCTCATGTTGTCACTATTGATAGCTTTTAGCATCTCGGCTGTTATTTCATCTTCACCTGCAGCTTTGTTGTTAGCCATTAAATTCACTGCTGTTTCAATTTCATGCAATTCAATTTCATCTAGATTGACATTTAGTTGTGGGGCTGGTAAGTCAGTTTCAAGGTTTAACAATTCTTTTGGGTGTGGTCGATTGAGTATTTCTTGGAAGTGTTCAGCCCATCTTTGCTTTTGGTCTTTATTTGATGTTAATAGTGTTCCAGTTTTGCTAAGGATTGGTCTTTCTTTAGATGTAATAGTACCTGTTAGCCTCTTTTGTATGTTATATAAAGTTTTGCTGTCTCCTGTTTTTGCTGCTTTTTCTGCCTCTTTCGCCATATTGTCTATGTATTCTCTTTTATCCCTTCTAGCTGAACTTTTTACTTTTTTGTCTATGTCTTTGTATTTTGCTTTTGCCGAATCTCTTTCATGATCTGCTTTTGCATTCAACATGTTTAATTTGACTGCTCGTCTTTCATGTATATACTTCCATGTTTTATCTGATATCCATGCTTTTCTATTTGGTTTTTCCAATCCAGCGCTTACTTTTGCTGCTGTGATTATGGCTGTGCTGTAAGAATTCCATAACTCATCTATACCTATCTCCTCAACTTCACTGGGTGTTTTGGAATGATTGGCAAGTTCCAGATTGAAATTAATGTTAGTATTTTCTTCTTGTAGGCTGTGGATGTTTATCTTTCTGTGTACTGATTTCTTGTGTTGACTTTTCAATTTTAGTTTTATTTTCCCTATGCACAGGTTGTGATCACTGTTGACATCTGCACCCCTATAAGCCCTTACATCCATGAGAGATGTTCTGTATTGCTTTCTAATACAAAAATGGTCTATCTGGTTTCTAGTTCTATCATCTGGAGATATCCATGTTGTTTTATGTATCTCTTTGTGTGGGAATATTGTGCCTCCAATGACCATGCCCTCTGTTAAACATATTTCAATTAATCTTTCTCCATTCTGATTAACCATGTCAATTCCTTCTTTCCCCATCACTTTTTCAACGTCGGTATTATCCTTCCCTACCTTAGCATTGAAGTCCCCCATAGCAATTAGGATGTCGTGTTTAGGGACTTTGTTGATGATTTGTTGTAGTTGGTGATAAAAGTCGTCTTTCACATCATCATCTGCATCATTCGTGGGTGCATAACACTGTATTATTGTCATTCTTCCGTGTCGTAGGTTGTATCGTGCTCTTATTATACGACTGTTCACTGGTTCCCATTCTACAAGGCTCTTTGCAGCTACATTTGACATAATAATGCCCACTCCGTCTCGGAATTTATTGTCATTTCTACCTGAATGTATAATTAACTTTATTTACAAGAGTATTAATCGCTTTCCAAATTGATTTGCTATCACTTTTGTCTTTCAATAAATTTCTGAAGTAATTTTCTTTTCCTACCTAATTAAATACTGCACCTTATTCCTAAGTGAACGATAGCTACTGAAATTTCTGCGTTTATGAGGTTCATCCCGTTTCCTCATGAGTTGCAAGACACCAGGAGTTATATACAGGGATTTTGTTACGTGTTTTACTCTCGTTTCTTTGATGGTGACATGCTTGTCAGAAATATTTCGATATATATCGATCCAGTATTCAATAGCCTCATCTGGATTGGTAAACTGGAAAACGTACGTAAGAGGCGAAGCTTTTAGATCAGTTAAAAATAATTCCAAGTTAAAGTTTTTAAAGTTCCTATATTTGATGCTGGTATGTTTGTGTTTAGGCATTTTATACCCCTTATGTGACCACGTACAGCAGACCGGGTAGTGATCACTCAGCGACACATGAGGGACAGTACATTCAGTAATGTTTCCTGGATGAACTACATACATATGATCTATTAGTGTTGATGATTCAGTTACCCTAGTATGTTTTTTTAACAATTTAGGAGAAGTTGTAGGATGTTAAAATGTTCTTCCATGTAGGATTTGGCTGATTAAGATCTATATTGAAGTCGCCTAGAATGATTATGTCCTTGAATTTATAAGTTAGAACATCATCCATCATAGTCGCAAAGTGATCATACCACTCGGCTGAAGCATTTGGATTTCGGTATATATGAGTAATTAGAACTGGACTAAGATTTGATATTTTGATTTCTAGCATAATACATTCAACCTATGAAGACCTAGGTATTCTCTTCTACAAAATTTAATTGTGTTAGAAATGTAAACGACTAAACCTGTCTCTAGCTTCCTAACTGGGTCGCGCCTTATCGCATTAAAACCATTTATTCGTATATCATTGTCAGTGATGTTTTTATGTAATCTGCTTTCAGAGAAACCAAAAATATGAAATATCGAAATATATATGTAACCTTGGGGAGTTTTCCTAACAAGTGATATTTATTTAAGTGACCAGCACGTAGGTCGTCGTGTCACAGCCACTCCTCCGCTTTCTGAGTCATTATATAACAATGTAACAACTATTATAGTCCAGTAAAAATAAAATAACTGGTCAGACAGACTTACTCGTGCAACAGTCAGACTTCAGTCATATAATTATGTTTTTAAGCTAGTAGAGATAATGAATCTAAATAAATTTATAATATCTTATCTTATCTTATATCCTTCCCGTGCCGTTAAACGTCACATAGGGCTCGCAAAGTAGTTTGTCAATTTTTCCTGTCTTCGGTGAGTCTTTCAACCTCATCAAAGGATTTTAATATATTTATAATATATTATATTATATTATATTATATTATATATTTAATATATTTATAATAATTTATAATATATACTGACATCAAATAAGGGGAAAAAAGTACAAAAATCAACAATGCAATGAACGTTATGTAAAAGACCTGATGTCAATATTAGCTATAATCTAGCACTAAGAAATGTGTGTTCTGCTGTAAGAAGTTCTGTGGTTTTTTTGTTTGCTTTTGTTTTAGTTTAGTTAGATTTATCTAGAGAAGTTAAAATGTGCTGGAAGTTTTACACTATCTGGTGTCTGCGTGTTGATTGTGTAGAAGGGACATCATATATGCCTGGCTCAGAGCTGCAGAACTAAACTGCATTAGATATTGTAGCTGAAAGTTCCAAGGATAATGATGCGAGGTTCTTGTGCTTGTGTCCTGTACAGTTGCTGTGCTATTCCTAAGTGGTGATTGTGCAGGAGTCTCCATGTTGTTCGCTGTACTAAGTGTTGGTATAATTTGTTGAGCTTGCCGTGTAGGCAGGGGCGGGAACATGGAAGCGTATAGTGGGTCAGTGGATGGAGTGGGCAATGGTAGAGAGGCAGATGGTGGTGTTTCTGAGGATCCTTGGAGTCTTGTAGTTGGTGTAGAGTGTGTGTTTCTGGATCTATGAGATGTGGGTGGCTGTCTAAACTGTTTCTGGCTGTTTGAGTGTTTTGTTATGTTCTGCTCAGTTCTTGCTGGATATTTGATATTTTTGGCAAGGATGCTGCTACCAGTCTTGTTAACGTGGATGTGGTCCCTGTAAAGGCGTTTTTTGGAAGCACCTGTGGCTGAAGTTTATAAAAACTACTGTGCTCTGTAGACAGAATGTTTGTAGTATTTTGTTGTTTATAAAACTTTTGTGATCTGTAGACAGAATGTGTGTAGTATTTTGTTGTTTATAAAACGTATGTGTTCTGTAGACAGAACGTTTGTAGTATTTTGTTGTTTATAAAACTTTTGTGTTCTGTAGACATAATGTTTGTAGTATTTTGTTGTTTATAAAACTTTTGTGTTCTGTAGACAGAATGTGTGTAGTATTTTGTTGTTTATAAAACTTTTGTGTTCTGTAGACAGAACGTTTGTAGTATTTTGTTGTTTATAAAACTTTTGTGTTCTGTAGACAGAATGTTTGTAGTATTTTGTTGTTTATAAAACTTTTGTGTTCTGTAGACAGAATGTTTGTAGTATTTTGTTGTTTATAAAACTTTTGTGTTCTGTAGACAGAATGTGTGTATTATTTTGTTGTTTATAAAACGTATGTGTTCTGTAGACAGAATGTTTGTAGTATTTTGTTGTTTATATCCACCATGCGACGTCCAGGACCAGAACAAGGTGGAATGATGGATGAAATATTTATGGAAGTGTTGGGGTATTTCTTCTTGATGGTGGATATCAAATCCTATATATCAGAAAGCCGAAATAATTAATGCCAACATGTACGATCGTTCCTGCTACTCTCAGATCGACATCAAGTCGTCTAATTGTCTGAGTTCCTTTTATAATACCAGCTCCAGGTACTGGCATAGACAGACAGACACAAAGACAGACAGATAGATAGATAGATTTTGTAGCACATATATTTTTACCCTGACTTTAATAAATTATTTAATTTACCTGGCAGTATTCAAAAAACAAGTTAAATAAATAAGGTAACAATATGCACCCCTGATGGATCCCTTGTTTTATGTCAAACCAAGTCGTTGGTTCACCATTTATTCTTACTACTGCTTGTTGGTCTAGATACAGCAGTGATGTTAATTGTATCAAATGTGTTGGAAATCCCTTTTTTTTTCATTGTTTCCAATGTTTCTGGTGTTGTACACAATCACATGCTTTTGAGTAGTCTATAAAGGCTAAATATAGATTTACATTAAACTCTCTGCATTTCTCTATTATTAATCTTATATTGAATATATGATCTCTTGATCCTCTTCCTTGCCTGAAACCAGCTTGGACCATATTGACTTCTTCTTCTATTTTCTTTCAAAGTCTACCCATTATGATTTTTAACAGAATTTTACTGGCATGATTAATCAGGGCAACAGTTCTGTAGTTTGTGCATAATTTCAGGTTACCCTTTTTTGGCAGTGATATGAATACAGTTCTTTTCCATTCTTTTGGCCAAATACCTGAATGCCATATCTTTTTACATAGTGCAATATAGATTGCTGCACATTTCTTTCCTCCTGCTTTAATAAGTTCAGCTATTACCTCATCACATCATGGTGATTTACCATTTTTCAGATTCTTCATTGCCATAAAACTTCTTCTATTGTCGATTCGGGTTCTTTCTCCTCCAATAATAATTCACACTGTTGATTTCTGCTTTCACAGTCAGTCGTTTCATACATTCCTCTGCAATATTCCTTCTATCTTTCTAGAATTTCCTCTGTCTCCGTCAAGGTATTCCCCATCTGATCACAAATTACATTTAGCTTAGGTGTCAATTTTCTCGTCAATGTCTTCATTTCTTTAAATATTTCACTATCTCTTCCACACTTGTATACTGAAAACATAATGAGGAGTTTTAGAGAAGATATAGACAAAGAATATTATGATGCCATAACAATTGGAGGTTATGAAATACCAGAGATTAGATATGCTGATGACACAGTATTACTGTCTACAACATAAAAAGGAATGGAAAAACTAATTATGTCAGTCCGTAAGAATAGTGAAGAACAAATCCTCTAACTTAATGCAAAGAAAACTACATTTATGACAAATGACAAAACAAACAAGGCAGCTGAAATATGTATCAATGAGGAAAAACTGGAAGAAGTGGAGAGTTTTGAATATCTTGGATCACTACTAACTATTAATGGAGATATGGTGAGTTAAATTAAAAAGGAGGACATCTATCGCTCTTCAGAAAGTAAAACAACTAAAGAATCTGTGAAAAGGAGCAGACAGAACCACAAAAATAAGATAAGGGTATGCATCTTTCCCTTCGCAACATATGCCTGTGAGACCTGGACACTTAACAGAACAGCTGAGAAAAGCTTAAATGCCTTTGAATGTAAATGCTACAGAAGAGTTCTTCAAATATCATGGACACAAAAAAGAACAAATATATCCATACTACTAGAACTTAATATTGAAGAAGGCTGGCTAGTAAAGAGTATTAAAGACAGAAAACCTAAATATTTTTGACACGTGAAACGTCATAATAATCTAGAGAAGACCGTCTTGGAAAGGGACATAATCTGAAAAAGAAAGAGAAGGTGACCAAGGCGAAGATGGCTGCAAGACATCGTTGAGGATTTGCAAATGGATGCATCAGCAGCAAGCCATCTTGATCACAACCGAGAGGCCTACAGGAGTGAGTTTGGGAGGCAAAGTTCCGCAAGGGACCTGCAAATGGATGAATGTGTGTTAAAAATACGATGGAAACATTTATTACATATCACTTTGTCCATTGTGAACAAGTAATGATTAGTTGAAAATATGTCGTTTACTAAGCAACAAGTTAATTAACTAATAAATTAATGAGCTAAACAAGCAGATAGCTAAAGAATTAAAACAGTTAAATAAAACCACGATTCAGTTAAATGGATGATAAGATGGCATTCACCAGTAATGATACTTTTTAATATAAATGTTTATGTTTGTTCTTCTGTCTGTAAGTTGACTTGGTAGGTCTGGAGGTAGGAAAGCATGGTATAAGTAAATAAGAATATGGCTCCATTCACGTATATACAAGAACATGCTAGTGGAATGATTTTGAAATAAAGTGTTTCCCTCTATGTGTGTGCTGTTTTTATATTGATCTTACATGTACATTCTAATGGATTATTCGTGTTTCTTAACAGAGGAGAGTGGTTGGTTATTATTGTGTGTTTTTTAATTGAGGTCCTTGATTTTATTTGTGGTAGTTCCTTCTAGATATGGAAAGGTTTGGAGTGATTTATTATATTTCTAGCACTTAATTTCTCTCCTTGTCTCTCACTCTCTTTAAACTGGCCAGTAAGGGCTTTTGGGATTGTTTTAATATATAGCAGTAAGGTGTTCATTTCTTTGTTCTTTTCTCAAGTTGGTTTTATCTTAATGTATGGCAGTAAGGTACCCATTTCTTTGTTCTTTTCTCCTGTTGGTTTATCTTAATGTACGTTTGTACAATAAACCTGAATAATTAATACTTATTCTTCTGAGGCTGTCACCTTCTGAGACATCTCTCATAATTAATACTTCTCCTCTTCTCTTATGGGCAAGAGATAAGTTTATTATTTATTTATGTAATCATTTAATTGTGTCTTTATGATTATTAATGCTCATTAACAATTGTTGATTGACTCAGTGAAAGCTGTATGATGAAGGAAAGAATGTTAGACGGGCCTGCGTGCCCAGTTCTTAACCCTTTGAAAATAAAGTATGCTCGTTCGTTCGTTCGTTCATAATTAACATTTCTCCTCTCTACTTCATATTCCTATCCCATATTTCCAGTCAACATATGCTTTCGTATCCTTTAACCAATTCCCACTCCCATTCTCTCCTTAGTAAATAATCAACTCCTCTAGGCGGTTTACACACACATATGCAATCATCTTTAATATGTAACAATCTTAGCTGAACGCAATCAACTCAATGATTCAAGAAGTAACTTTATTATAAGTATGCAAAGAACATGGTTAAAAGTGGATCATATCAACAACATATATAGCAATGTAATAAGGAATCCAAAATACAAAACTGTTTACACATGTTAATGCGGCATGGGTGATTAACCCACTCTAGCACACTCTTCTCTGTATCCGGCTCCACTCAGTATTCCAGTAATGAAACTTGTTTCAGTGAATATATTTATGTCTTGTATTAGTAGGTCAGTACTCAATGTATTACTCCCACACATTGTTTGCTCAAGTCTACTCAGGAATTTATGTTTATTTATGTCTCACACTGTTTTCTGTATGCGGTATGCCTATTCTTATGTCACATTCGGTTCCATATTCTTTTGTCATGTCCGGGAATTACTGTATATATATATATATATATATATATATATATATATATACTCACCTTTCATAGCAAGAGGTCAGTACTAAACTAGGTTCACATTAATACACACATTCACATACACATAATCACATACATCTCTATAATTAAACACTTATCTATTTTGTACTTCTGTAAATACTCTCTCTTGTATTATTTGTACTTGTGTACTTATTCTCTCGACTTCACGTCTTCTTCATTTATCTGTACTTAATGTACACAAGCCTCAATAGGCTGCAAATGACATGTACAACAAAAGATAAGATATTCTCAGTAGTTTGGAGTTAACAACAGATAGAAACTACGACATACACAACCACTACAAACGTCTACTCTCGGGAGTCAATGGATCAATGAGATCAAAATTCTTTTCATTAATCTTGCTCACAACAAATCACAAATTTCTACTTTCACAAGTGGGTAAACACTGTCCACGAACAACAACATTCTTTCATCCAAGGGCAGCTCACTTCCACTCTTAGCTACGCCTTTCAGGTCAGCATCCGACACATGACTGAAGACTTCGTAGTCTGCTGGGCCTTATATACTAAGCACCCCCTGGAGTTTTCTATTCCTACAACGAAACTAAACCTGTTGTTCCATTGACATTAAGGCTTTCCATACTTAGACAAGGTCTCTTAGTCACTGTGTGAAGACAACCTGTTCTCCTTACAGCTTTACTACTCGTCTGACTCACGACAACGTGAACATGGCCAGCGCCGGAGATCATCTGTACCAGAGCTTCCTGCAAGAGCTGAGAAATAAGAACATCATCAACAACACAGTTATTCTCTTCTTCAGTGACCATGGAGCACGTTTTGGTCCTATCCGGTAAATATAAATATTTCTCACAAAAAGTCAGACAACAACTGTTTTAATTTTTTTTTTAAATTTAGTATTTACAAAATGTCACTTAAAAAACTCAAATGGAAGTTTTTTAAACACATTTCACAGAAGCATAACTTGTAAGTCTAAAAGGCATTTCCTTAAGCCGGTATGTCAATGTAAATTTCCACTCAGGTTTCTGCTAAGATTAGAATAGAAAACAAATTGCCTAAGATCAAATCAAGTCAAGATAAGCAATGTAGTCCATTTTTATCGTAAAGATTCGCTGTCTAGAGATGGTCGGACGAGGTTTTGTTGGTGGAGAAATTGCAAGTGCCATAAAAATGTCACAGACTGGAACCTGGCACTGTTATGTTGCTAGACAGTTTCCAGTCAGCAGAGTTGTGGCCCATAGTTACTTCAGACGCTTTCAGGAAACTAGCTAGTGCTCAGACGCTTTCAGGAAACTAGCTAGTGCTCAGACGCTTTCAGGAAACTAGCTAGTGCTCAGACGCTTTCAGGAAACTAGCTAGTCCACCTTTTTGCCAAGGAGGGGTCGACCACATGTCACATCAAGAGTCCAGCTTGGAACTCATCTATGGTCGTCGACGAGTATGAAGGCAAGCTGAAGGGAAGTTTGCTGACTGTATTTTTGTTGAGCCTACAAAACATGGAGATTCATATTCATGTGACATGTCCTTTCAAGAACGTTGTCCCTCTCACAGACTCCCTGAATGTAATACGGTCTTGCGCAAGTTGGCCGGCGTCTTGCAGTGACACATTCAGACTTTCCGTGATGTCCTGAGTCCATCTGTAGCGAGGTCGTTCCTTTTCTCTTTTGCCGGGCACTCTACCTTCTACTACCAGCCTCTCCAAGCTGTTGTGTCTCTTGATGTGGCCGAAGTACCAAGTTCTCCAAGCTGTTGTGTCTCTTGATGTAGCCGAAGTATGTCAGCTTTCTAGTTTTTATTGTGTTAACGAGGCAGTTTTCTGCGATACCTAATCTCATTCTCTCTCTCTCTCTCTCTCTCTCTCTCTCTCTCTCTCTCTTTCTCTGAACCTTAAGTGCCCAGGGCACATGGGGCTTCCGCAAGGGTTTTCCACAAATGCCTGTCCTTCGCCTTTTTTCTGCTCTTGCCCAGGTGAGCCCACCTAATCTCATTATTATCTTTTGTTTGATTTTCGTTCCGTCCGTAATATTCTATGTCCGCTTCTGTAACATTTCATTTCAAACTTTGTTATTCTTTTTTCTAATGAATTGATAAGTCTCCATGTTTCACATTTGTATGGTGCCATCGGGAATATGTAAGATCTTAGTAAACATAATTTTGTTTTCTTGTTTGTACTTTGCCACATAATCTTCACTTGGGCTAGTTTCTGTCAGGCAAATGCTATTCTTCCTTTGATTTTCACTTCGCATTCGCTATTGTTGGTGACTGAACCTAGATATTCAATTTATTTACGTTTTCAAGCTCTTGATGTGCCAATGTAATTTTGAGTTTGGTTCTCATTTTGTCAGGTTTCATTACTTTGGTTTTGTTGGTGTTTCCGTGGGGCAGAAGAGACACGGACATGTCATGGCGTGTGAGAGAAGAAACACGGACATGTCATGGCGTGTGGCAGAAGAAACACGGACGTGTCATGGCGTGTGAGAGAAGAAACACGGACATGTCATGGCGTGTGAGAGAAGAAACACGGACATGTCATGGCGTGTGAGAGAAGAAACACGGACATGTCATGGCGTGTGAGAGAAGAAACACGGACATGTCATGGCGTGTGAGAGAAGAAACACGGACATGTCATGGCGTGTGAGAGAAGAAACACGGACATGTCATGGCGTGCGGCAGAAGAAACACGGACATGTCATGGCGTGTGAGAGAAGAAACACGGACATGTCATGGCGTGTGAGAGAAGAAACACGGACATGTCATGGCGTGTGAGAGAAGAAACACGGACATGTCATGGCGTGTGAGAGAAGAAACACGGACATGTCATGGCGTGTGAGAGAAGAAACACGGACATGTCATGGCCTGCGGCAGAAGAAACACGGACATGTCATGGCGTGCGAGAGAAGAAACACGGACATGTCATGGCGTGCGGGAGAAGAAACACGGACATGTCATGGCGTGCGAGAGAAGAAACACGGACATGTCATGGCGTGCGAGAGAAGAAACACGGACATGTCATGGCGTGCGAGAGAAGAAACACGGACATGTCATGGCGTGCGAGAGAAGAAACACGGACATGTCATGGCGTGTGAGAGAAGAAACACGGACATGTCATGGCGTGTGAGAGAAGAAACACGGACATGTCATGGCGTGTGAGAGAAGAAACACGGACATGTCATGGCGTGCGAGAGAAGAAACACGGACATGTCATGGCGTGTGAGAGAAGAAACACGGACATGTCATGGCGTGCGAGAGAAGAAACACGGACATGTCATGGCGTGTGAGAGAAGAAACACGGACATGTCATGGCGTGCGGCAGAAGAAACACGGACATGTCATGGCGTGCGGCAGAAGAAACACGGACATGTCATGGCGTGCGGCAGAAGAAACACGGACGTGTCATGGCGTGTGAGAGAAGAAACACGGACGTGTCATGGCGTGTGAGAGAAGAAACACGGACGTGTCGTGGCGTGCGGGAGAAGAAACACGGACATGTCATGGCGTGTGAGAGAAGAAACACGGACATGTCATGGCGTGTGAGAGAGAAAACACGGACATGTCATGGCGTGTGAGAGAAGAAACACGGACATGTCATGGCGTGTGAGAGAAGAGACACGGACATGTCATGGCGTGTGAGAGAAGAAACACGGACATGTCATGGCGTGTGAGAGAAGAAACACGGACATGTCATGGCGTGTGAGAGAAGAAACACGGACATGTCATGGCGTGTGAGAGAAGAAACACGGACATGTCATGGCGTGTGAGAGAAGAGACACGGACATGTCATGGCGTGTGAGAGAAGAAACACGGACATGTCATGGCGTGTGAGAGAAGAAACACGGACATGTCATGGCGTGTGAGAGAAGAAACACGGACATGTCATGGCGTGTGAGAGAAGAAACACGGACATGTCATGGCGTGTGAGAGAAGAAACACGGACATGTCATGGCGTGTGAGAGAAGAAACACGGACATGTCATGGCGTGCGGCAGAAGAAACACGGACATGTCATGGCGTGTGAGAGAAGAGACACGGACATGTCATGGCGTGTGAGAGAAGAGACACGGACGTGTCATGGCGTGTGAGAGAAGAAACACGGACGTGTCATGGCGTGTGAGAGAAGAAACACGGACATGTCATGGCGTGCGGCAGAAGAAACACGGACATGTCATGGCGTGTGAGAGAAGAACACGGACATGTCATGGCGTGTGAGAGAAGAAACACGGACGTGTCATGGCGTGTGAGAGAAGAAACACGGACATGTCATGGCGTGTGAGAGAAGAAACACGGACATGTCATGGCGTGTGAGAGAAGAAACACGGACATGTCATGGCGTGTGAGAGAAGAAACACGGACATGTCATGGCGTGTGAGAGAAGAAACACGGACATGTCATGGCGTGCGGGAGTAAAACCGCGGGTCTTGTCTGTAAGGGGGTCTAGTTGTAAAATGGAATGGAAAACAGTATTTCCATGTACTTCCGTATACGTAATATGTGTCAAAGTGTAGCTAAATGAATGAAAATTTCATAAATGCAGAATTTGTTAGGAAAAAAGAAGTAATGTGATGTTTTTAGACACTGATTGTGGCCAGCTCATCATCGGCTAGGTCTAGATTCGCGCTACTTACCCCTACTTACCATCCGTATTGCATTTCCGCTGAATGAATGTCTGAAATAACCTCCTAACTACTCCTAACTACTTCTCCAGTCGTCTAAATATGTCTAAATCTACTTAGAAAACATTCAAGAGCAGCGGGGTTGCCATAGGCTATGTCCATACCCCTATCTAAAAAAAAGTAAAGATAGTCCCATAGCATTTCAAATGCCGTAGGGGGTGAAGCGTTAGAGACCTCATTATGCTGGGTCATCAGCGTGTGAGGTAGGGTGACCAGTTCCTTTCCTCGCTGCCTTTACTTCCCAGATTTTCTCTGGTACCCATTTTACGAGGCTGGGTCGACCTCAGGGCCGTATTGGTCGGAAAAAAAAATCCCGCTCAGCTGGGGATTCGAACCCTCGACCATTTGGTTGCTAGACGAGTGCTCTAACCACTACGCTAGCCGGCCCACTACCTATCTACATCGTCAAAAATTGAAAATTTTCCATACTTCGCGTCCTTGTTCTCGCTCGGCATCGCTCGTAACTAGGCACGCATTCTCCATTTTGAAAGTGTCACCGGAATCGCGGACGGAATATGTACAATGTAAATGTTACACAGCTTGTTTTAATGGAACAAACAATGTCGAATTTTCGACCATACGCACGGAAAGAGTTAAAAAGAGGTTCTGAGTTTCGCTGTGTCTTTTAGTAGAAAGTACCAACTAGTTTAGTTTCTTCTGAGCTGTTTGATAAAAGGATAGTATCATTTCTGGAATCTGGTGACAAATAAAATGCCTAAAGTGGCTGCGGGAGAGGGCCATTCTTGCTTCTGAAGATGTCCACAAAATAGGCAATCAAATACTTGCCATGTTACCAGGCGTAGTCACTGAGTACGAGTCTATCCATCCTGTAGTAGATGCCGATGAGGTCGTCAGTTTCCCACCAGAGTTCCTAAACTCACTTGATCCGGCTGGATTGCCACCACATCGTCCTTTACTTAAAGTGGGATCTCCAGTTATTTCTCTACGGAACCTCGACCCGCCAGAACTTAGCAAAAACAAGTCTATGTGTAAACAAGACACTGTGCAATGTAATTAAAGCGACTATCTTAAAATGAAAATAAAGATGAAAAAGAAAGAGAATCAATACCACTCCGCTTTGATCTTACAAAAGTACCAGAACAATACGATATAGAAGTGAAGAACAGGAAAAGATGACACCAGATGAGTTGGCTATGCAGGCCATAGATATCTTAATAACAAAACCTAAAGACATGGTTCCAGTAAAGAAAACACAAAAGAATGGATGGATTACAGCAGGGACACTAGAACTGATAAAACAACGTAGAGAAATGAAGACGCAATGGAAAGTGACAAACAAGAACAAAGAGGAATAAAAATCTTTAACAAAAGAAGTACGAAGAAACATAAGAAAAGTAAAAAAAAAAGAAAACAATACATACAAGATTGTTGTGGAAGAATAGAAGGACATCTGAAGTGTGGAAGAGATGGTGAAATGTTTAAAGAAATGAAGACTGATGAGAAATGCCACATTTAAGCTAAATGTAATTTGTGAATAGATTGGGAATACCTTGACAGAGACAAAGAAAATTCTAGAGAGACGGAAGGAATATTGCAGAGGAATGTATGAAACAACCGACTGTGAAAGCGGAAATCAACAGTGTGAATTATTATTGGAGGAGAAAGAATCCGAATCGACAATAGAAGTTTTATGGGCAATAGAGAATCTGAAAAATGGTATAAGTCACCAGGATGTGATGAGATAACATCTGAACTTATTAAAGCAGGAGGAAAAGAATTTGCAACAATCTATAGTGCAATATGTAAAAAGATATGGCATTGAAGTATTTGGCCAAAAGAATGGAAAAGGACTGTATTCATACCACTGCCAAAAAAGGGTAACCTGAAATATGCACAAACTACAGAACTGTTGCCCTGATTAGTCATGCCAGTAAAATTCTGTTAAAAATCGTAATGGGTAGACTTCGTAAGAAAATTGAAGAAGTTAATATGGTCCAAGCTGGTTTCAGGCAAGGAAGAGGATCAAGAGATCATATATTCAATATAAGATTAATAATAGAGAAATGCAGAGAGTTTAATGTGAATCTATATTTATCTTTTATAGTTATTCAAAGGCATTTTATTGTGTACAACACCAGAAACTTTGGGAAATAATGAAAAAAATGGATTTCCAACACATTTGATACAATTAACGTCACTGCTGTATCTAGACCAGCAAGCAGCAGTAAGAATAAATGGTGAAACAACAACTTGGTTTGACATAAAACAAGGGGTCCGTCAGGGGTGCATCTTGTCACCTTAATTATTTAACTCGTATACTGAAAATATAATGAGGAATGTTAGAGAAGATGTAGACAAAGAATATTACGATGCCATAACAATTGGAGGTTATGAAATACCAGAGATTAGATATGCTGATGACACAGTATTGCTGTCCACAACACAAAAAGGAATGGAAAAACTAATTATGTCAGTCCGTAAGAACAGCGAAGAAAACTAAACTGATGACAACTGACAAAACAAACAAGTCAGCTGCAATATGTATCAATGAGGAAAAACTGGAAGAAGTGGAGAGTTTTGAATATCTTGTATCACTGCTAACTAATAATGGATATACAATGATAAAACAACCAAAGAATTTGTGGAAAGGATGCTGTTAGGGGCAACTATCCGCAAGGGACATGCGATTCTTAAAAGGAAAAGGAGAGAGTGAAACAGTTTTTATCCCGAGGATACTGCTCATTCCGACGGATTTCCCTTTTAACTTTAAGAGACTACAATTTCCAGTGAGACTTGCGTTCCCGATCATGATCAAGTTACAGGTGCAGTCTATGAAGTACTGCGGAGTGGACTTGAGATCACCATCGTTCCTCCCACGGACAACTTTATGTTTCTTGCTTAAGGGTGGGTTCAACCAAGAATATTTTTATTCTTGCTCCTGGAGGTGAAACTAAAAATGTTGCTTTTAATCACGTTTTGAGTTAAATTAATATTATAGTGGGTTTGTAAAAGTCTTTACTCTATAATTTGTATACAGTATTTATACTTTTAAATACCTGTAGATAATATTACTTAGACTTTACACTATACTTAGAATTCATTTCTTTTCCTGTCTAATAGAATACTGGGATAAATAAATCACCGGGCAACGCCGTGTAATCAGCTAGTCTACAAACATCGATGTGTGCATATATGTATGTCTGTTCCAGTATAACTCTGGAACGCCTGGAGCAATTTCAACAAAACTTGGTATACATATGACTTACAATTGGGAGAAAAATACTGCGCGGTACGACATCCTAGCACCTCTAGGGGTGGGGGTGTGAAGGGGTGGACATTTTAAAATATTCGAAAACGACTGATGTTAGTGTCGAATTCATAGTTCTCGGGGTCGTTGAGATGAATAGTGACACTCCCAGTGCCGTTTAAGTCCACGTCCACATCCCCTCCCCCAGTAGGGGTACGATACCCCTAGCACCCCTAGAGATGGGGGGTGGGGGTGGGAAGGGGGTGACGTATGTATGCTCCGTTATAGCTCTGGAATGCTTTGAGCAATTTCAACCAAACCTGGTACACATATGAAGTAAAATCTGTAAAAAAAAATACTGTTTGGTTATGACACACCTATAACCCCTAAGGATGGGGTGGGAAGGGGATGACTTGTAAAATTAATCGACATCGACAGATATTAATGTCAAATCCATAGTTTTCGGGGTCGCTGAGATGAATAGTGACATTCTTGATGACGTTAAATCCACGTTCAGCCGCCATCGGCATGGAGAGGGGGTGAGAAGGGGTGAAAAATAAAATGTCCAAAATGGTTGCGATAGAGGGCCATTCTTACTGCTAAAAATGAAGATGTCTACGAAATAAACAATCAAGTACATGCCATGTTACCAGCGTAGTCACTGAATGATACCGTAGTAGAAGTCGTAGAGATGCCGTAGCAGGCGCCGATAAGGTCAGTTTCCCACCAGAGTTCCTGGACTCACTTGATCCGGCTTTATTGCCACCATAAAGTCTCTTACTTAAAGTGAGATCTCTAATTATTTTACTACGGAAACTCGACCCGCCAAAACTTTGCAAAGGCACAAGTTGTGTGTAAACAAGACGCTGGCCAATGTAATTGAAGCGACTATCTTAAGAGGAAAGGGAGAGGGTGAAACAGTTTTTATGTCACTGATACTGCTCATTCCGACGGATCTCCCTTTTAACTTTAAGAGATTGCAATTTCCAGTGAGACTTGAGTTCTCGATTATGATCAACAAGTTACAAGTGCAGTCTATGAAGTACTGCGGAGTGGATTTGAGATGACCATGTTTCTTCCACAGACAACTTTATTTTTATTGCTCAAGGACGGGTTCACCCAATAATTTATTGACTCTTGCTCCTGGAGGTGAAACTAAAAATGTTGTTTATAATCATGTTTTGAGTAAAATTAATATTATAGTGAATTTGTAAAAGTCTTTACTCTTTATTTTGTATACTGTACATTTACTTTCAAATGCTTGTATATAAAATTACTTCGATTTTACATTATAGATAGAATTAATTCCTTTTCCTGTCTAATAGAAGACTGAGAGAAATAAATACCCGAGAAACGCTGGGAAATCAACTAGAATGTTGAGTTTTGACATGATGCTTGTTAAAAGCTATTCATTATTAAGGAGAGACAGCCTGCTATTATGTTCTAGTATTTATGATAAAAGTATTAATATGTCAATCACTCATTTGGTAATTCTTTACCAGTATGTGATACTAATATGTGTAATGTGATTGAACCGTTATTGGTATTGTGTGTGATCATGACGAGTGTCTTGCTGTTGTAGTAATAAATTTAATTTGTTAGTTCGTTTCACACAGTGAGATATTTATTTTGTATTTGGTATGAGAGATGATGAGAAAGTAGAGTAGACATAATATCTATAGGTTGAGCTGTTGTGATGGTTGTAGTCAGATTTTCTTAAAAATTAGGATTAGGGGTCACAGTACCTTTGTACCATGGGAAGAATTTAATTACTAAATTACCACTGTCAGAAGTCACTCACCCTCTCACTATCTTCCTTAAACACTCACTTCTCCCCATTCCCGTACTCTTTCTCCCCTTCTTCTCTAGTCCATAGTCAGGCTTGATAGCTTCATTCTCTAGACGTCTTGTCTTGTCCTCTCAGTGTTCTCTATTCTTCCTAAACGTTTTCTCATCCTCCCCTCCCCATATCGTCTTCTCACTTTTATCGTCTGCGCCATCTGGGCGGCTTTTGTTTAGGCTGTAGGTATTCGCTGGTAGCAAGCTATGAACATCTGGAGCATAACGCCATGGTGTTTACCATATCATATGGTACCCTGTGTCATTCTCCCTCTACCTTATTTCTCATCCAACTAATTGCTTCCACCTTTCGCTTTCCAACATTTATCTGGAGGCATTTTGTGCTCTTGTTTCTTAGAACGAGGTGACCAGAAAGCTAACTACCGAATTTTTCATACATTTTTCATGTTTTTATTGTTGTGTTTTGGTGTGGTACTTGAAAGAAAATACTTTTGCTTAAATTTGAACTGTGGTAAGTTCTTCATTTATATGTGCTCAATTTATTGTCTCCCGATCAAGTTTCCACTCATTTTTCTTATTGTTCCTATCTTTTTGTAAGTGACCCATGCACAGCTATGTCTTATCATGTGAATATAGTGTTATGTTTATTGTTTATGTGATACAGAGTATATTAAGTATTTAGCTTATTCATTTGTGATATGTGCAGATTTACTATGTTTGTGATAGCCGGTAGATTTAGTATTTATACGAATCCAATCCACGTGGTCCATATTTCTCAAAAATGAGTTTTACACTGTTTTAATATATTTCTACAATACTAAAACCTAATTTTCTTAATTGCCCTTACTACACCCGAAGACTTGGATAAGTAAATGCTTTCCTTAGACAGGATCAGTTAAGGTTTTCAGTGCGTTAATAACTTTCCTGCTACCAGTTTATATCTGCATGCTTTCGTCAAAGAAGATGAACATGTTTCTGCACATGTTTTTCAATTGTTACAAACTTCAAATTAAAAATATAGAAGGAAGATGCTGCTATCTACGTCCTACAATCACACCAGCTGGTCAGTTTTGATGCTTCGCTCAATATTGTTCTTAACATTTCTTCAACAGAGAAGTAAAGCATTTAATCAGTTAGAAATTAGAGATTAAAGAGAAAATAGAATGCCACGTAATATTTGGTTGTGTTAATTTCTGAGGTGTTCAAGTTATCCTCGTGTGAATAAGACAAGAATGATAACATGAAGTATAACATAATGTTCATTTGTTTCATTATGAAAATATCTCACACTTATCTATTCCAGATCCACCTACAACGGCATAATAGAGTCCAGAACTCCCCTAGTTTTCTGGGTGTTTCCACCATGGTTCCATCAGAAATACCCAGATCTGATGAGAGTACTAAAAATAAACCAAGAACGACTGACTACTAACGTAGATATACATGCAACTCTGCAGGACTTGCTCAATTTCCAGGCTACTACACGACCAGGAAACATCTACAGCAGGGGGATCAGTCTGTTTCACGAAATACCCCGAGAAAGAACCTGTAAACACGCGGGTATTCCAGATGACATGTGTGTCTGTGGTCGTCTACTGGAGACTAAGATCAATACAGATCTAGCACTCGCTTTTGCATCTGTGTTAAATAATAAACTGAAATCGTTAATAGAGAACTACAACAAAGAATGTTCTGAACTGCTTGTAAAGACTATACGGTCGTCGATGAAGGTTCTACGAGACTCTCCAGCAGAGAAAGATAACTCAAATACTAAATCTGTTTACAAGGTCACATTCGTAACTCGACCTGGGGATGGCCTGTACGAAGCCACGTTAAGTATTCCTGTCTCCACTAAACTGGTTGAAGTGATCGGTGACATCATTAGACTCAATATGTACAGAGGTCAGGCAGAATGTATAAATGATGCTAAAATAAGACCTTACTGTTTTTGTCGTCTCATTTAATTGACACTAATATCTGCTCCTATAGGTCTTTATTATTAAACAGATTTAATGAATTTGATATTTTGTAGGAAAAAAAAACCTTCCTTCTTGTTTTCTTTTATAAACATTTCAATTTTTGCTTCAGTGAAGCTGTGCTTATTTTTTCATACACATACATTTCCTGTACATGTACAAACATTTAATTACGCGAAAGTTAATCACTGCACTTAAACTCGCTACATTCAATCACTCTTTCAGTTAGTCGTGCGACATTTAATCAGCTAGACAGTTAGTAACACGATGTTTAATCATTAGTCACTGCATCATTAAATGTGAACTTACATTTCAGAATGTTTTCACTCAAATGGCCTAATTAAGTGTTGCGTGACTATACCTTCACAAAACCTCCTCATATCTTCACCATAACTCATCATACTTCCCCATACCTCCTCATAGTTCACCACACCTCCTCATATTTCATCATACCTCCTCATATTTCACTATACCGCGTCATATTTCACTATACCTCCTCATACTTCATCATACCTCCTCATACTTCACCATACCTTCTCATACTTCACCATACCTCCTCATACTTCATTATACCTCCTCATACTTCATCATACCTCCTCATACTTCACCATACCTCCTCATACTTCATCATACCTCCTCATACTTCACCATACCTCCTCATACTTCACCATACCTCCTCATACTTCATCATACCTCCTCATACTTCACGATACCTTCTCATACTTCACCATACCTCCTCATACTTCATCATACCTCCTCATACTTCACGATACCTTCTCATACTTCACCATACCTCCTCATACTTCATCATAACTTCCTCATACTTCATCATACCTTCCTCATACTTCACCATACCTCCTCATACTTCACCATACCTCCTCATACGTCACGATACCTTCTCATACTTCACCATACCTCTTCATACTTTACGATACCTTCTCATACTTCACCACACCTCCTCATACTTCACCATACCTTCTCATACTTCACTATACCTCCTCATACTTCACCATACCTCCTCATACTTCACCATACCTTCTCATACATCCATAGTTCGTCATACTTCCTCTTAGTTCACCATACCTCCTCATACTTCACCATACCTCCTCATACCTATCCATACCTTCTCATACTTCACCATACCTCCTCATACTTCACCATACCTCCTCATACTTCACCATAACTCCTCATACTTCACCATAACTCCTCATACTTCACCATACCTCCTCATACTTCACCATACCTCCTCATACTTCACCATAACTCCTCATACTTCACCATACCTCCTCATACTTCTGAGTGATTAACTTTCGCATGATTACATGTTAGGGTGGTCATGAGTTTGAATAATTAAGTGTCTGAGTGATTAAGTGTCGCATGATTACATGTTAGAGTTTTCAAGTGTCGCAATGATTAAGTGTCTGAATGTTTAAGTATTGCGTCATTAAGTGTTAGAGTGGTCAAGAGTCTGAGTGATTAATTGTCTGGCAGACTAAGTGTCAGAAAAACTTCATATATTTCAGGGATAGACACATTTTCTAAATGTAAGAGCCAGATGCTATAAACTGCAGAGTTTAGTGAGCTGGAAAACAAGAAGGAACGTTACAGGCACGTATTTTTCTTGCTACGTGCACGTTTTGTTTCAGACATCCTATTCAGATAGTAACAAATAAATTTACGAAATAATATTTATTCTGATTCAGCATTTACTTGTGCCATTGTAGAACGTGATTCGCCATCACGTTCCCTGGAATCATTACTTATTTCACATTTATTTAATCCATTATAATTCAAATCTAGTGCACAATTTTCATTTATAGTCTTAAGTATGTCTACTGATCCTAAACATTAAACTTACGTCTTATGGCAGAATAGCCATTAGGGTAAGTGCCATAACCAAGTAAAGTACGAATACCCGCAGTACTCCCCCCTGAGTGTCTGTTTACAGCTCACATGAATTTATATTTATTGACAAAAAATCTCATGATAAATGATTTAGAAGTTTCTAGTTTCAATAACTTAGTCTAGTAGAGAGACTTGGTGCTGCACGAGATTCTGTACTGAAAATAGAGGAAGGTTAAAATGAGTAGTGGAATTCATGTGGTTGTTCATAGTGTGGGAGAAAGTGAGAATCACAGGATAGTTGGGGAGGTAGCAGAGATTATACGACTGATTTTTTGTCTTTTTTTTCTGAGAGTATGAGAGAGGGCCAGAGGATGAGTTAGAGCGAGTCGGGGTATGAGTTAGTTCAGAATCATGTTAGTAGTCACGTGATAGTCTGTGTGTGAGATACACCAGGTTTTTTTTTTTTGAGGGAGGGGGGGGGAAGTTGCTTTGAGATGTAGTCAGGTTAAGTAAATAGTTGGAGTTATTCATTTGTTATGGCCGTGTTATTTTGTAGTTTTGGGAATTTTGTCCACTTTAGGACAGGCTTCCAAGTTTGTTAAGAATTCTAGACAGAATGATGAAATAGTTACAAGAGTTATAGATAGAATGATGAAATAGTTACAAGAGTTATAGATAGAATGATGAAATAGTTACAAGAGTTATAGATAGAATGATGAAATAGTTACAAGAGTTATGTTCACCATTGAAGGGATTGTGATGTGGTAATTTTGGAAGTGAAACTGTATTCATTGTAAATTTTAATTGTAAATATGTGAGTTGGTATTTTCCCTTATTGTCATACATGGCTCTGTTCCTACATGGCGAACTAGTTCTCGCCGGGAAGTTTTTCTTGTCATTGTATTCTTTTTTTACCTGCCCTGTTGGCAGTGATATTTATTCATCCTCACAATTTCACTCTTCATTCTGTCCATTAATAAATTTGTGTTGTCAAATGTAAAACTCCACCACTGACTTTGTTGGAGCTCTCACTGTTGACGAGTTTGTTTATGTCGGAAGACCGCCAAGTTTAGTCACCTTGTTGTGTGTCAATTGTGTGCCTGGTAGTTCTTGTTCAGTTTTCTTAGTGTTTAGCAGAGGAAATTAGGATGTCTATTTAGATCAAACATTGTGGTCTATTAGCAGCAAGAACAAGAGGTAATTTCCATAATGAGAGTTGTATTCCATAAGAAGGCTAATCAAAAGTATCAGCTGTAATGTACACTAGTTCACTGCCTATTCAGGTATGCAGCTTAATACTTTTTCAGTCTTAATCCGTGAACAGAAAGATTACATCCAGATAATAATTGTAAAACTAGAAAGGAAAAGAAACGTTTGTGTTAGTTGTTGTATGAAGGGGGCCCTAGCCAAGATATACTTCCGTGAGCCGCACAGTAAATGTCGCGTGTGGTCTGTCTATCTCTGAAATATTTTATTTGTCAGAATTTCCCGCATTTCATCTCTCAGATTCTCAGATTTCTTTCAGTTGAAGCAGCGGTTCTTTACCTCTTCTTTACCACGGACTCGCTTACAATATCTTCTTTTGTCGTGGATCCCTAGGAGTTATCAATATCTAGAACTCTTCTTCTTCTTCTTCTTTTTCTTCTTCTTCTTCGTTCGCTGCTACCACCAAGACCGCCCCGTGGTCCATATAGGACGCGGCCGATCTTCAGAGCAAAGGTGCCGTGATTTGAGCAGTCCTGACCTCGAGACTACTGATTATTTCATTTAATCCTTTCTTTCATCCTTTTCACAGTGGCGCCGCGCGCAACCCCATTTGCACCTTTCTTCGCTGGCTGGGTGGAGCCCACTCCACGCACGGCAGCTGAAGAATCTCGCCAGCAGCAGTAGATGAGCTAGCAAACGTGACTCTCATCTACCCGAAGCGTCTGGTTTTCAGGCGCCAGATATTCGCCTTCGCCTCTTCTCCTGTCAGTTTGAACAGTTCTGCCACGAGAAGGCCAAGAGCTGGACTTGACCGTCAAAGGCTGTTTGCGACGCACGCTTTGGAGATATTTTATTGGTTAGAGAGCGTATCCCTCGCCCCATCTCCGGCTATAACAGTCCTTAGAATCAATCTAGAACTCTAAAGTGTATCAAATATTTTTTTGAAGTTTCTCATCAAGGGTCTTCAAATTTGCAGAGAAGGAGAAATACAAGGTCCGACAATTAAGTAATGAGACTAATAAAAAAAAATAAGCAGCAGTTGAAGATATAACCTGTATTTTATTCAAAGTAAGCCCCTTGTGCATTGATACAGCGAGTGGCACGATCTAATAAGCGCTGGAACGAGCTCTGCAGTTCTTTTCTTGATATGGACCTTAAACTCGATGTTACTGTCCTTTGGATGTCATCAGTATCGTCAAAGAAGCGTCCTTTCTATGGTAAATCTAATTTTGGGAATAGAAAATAGCCGCAGGAAGACAATAGGGTGGATGGTTGAGAGTACGCACTTGTTTCGGGGCCAAAATTTCCTGTACATGCTGGTGCATTATCATGAAGAAGGAAAAAAACTGCCAGGTGTTGAATACTTGGGTCGGACTCGGAGAATCCTTTTCAATGGGCGTTTCAAAATAATTAAATAAACTTTGGCAGTGACAGTCTGTCCCTCTGGAATAAATTCTTTGTGAATAACTCCTTTACTGCCACGAAAGCACACCAATATTGTCTTCACTTTAGACTTTTGAGGACGAATTTTTTTTTGGTCTTTTGTTGATGATGACTTCCACTGAACACTTTGGCGTTTAGTTGTGGGATCATAGCGGAAAATCCATGTTTAATCCTTTGCAACAATCAAATTTCAGAAATGTTTCTGTCTACGACACGCCTTTTACGTACTCAACACGCTGATGTTTTTAGTCATCAGACAACGAACGTGGTACAAACCAGCAAGCAATTTTTTTATTGCCGAAATCTTCCTCTACAATTTTACGAATGGTCTCTCAGTTAACACCAAATTCATCTGCCATCATCCTCACAGTCAAACAACGATCTTCTTGTATCCGTTCTCTGACTTTTCCAATGAGTTCCTCATTACGAGCAGAAATTGAGAGTCAATGTCTAGTTGCATTTATAATCGTTTCCACACCACTTTTGAATTCTGAATACCACCTGGATATCTGTGTACGAGATAAACAGTTATCCCCATAAACTGGTCGCATCAATTCAATTGTCTCAGTGGCACTTTTTTCGAGTTTTACTCAGAATTTAATGTTAGCTTTTTGGTCCATGCTGATTACATGACAATGTACCTTTTGACCAGGTCAACAAAATGGCGTCTTGTTTGTCATCCCCTTATTGGGCGGCGATGAAAAGTTGCCAGATCATAGACGATGATTGTCTCTTTGGATTCTATGCTTTGCTGATTAGACGGCATTTTTGTTTCGGCCATAATAAAATCAGTCTCATTACTTAATTGTTGGACCTTGCACACATTCCTATTATAATATTTTAAAGACTTTATTCTGTGCAAATCTAAAATAATAATAATAATAATAACAAACACCGAACAGTAGCTTAATATTTCTTGTTAACACTTTGTGGCCCGTAGTTCTTTACTCTTTTCATTCTTCCATCTAACACCAACAATAACATTTATGTCTCTGCTAACTGTTGTTCTGATATATTCCATCATAGCTGATGTATTTACAACATTCTTCATTGCTGTCTTAAGCTAAGGTAAAGTATAACATATCTGGAATGAAGTGAACTTCACAGTTTGTACAAATAAATGTACAGTACTTTCACTTTTTTCCACACCCTGCGCAAAAATGATCTTTCTGCTCCCTCTAACTCAGGTTTAGTTAAGAGCTGGTCTTTCATATTAAAGAAGAATTATTTTTCACAATAGAAAAGATTTATTGATGAAACCACATTTGTTGGTGGATGTTGCCAAATGTAAGTGGCATGAAGAGACTGGTGGAATTCACAAAAACATGAAATAGTGTCCTGGCGACTTGACGTGGCCATGGGACGAACTTTCACACAGCAAAGATGTCGAAGGACAGGTTTTGCTTCTACAACAGATAATAAATAGCACCTGCTCTCTTCAAAAACGAATTCAGAAGAAACTGTCGTAAAACGGGCAACTTTAATCAACACTAAGAATTATTACAAAGGACAGTCTACAATCTACATTCTACTGTTTCGACACCCAACTAAAATACTGACTCTGAAGAAAAACTTGCGTGTCTACATTTCTGGAACCTGCTCCCTTGTCCGTCTCCATTTTTTTTTCGCGTCTGCCTATTGTCTGAGTCTCTTCCAAATTCGTTCACTTCATTTATTCATTTGCATGTCCCTTGCGGAACTTTGCCTCCCTAACAGCTCTCCTGTAGGCCTCTCGGTTGTGAACAAGATGGCCTGCCGCTGCTGCATCCATTTGCAGATCGTCAACGATGTCTTGCAGCCATCTTCGTTTTTGTCTTCCTCTCTTTCTCTTTTCCATTATGTATCCTTCCAATATGGTCTTCTCTAAATTATCAGGACGTTTAATGTGTCCAAAATATTTCAGTTTTCTCTCTTTACTAGCCAGCCTTCTTCAATATTAAGTTCTTGTAGTATAGGTATATTTGTTCTTTTTTTGTGTCCACGATATTTGGAGAACTCTTCTGTAGCATTTACATTCAAAGGCATTTATTCGTTCCTCAGCTGTTTTGTTAAGTGTCCAGGTCTCGCAGGCATATGTTGCGATGGGAAAGACGCATGCCCTTAAAAATCTTATTTTTGTAGTTCTGTCTGGTCCTCTCCACAGATTCTTTATTTGTTTTACTTTCTGAAGAGCAATAGATGTCCTCCTTTTAATTTCCCTCATTGTATTCGTTCACTATGAGTGCAAATACTCGCGAGCTTTACAACAGATTTTCCCGCTGCCCAAGACTATAAGTATCCAAATTTAACTCTCTACAGGAAGACTATTATTTTATTCTTATTCACCCCAATTACCTTTCCTATTCTGTTACCCTATTCCATACAATCTCGGTGAAAGACTTTTCCTTAATGCCCCTTTGAATTTTTTTGTTAGTGGACCCAATCTCATCCTCATCCTACATATTGCCTTGAGTACTTGAGTTACTCTTAGCCAGAGCTTTGCTACTTTAGCTATATATATATATATATATATATATATATATATATATATATATATATGTTGACAAAAAGTATATATGCTTTCTTCATTTATGTTTAATGCAGTATACATAATATAGGTGTTCAGCAATGCCCAGTTGATAAGAGAGAAGCCAACCTTCTGGTGGCTTGTTATTGCTTCACTCAGCATGTTGCGGCATGAAAGATATTTATGAGGTCTATCTATTCCCTTCATGTGCGTCTTGTAATCAATAACACAGTGTGATTTCATTTGTATATCTCCACGTTTTGGTCTTTCTGCCCCATAGATGCAACATTTGAATTATTTATTGCTGAAATAATGCGAATCATTCTTTTATCTTTCCACACCTGAAGCATCTTAAATAATGAAAACGCTAACAATGCATTTCAGTGACAAGAATTCTTATACCGAGCTTAAGTACTGAAACTTTTGTTCTGAGTTCGTTTCTATTCAGATGTTTCTATAATTACACGTGTATTTAAAGAAAACTAGAGCAATAATTTCTCACACACGTATATTGTCATGAAAGACATCGGTACAGACATAAGCCACTTTTATAGCTCTGGAAAATCTGTAAGTTACCCCAGAAACTTGGAAGGAACAGAAGCTCGAGCTGTAATTTCAGAGCATCATCCTCCTATATATCTATGTGCTTGTCTTCTTCTGTTGCCTCTAGAGCATTCACTCGTGAAGACACTCGTCAGGTATCCCTTCTTATGTCGGATGACATTTCTTAAGACGGATGAAGGAAGCTTGTTTTTGCTTCTAAAGTGATGCACCCTCATCAGCATCGTCATAATTTTTGTTTCAGATTCCGCCAGCGAGCCATTCTGGGGCTCACTATAATGTACAATGTACTGTTAGGAAGTTCACTGAGATCACATCGAAGAACCACTTTACTTGCCATAATCAAACTCTTTTACTGGTAGAAACATCAAACGACATCATTGTGAGCGATCCACGTCCTAGAATCCATCCGATAGTTTACTAAGACTGTTTTCTCCGGCTCTCTTTTCTCTCACTACCGTCTTCCATTTAGACATCAATTTTGTGTATGTGTCCAGCACACTCTCTAAGCAGCCAGAGAATTCTGGGAAGCATTAGATGTTCAGAGAATGTGGTTACATCACGTATACAATACAAGTGGGAGGCTGGTGGAATATAACATTGACGAATTGAAGTAGTGTTCTTCTGTCTTGTAATTCTTCTTATTAATATGCTTTGTAATCCTGCCACCTTTATCGATGATATTGCTGAATATTTCTGAGGATATCTTCACACACACAATCTGATCAGTGTTGTTTAGCTTAGGTTTCACAAACATTACACTTCACTAAATCAGAGAAAGTCTGATGAAATGTTCTCTATAGAACTCATTTAATTCTGACAAATAAGATATTCGACTTAGAATTCACAACATCACTTGTACTAAGATGCAATATGACATAATCTTCATTAGTTTCGTCGTTGAAGCACATCAATATCAAACTATCTTATTCTACATGCAGCATTTTTCAGTGTTCTCCTATTTCACAATATTCTACACATTTGATAAGAGGACAATTCTAAACTCTGTACTATATTCGATCTGCAACACGTGGTCAAATCGACTAAATCGCCGTACTCTAAGTTCAAACGTATCAGTTCTTCATAATCCCATGAATCACTTGAAACACATCTTCAATCTGTCCTAAAACTACGTTACATACGTCTTATTTTTCTCTCGTGTCTTCTCTGGTGTGTGTTCTCCTTCTGCTGTTCTTCTCTGACTGTCTGTCCTTCTCCTCTTCTCTTGCCTGGACCGGTCTCAGTTCACTGACCGTCCTTGTTCCTCCGTCTTTGGGGCTCCGTCCTCTGTCTCCTTTCCTCTACTTCTTCTTCCTTCTTGGTTCTTCTTCCTTGTTCTTATTGTCTATTCTTCTGTCTTCAGACTCCCTCCTGTCGTCTTCTTCTTCCTCGTTCTTCCTCCTTCTTGGTTCTTCTTTCTTGTTCTTTCTGTCTGTTCTTCCGTCTTCGGGCTCCCTCCTCTGTATCTTCTTCTTCCTCGTCCCCCTTGTCTTCTTGGTTCCTCTTCCTTTTTATCTTCAAGTGCAGCTTGATGGATTAACCAATAAGTATTTTGGCTCCATCCTTCAGATGTCCACTGGTTTCCATGAGCGTTCTGATTGTCCGTCATTCAACCTGCCTCGTTACTTATATGTCGTAAGTCAGTTGTCCAATAGGCCACGCCTCTAAATATTTATTGGTCAGCTGGCCGAGTTGGTCACTCCTTTATTTAAAAACCCGTGTGCAATAGCGTCATAACGCGTATCAAAATGTCAACTCCGTCTATACAATTGTTATTTACCTAAGTTATTATCTTGCTATTTCATGTCGGAGGTTTATTGTGTCCTCGCTTTTCATTGTGTCTGCCGTTTCTATTTGTCTTTTCTATTTTATTTACTCGTGTCAATGTCCAGTCACCGCTTTGTTATCACTGAACCATCCTACTTTCTGGCGTCCTTCCTTTGTCTTTCCTACTTGTCAGCGTCACTGAGTCTCGTCTTTTTCTATTCACTGTTTCCACTGTGTACTTTTGTCCGCGTCTTGTTCTAGTGTTATAGAAGTTTTATACCTGTTTTCGTCCTTTCTTCTCCTTTTTTATCTGTCGCTATTCGATGTTACTGTTTTGTTTACCGTGTTTTTTAACAATCATATTCATTAACAATAATAATAATAATTATAATAATAATAATATCCGTTACTTAAAGGCCATGCTACAGAACAGCAAAAATTCAATAGCTAATATAACACGCCGGTATAAAGTAGGCGAAGATTTATGTAACCCGCCTTGGAAAACAAATCCTTTGTCAACAGTTGTCGTATTCCTTTGTCAACAGTTGTCGTATTCTTTTGTCAACAGTTGTCTTGTTCCTTTGTCAACAGTTGCTGTGTTCCTTTGTCAACAGTTGTCGTATTCTTTTGTCAACAGTTGTTGTGTTCCTTTGTCAACAGTTGTTGTGTTCCTTTGTCAACAGTTGTCGTGTTCCTTTGTCAACAGTTGTTGTGTTCCTTTGTCAACAGTTGTTGTGTTCCTTTGAATTCTTGGTGTGTGTATGTGTGCGTGGCGTGTGTGGGTGGGCGTGTGTGTGTGTGGCTGTGTTAATGAACAGTTACTGAAGTGGTAGGTTAGAAATGCAGTTTTACAGAAACAAAACGGGCAATGCAGATTTATTTCTTCGTTTCGTTGTCTTTTTTTTTCTTTAATTCGTTCTGTACAGCTCTTCACATCTCTCCCAGCCTTGGTTGACCTTATATGAGAATATGGCGGTGAGAGCCCCAACACGGACCACAATATTTTGATTTTAAAACAGGCTTTGTTTTCCTTTCTTGACCAAACTGATGGTCCAAGCGCAGGATCTTGTACGTGACACTAGACGTTGGCAGCAAAACATGGCGCTTTATTTTCTAACTCTTTTCTGGTCCTCTTCTACGTGCATATACAAAAAATGTTAACTATTAAGTGCTCTGTAATTACTACTGCGCTTAATAATATAGTTATAGGACTCACTGTATAAAGAACCTTCTTTTGACAGACACTGAATGTTTGCGAGATGGCCATCCTAAGCAGCTGATATTCTGAATTCTAGAATTTGCGTTTACGAAGTTCAGAAATGAACGAGAGATATAACAAAAGAGATTAAAATCGACGAATCTAACAACCATATTGAACATTAAAATCTCTACTAGCAGTCAGTGAAGGAAAGTTGAAATTTCTCACTGTCTAATTTCTCATAATGCTGGTCTATGTAAGCCAAAGAGGGAGTTAAGAAATCTACAAATTTCGGTGAGTTACAACCATATAAGAGCTGTTGTATTTCATTATTTTTATCAGTCGCATTGAATAAGGAACTATGATCTGCAGTGTGTTCGAGTATGGTAACAGAAGTATATATTTTAAAAATGACATCGTGGATTAGATTAAATGTCATACAACTCATCGAGTTTGTCTGCAATCTTAATTATAATAATGCTAAACCGACTAATTTTATTGCACGTGGGCGGGTTTAGAACCGGGAGATTAAACTGTGGTCGTTGAAACTGAGTGGCTGTAGGATTTTGTTGACAGAATGGACAGGATATCAGGGCAAGGACTGACGTGTTGCGGCTTCTTCTAGATGCTGAAGATTTTGACCTACTCCCGCGTCCGTTGCCTAACCCTTGCTAGGGAAACTGAGATATTTAAGCTCTCGTCCCTACCGGTGTCTTTGCCCAAGAGAGATTCTTTCTCGCAAGTGCTCTCCGCTCCACCACGTATCCAAATGCGTCTTGTATGGCACTAGCTGTGCCTGTTTGATACATACTGTATCTAACTGCAACAGTATTTTGCATTATCTTCTTGGACTGTGTGTCCTCTTTGAATACCGAGTAGCTCTTCTTACTCAGTATCCACTCCCAGATTCTTTCTAACCTTGTGTTGGCACAAACAGATATAGAAGACCAAACCAGTCCAATGTAACAAGCTGATATAAAGTTTATTTGATGGACTTAATGGTAATGAAAATGTTGATGAAATGTTGACTGCCGGCGGGTTTCCCTGCCACATGGCACTTACATTCATACCTTGCAGACCATTGCAAATCAACAATTTACGAGATATATTGCATTCTCCAGACAGTACCAAGAAATCTATCTACACAGCTTCACATTCAGACGTAGACTGACTGCAACTTAATAGTCTTTCAACTTTTTCAGTATTCAGCTTTCACACACCACGACATTTTACGATTCAAGTTTCAATGAATTCATACTTCACGTGATCTTCTAGAAAAATCTTGAACAACCCCACCCCGGAAGTTACACAAAAGGCCATCCCACAAGGGCGACAAATGCCCTCGTCATTGTATAAACGCCATTACCTCTCTTATTCTCCAACAACCAGAAATATGTTAAATAAAACAATAATGCGAAATACACAAGGCCGTTCTTAGGTGCAGCAGGGTGACACTGGGACAGACCTGTTCCCAGTTTAGACACAAACTCGTGATGTAAACATGTAAATGTTGTCCATTCTTGAACGTTTCTAGATGACGCTTCTTAAACATCTGTTCAGAGATCTTCCCATCAAAACGTTCGCAATAGCTAATGCCTATTTCGAGTAGGTACAGCGAGCGCTTTACCCTTAGTTCAGCTGAAGTCAATGTCAGATTATAACAGTTTAGCTATAGGAAGAGATACAACTCATGGACTGAAGCTGACGCTCTGAGTAGCATTGGTTACTCTTTCTGGGGAAACATTCCAAAGGTCACTGTTGGTACAAATCAAGCAAACGATAGCGCAGACGGTAACAGCAGACGTGAGACGACTTCAAGATGGGAGGACACGATTGAAATGTACTGGGACTAACAGAGACAAGATCTACAAAATGTGTACAGTGTCTACACGATTGAAATGTTTTGGGACCAACAGAGACAAGATCTACAAAATGTGTACAGTGTCTTCGTGAGACCAGAGCAGTGAGCAGAGCACTGGCTGTAGCAGACGAGAATTGTCGTTCATGAGTAGGTGTCAGTAACGGTCAGTAGACTTTCTTACAGAGCTGTTAATAGATGTATCTAACCACATGATTCATCGTGAAATGTTATTTACCAGTAGAATAACACTGCAGGTATAATATTCCTTTGAGAAATATATGATGATTTGTAATATGATTCTTCTTGAAGTGTTGTTAACAGATATGACATTCTATTTGTGATACATATGGAGGTTGTGACGTGATATTGTGCTCACAGCATTTGAAGTAACAGTGTTAGACGATTTTGCGTCAGATAAAAGGGATGACGACTGCAGTAAAACTGGTTCAAATAATAAAGATAGAGGTGTATGGTGCAGTTTTACAATGCGGCAGAGGGAGTGAGTAATTTAGAAAAAAAAAACGAATGGAAAGTATGAGAGTAAGATGAGAATGTATAAATGAAAAACATACATCCTATATTTCGGCGTGAGCCTTTTTCGAAGGTTACATATGCAAACAAGACAAAACATAACTAAACGAAAAACTTATCTTAGTGACGTCCTCCAAAAGTAGGAAACACAAGAATGCTTGTCCCACAGACGAGGCATAGATAAAATAGGGAGCCACAAAGGATAGCAGATAAAGCCAATCGGAAATAAGAGAATCATGGGGAGGGAGGATAATGGGAGTAGATACCTGTAGGACGTTAGAGAAGCAGGTGTCGGGAGGGGGGAGGGAAGCGGAGAGATAATGGATGAAGAATAGAAAAGGCTATAAACACCTATAGGCCGCTGGAGACGCAAAGCTTGGTGGGGCAGGCATGCAGGGAGATAATGTGAAACTGGAGAATAGGACAAGACCCTGACAGGCAATAAACACATATAAGAGAAGGTGGCGGTAGGGAGGGAAGTTAGGAGAAAGAAACAAGAAAGTAGAGTATAAATCGCAGAAAAAAACAGGAAAACTAAAGAAGTTAAAGGAAGCTGAAGACGTTGTTTATTCCAGCTGCATGGAGAAAGAATTGTACATCAAAGAGGCCATGGGCCAATTGAGCAACACTGAATTCTATGCCTCTTGCCCTCAAGATCCGACTCTGGCCAATAATCGTCACACGATCAACGAACTCATCCACAAGACTGGTCTTTCAACCTCTTGTCACTAGTTTGCCCACTTATCTTAAAGAGACGAATCACGCTCTCACTACTTTTGAGACCCTTACTTTCCTGCCTGGTCACACCTACTGAATCTTCACCCTTGATGTAGTATCCTTATACACATCCATCCCGCATGATCAGGGACTTCAGGCCGTCAAGTTCTTTCTGAACAAAAGACGCAATCCCTTTATTCCTACGTCTACTATTCTGCGCCTTACACGACTTGTCCTCCAACTCAATTCTTTTGAATTCAATGCCCTGTTCTTTGACCAGATTAGTGCTGTGACCATGGGTACTAAAATGGGCCCCAGCTACGCTTGTCTGTTCAAAGGCCACTACGAACACAAGGTTCTGAGAGCCTACAGAGGCCTTTTTCCAGCCTTCTATGGACGCTGCATAGATGACAGCATTGGGGTCATATCATTGCCAGAGGAAGATCTTGACAACTTTATCAGTTTTGCTAAGTAGTTTAATTCTGTCATTTATTTCACCTCCCATGTCTCTACTTCTGCTAACTTTCTCGACATTGCCGTTACTATCTAGGCTTACTACTTCTATCCACTATAAACCTACAGACTCTCACAGCTACCTCCTGTACTCTTCCTCCCATCCCAGATCGTGTAAGGACTCTATTCGTTTCTCCCAGCTTCTTAGGTTGCGATGTTTGTGTAAGGAGGATTTGGATTTCCAGGATCAAGGCCATAAAATGCTAGATTCCTTCCGTCAACGCGGCTATCCAGAACATGTTCTCTCGTCGTCTTGGAAACGCATCAGCCATATATCGCAGCAACAAGTCTTCACTCCTAAACCGCACTGTAGCTCGGACAGGGTGAAACTAGTACTCACGTACCACCCTCATAGCTTGGCAGTTAAGAACGTACTGTTTCGCCATCTCCATCTCCTCCAGACCGACCCTGATACACGTGAACTTTTTGGGGAACCCCAACTGGTGACCTGCAGACGGGACAAAAACCTCAGGGATCTTTTAGTTCGAAGTGGCCTTAAGACAAATAACACAATATATGATATCAGAGGTTGCTGGGTTGTAGATGCAACACTTGTCCGTTTGTTGTAGAGGCTAGCCTTTCCTAAGTCCACGTTATCGGTTCAGGAGGGTTTCGCCTGTACTTGACGCAATGTTATTTATGCTATTATGTGAAAGCGCTGTGATATGAAGTGTATAGGAGAGACCGGTTTATGCTTAGTAGATCGTTTTCGTCCACATCTTAATGCCATTCTAAGAGGTCTTGTACACCTGTGGCTAAACATTTTTGCCTTAGCAACCACAGGGGAAAGCAGGACATTTCTGTTAGTGCGATCTGCTCTTGTTCTGCAGATGTACGAGGGTCCTAGAACAGCGCCTTATTTTCCAGGCCGGCTGTCTCCACCCAGCCGGAATTAACAATGCCTTCAACTTTCTGTAACTTCATTAGTTTTCCAGTTTCTTCTGCGATTTATACTCTATTTTCTTCTTTCTTTCTCCTAACTTCCCTCCCTACCGCCACCTTCTCTTATATGTGTTTATTGCCTGTCAGGGTCTTGTCCTATTCTCCAGTTTCACATTATCTCCCTGCTTCCCTGCCTCACCAAGCTTTGCGTCTCCAGTGGCCTTTAGGTGTTTAAGGCCTCTTCTGTTCTTCATCCATTATCTCTCCGTATCCCTACCCCCCGGGACACCTGCTTCTCTAGCGTCATACAGGTGTCTATTGCCATTATCCTCCCTCCCCATGATTCTCTTCTTTCCGATTGGCTTCATCTGCTATCCTTTGTGGGCCCTCCCCCGTTTTCTGTATGCCTGGTCTATGGGACATGCATTGTTGTGTTTCCTTCTTTTGGATGACGCCACTAAGACAAGTTTTTCGTTTAGCTATATGTTTTGCCTTGTTTGTGTATGTAATCTTCGAGAAAGGCTCACGCCGAAATATAGGATGTTGTATGCTTTTCATTTATACATTCTCATCCTACTCTCATACTTTCTATTGGTTTTTTCTTACTTACTCCTTCTGCCGCCTTGTAAAACTGCTCCATACATCTCTCTCTCTCTCTCTCTCTCTCTAGCTTTATACGTCTCTCTAGTTTTATACGTCTTTCTACCTTTATACTTCTCTCTAGCTTTATACTTCTCTCTACCTTTATACTTCTCTCTAGCTTTATACGTCTCTCTAGCTTTATACTTCTCTGTAGCTTTATACTTCTCTGTGGCTTTATACTTCTCTCTAGCTTTATACGTCTCTCTCTAGCTTTATACGTCTCTCTCTAGCTTTATTAGATGACTTTGTGCTTACTGCAGTTCATTTCAGAATATTGTTAATATTGAAAAGCCAGCCTTGTACTGGACTGTATAATGTCACAATGACACTGTGAAGTTCTGTATGCACATGGCAGAAAGCTCTGGAAAAAGAATGAATAATAATTTGAGAACAACTATCTCTAGAGTTGAAGATTTGTCGTTGCAGCCTGGGATATCACTGTCAGGTCATTCCTCTCTCTCTTTCGACCTGATATCATTCTTCTATAAAATAAACATCGCCACTCCGCTGTGAGACTTCACCTTTGCTGAACAACGAACCTTAGTGAACTTTATATGGGCAGGGGAGGTGAGACCTGCTGAAGTTCACCTTAGCGTGCTAGCTCAACATGGAGCTGAAAACAGCATGAGTCATCAACAATATAGTGAACAGACAGAGAAGGGTGAAATAACAAGAACAAATGTAATCAACGAATCTAGATCTGGTGATCCATCAACATCACGCACACAAGCCCACGTTGATAGAAGGCAAATCCTGATCAATGAAGGTCGATGGGTTAGTTCTCTGCTGTTGCTGCAGGTGGCACTGTGCGTAGATTTGGGGTGTCGTGAAGCAAGAAAAATAGTTAACTGGTGAGCACAAACAACAGGGAAACGTAAAGACGAGGGTTCGAGTCTTCTGGGGCGCAGTGTCACCGCCGATGAGACGTGAGCCCATCACAGTGAACCGGAAGGCAAGAGACAAAGCGTGAGGTGGAAAGAGCAAATACCCCCCAGTCCCCCGACAAAGAATCACGCTGACCTCTATTTAGGACACAAAGTTCCCTAGTCAGGACACAAAGTTCCCTAGTCAGGACACAAAGTTCCCTAGTCAGGGGCATGTTCTGGAACGCAGACAAACAGGAACATTGTGACACAGTCTTGGGGTATACTCGGGTAACGTTTTATTCTTCACTAACACACAGCGAGCTCATGTTATTTTTTTATAAAAGTACTCAGACGTACGGGTGCACACAGAAAGTACAGGCGAACGTTCAAGTGTAAGATTGAAGACTTCATCATGTTAAACACTTAAAGGAAAAAGCGGACAACCCAGGTAGTGCTAGCACCTAATAACCTGGATCATCGCTGAGCAAGTCTGTCTCAGAACACTACCTTTTACTGCTGACGCACATGATGATGATGAATTTTAACTGACAAAGATGAAGTATGGCTTGTGATATGTCAAAGTACACTATAAAACATGACAAACAAGAGTCCAGGCAGCGACATAAGATCAGACTACCTATGCCGCCACAGGAAATCAAAATACATCTCTGACGAACACAGTTCCCTTTCCCGCTGTCACTCTAGTAAATAGAAAATGATAGAATCTTAACACCTTCATTCTCTAGCTCTACTAACACACGTCTCTTTACAACGATGACCAACCACTAACACATGTCTCTTTACAACTATGACCAACCACTAACACATGTCTCTTTACAATGATGATCAACCACTAACACACGTCTCTTCACAACAATGACCAACCACTGACACACATCTCTTCACAACGATGACCAACCACTGACACACATCTCTTCACAACAATGACCAACCACTGACACACATCTCATCACAAGAATGACCAACCACTGACACACATCTCTTCACAACAATGACCAACCACTGACACACATCTCTTCACAACAATGACCAACCACTGACACACATCTCTTCACAACAATGACCAACCACAGAATCTCCAAAATTATTCACTTGCTCTCTCCTTTCACACGTTTTTCTCTTCTCGCTCAGATGCCTATGTTTCTGCAGGTACAAGTTTTTTTCTACCCACGAGGGAAGCACTCTTCAAGAAGGGACTTTATCATGACTTACGTTCTCTTCAGGTTTTTCTCCAGTTATGTACCCTTGACCAAATATTTTGTACCAGCTAGTGCGACCTACTGTTTGTGCTTGCAAACTGAAATCGCAGTAGAAGTAGAGCAGTGCCTTAAAATGCGGTCTTGCAGCATCTTGACAATACATGCCCCCGTGCAGCGTCCCCCGTTCAGCGAACACCGTGCAGCGTCCACCGTGCAGCGTCCCCTGTGCAGCGTCCCCCGTGCAGCGTCCCCCGTGCAGCGTCCCCGTGCAGCGAACACCGTGCAGCGTCCACCGTTCAGCGTCCCCCGTAGAGCGTCGCCAGCGGTGGAGGCAATCCAACAGCTTGGGTTTGAACGTCCTCCTTATCACTCCTACCACCGCCACCCGATAATCGTGTCTGAGAACTCTTAAACAGGCTCTGTGTGGTCGTAGGTTCACCTCTTGTGATGAGGTTATGGAAGCTGTGCAGATCTTGATTCGAGAACAGCCGACAAGCTTCTTCCAGAAGAATGAAGAAGCTAGTGGAACAATATAAGAAGTGCATCGACCTGCAGGGAGGACCTGTGTTAAGAACTGGAATAACGATTGTGTTCATTCTGGTCACAGTTATTGGCACTGAAAGCTATTGCTTTTACTTTGTTTCATTCTCTCTCGTAACATCATGAAACAAATAGAATCAGTTAGACGCTGAAGATCATTCAGTATCTTAGTAGGGTCTTGCATTTCTGCTTCAGTTATTTGTTTACTTTGTGAACTTCAAGAGTGACATGTTTTTAAGAAAACAAAGAATAACATGATTTCTTGTATGGCAAAGCATGGCGTATAAAAGCTCGGCTGAATAACATCGTTCTTCATGTCTTGCAAAGTCTACGTGAGTGTTTAGCTCTGTCCACTTCTACAGAACTATCACCATGGCAAGTTCATTTCAGGACCATTTTGTTGTACTGGGCTGAACAAGTTTTCACCGGTTTTGACTGAGACTACTGAATATTCGTATTCGCTTTTTATGTTCAGCCGAATATCAGTGGCATTCGAATATTTATTTTGTAGAAAAATGTATAGATTATTCAAATATTTTGAATATTTACTCATATGTCTCTGCAGGAGGCAAAAAATATAAAAATAAATATAAATCTGCAGGACATTTTCTCCTTTCATATACTTTTCACAATGCGATATTCCTAATGCAGCTTTTGTTTTAAATGCTTACTTCCGTTGTTTGATGTAGTGAAAAGTTGTTCATATTTTGCTTGGCGAATTGAGAGAAGGGCAGATCAGTTGTAGATTCCTTTTATCATAAAATTTAAATTCTTTGATGAGCGCTGAAGTCAGCTAGATGATAAAACATATTCTAGGCGTTAGATGTGGTACCTCTCTTTTTAGTACTGAATTTACACCATTGTTTATACCTGTTGTGACAGTATTCTCTTAACTATGGGATATAAACAGTATTGGTACTCAGGAAACAATTAATAGAGTGAGTGCCCTTGGTTGAAAGGTGTTTTAGTTGAGAGTGTAGGCGAGGGTCCTGAGATACCCGTGCAGCATGGAAAAACTGAGGGTAGGAATAGTATAAATACCACTCACGATTAGCAAAAGAAGAAGCCTTACGATATGTTAGAAGAAGAAGCCTTACGATATGTTAGAAGAAGAAGCCTTCCTGTTTTGAGTGTCTTGTTCAAGACATAGTTTTTCTGTAGTTATAGTTTTTGGCAGATGTAGTTTCTGGATAAGATGAAGTGATTTAGTTGAGACAGTTGAAGAGACAGAAAAATCACATGAGAATTATCTGGGATTCGAACACGGACTCCGGTAGGACGAGCAGCCATCTAGCCACGAGAGAACTCTCTTGTGATTTTTCTTTCTCTCACGTCTTACTAAAGTGCTTTGTCTACGAATTTTTCGAGGTCTAATCCTACAAAATTGTGTTCTCTTACTTATATATTGTTTAAACGTTGGCTACACTTTGGGTTAAATCTAAACATGTTCCATAGATAAGACGGAGCATGCCGTGAAAGAAGTTGATGTACTGACTTGGCTTTGTTAAAGAGGAACCTGTTCTTAAGAGGCAGTATTTTGATACATTTATGCTGATTAGTTGTTTGTGCTTGATCTTTGTCTTGTATAAGTTTTACTGCTCGCTTTTGAAGTGAATAAGCCTCTTTGTATTTGACACTGAGCAACCATCCCTGACTGTTGAGCAATAGTTTAGATGTGTTTGTATATGTGATATGTAGTATGTCTTCCTTGTGTCTTGATCTATGAAGTGTTTAATTTTGGCTATCTGGTATACTTTTTGTGCGATGAGTTTTGTTAGACATTGCACATGAGAGTTCCAGGTCAGATGTTGGTCAATAATAAGACCTAGTGTTTTGTGCTCGCTAACGTTTTCTGTCTGTGATGTTTCTGTACAGAGCTGAAGTGGTTTTTGTTTTCGCGTTTTGTAGTTTCTGCCTTTCTGTTATGAGCATTGATTTTGTTTTATCAGTATTTATAATCATGCCATTGTTGTTGCTCCATTTAATTAGATTTTTAACGACCCAAAGAGTTGATTCTAAGTTAATACAGTCGTAGTCATTTGTGTAGATTGTGCAATCATCGGCAAAAAGGTACCAAGAAGAGTGTTTAAGATGAAATGGAAGATCATTGATATATATAGCACCAACGGGCCTAGAATAGAACCTCGCGGAACATCTGTGTCAATTATAGCAGTATTTTATACAGAATTGTTGAAGAATCCTATTTGTTATTTGTCTGAAAGAAATGATGCAACTAATTTTGTTAGGTAAGGATGCAGACTATAAGTCTTTATAAAATGTATAAAGTAAGACAAAAAGTAGGAACAGCTTTATTATTTAACGATTACAATGTTGTGACGCTTCGGCGCGAGCCTTCATCAAACAAAAACAGACAGGACGAAGAACAAGAGAGAGAGAGAGAGAACAGTATAGATTCACTTGAATTTTATATAATTTAAATAATAAAAAATGAAATAATTAATGACTTATCTGAGGTGTTTGGACCTTACTGAATTACGATCGCTTGAATGTTGCCATGAGCATAAACAAAATGCACCGGTTACTTTGGAAACAACGCGTTCGTTCTGTACAGAACTGCTTTTACTTTTTTACTACCCTACAGAACTGATCTTACTTTTTTACTACCCTACAGAACTGATCTTACTTTTTTACTACCCTACAGAACTGATCTTACTTTTTTACTACCCTACAGAACTGATCTTACTTTTTTACTATCCTACAGAACTGATCTTACTTTTTCCTATCCTATAGGACGTCTCTAATTCTACTGGATTTCTCTTACCTGAAGACAATATGCAGCCTCTTTTATACGAGTAGTTCTTCTGTTGCTGTCTGTCGTGTTTTGCAGCGTCCACACTTTCTGTGGCGATGGCCAGACAACCGGTCAGTTTCTCATGTCTGGGTCGTGCTGTAATTTTGGTGGCTATTTTGTTTCAAGATTTCTCTCACAATTCTATGATTCTATGATAGTATAGTCAAACAAAAGAACAAGACGTACTTTTCAGTTATGATATTTTATGTGCAGTCTTCGGTTTTGCTTCGGTTTCGGCCGGCCAGGGTCAAACTGAACGCTTCACTGGCCAGGTGTGTGGTCCAGGTATGATGTAGTTTGAAAGTCCCAGGAAGTCTGTGCGAGGCTGTGGTCCAGGTATGATGTAGTTTGAAAGTCCCAGGAAGTCCGTGCGAGGCTGTGGTCCAGGTGTGATGTAGTTTGAAAGTCCCAGGAAGTCTGTGCGAGGCTGTGGCCCAGGAATTCCGTGCGAGGCTGTGGCCGCTGTATGTCGTGAGATCATGTTCTGTTAGTATCAGCGGATTTGTTCTATGTTCGGAGTATCTACTTACTGTCTGCCAGATCCCAGGCTACCGCCCGACCTCATGTTGTACAAGTTGCTTATGTGTAGGTATGTTATGTCGTGGAAAGGAAGTTATTTTGTCTTCAGTGTTTAGGGATAGTTTTGTGTGCATATTCGTGTGAGAAGTAATATGATACGCACGTCAGCAAGGCCATAATATATAGATATATAAGTGAGAGAATAAATTAACTCATGGCTAAAGTTATGATGTAATGCCAGAAGGTTGTTATGTCATCCAATTTTTTTTTTTATCTACGCTACATTAATACTGAGTCGAAATTAATTTCCATGTTTTCATCTTGTAACGTTTTGCTTGGTGAAGTTTTCATAATGTAAATATAAGTCGTTCTCGCCCAACTTCTGGCCCGCTTATAATGTGTTAAATGATGGCTGCCAAAAATATGTGCGTGTTGATTAGTTGAGTTATGAAAATTGTGGGCATATGTTTTTATTTTTTTTACCTGTATCTCTTTGTTTGTTGTTTTGTACATTTAGTGAGAATTCCGCGCCTGAAATCGTTTTGTCGCCTTGGTTTATCTTTGTTTTTTAAATAAACGTTTTATATATATATTTCTCGATCACACAGTTCATTTAGTTTGTTTTCCTGGGCGATCATTTTATGTGTGTAGTATTGCTGCTCTCTTGTTCGTCATTATTCTGATTATGTGTGTGTCGGTCTGTAAAGCAGAAACTGCAAAGAGTTCCTGGGTTGCTGGGATTAGACAGAGTTGGAAGGGATAAATGTTCTTAGGTAGCCGAGATTTGACTGAGTTCGAAGGGCTAAATGTTCCTGGGTAGCCGGGATTTGACTGAGTTCGAAGGGTTAAATTATCCTGGGTTGGACATTAAAAAGACAACGGAAAATCCGGCTCCTTTTTGTGCAGTTGCACTTATTAAATGGGAGACTGGTCAGCTATTTTGTCATTCCTCTAGAAATCATCTTCCCCTGTGAGAAACATCCACTATTTCAGTTGTTTCAATCTAGACACCTTATTTTACATTTATGTTATGATATTATAAGTGAACATGTTTTCTCCCACATGTAAAAGTGCTTTGTTTATGACTTTTTCCAGTTCTACCATAGATTCTCGAGCGCTAGGCGTCACTGATACATTAACTATCTGTGTCTCAAGTTTGGTGCCTAGGAAAGACTGGATTTAAGGGACAGAATTTCTGTGTTGTGACCTCGTTTCCTTTCCGGGTGTAGCGAAGTTCTGTCATACAGATATTGCTTGCTTAGCTAGAAAACATTTTTTTTTTTTTTGGGGGGGGGGTGGGTCTGGTAGGGGGAGTTCTAGACGACTAAGTTGTTTAACGCGCTGTTCTCTCGTGGCAAGACTGTTGCTTGTCTAACCGGAGTCTGTGGTTCCAGTCCCAGGTAAGTCTTTTGTCATATTCTTCTCTCTCATGTCTAAAAGTGTTTTGTCTATGATTATTTCCAAGGCCTAACCTTAGAGTACTGTGGTCTGTTACTTTCTGTGCCAAGGCCTTATTGTTTCCAAGATCTAATCATAGAGTACTGTGGTCTGTTACTTTCTGTGGCATGACCTTATTGTTTCCAAGATCTAATCATAGAGTACTGTGGTCTGTTACTTTCTGTGGCATGACCTTATTGTTTCCAAGATCTAATCATAGAGTACTGTGGTCTGTTACTTTCTGTGGCATGACCTTATTGTTTCCAAGATCTAATCATAGAGTACTGTGGTATGTTACTTTCTGTGGCATGACCTTATTGTTTCCAAGATCTAATCATAGAGTACTGTGGTCTGCTACTTTCTGTGGCATGACCTTATTGTTTCCAAGATCTAATCATAGAGTACTGTGGTCTGCTACTTTCTGTGGCATGACCTTATTGTTTCCAAGATCTAATCATAGAGTACTGTGGTCTGCTACTTTCTGTGGCATGACCTTATTGTTTCCAAGATCTAATCATAGAGTACTGTGGTCTGCTACTTTCTGTGGCATGACCTTATTGTTTCCAAGATCTAATCATAGAGTACTGTGGTCTGCTACTTTCTGTGGCATGACCTTATGTTTCCAAGATCTAATCATAGAGTACTGTGGTCTGCTACTTTCTGTGGCATGACCTTATTGTTTCCAAGATCTAATCATAGAGTACTGTGGTCTGTTACTTTCTGTGGCATGACCTTATTGTTTCCAAGATCTAATCATAGAGTACTGTGGTCTGCTACTTTCTGTGGCATGACGTTATTGTTTCCAAGATCTAATCATAGAGTACTGTGGTCTTTTACTTTCTGTGTCAAGGCCTTATTGTTTCCAAGATCTAATCATAGAGTACTGTGGTCTGTTACTTTCTGTGCCAAGGCCTTATTGTTTCCAAGATCTAATCATAGAGTACTGTGGTCTTTTACTTTCTGTGCCAAGGCCTTATTGTTTCCAAGATCTAATCATAGACTACTGTGGTCTGTTACTTTCTGTGCCAAGGCCTTATTGTTTCCAAGATCTAATCATAGACTACTGTGGTCTGTTACTTTCTGTGGCATGACCTTATTGTTTCCAAGATCTAATCATAGAGTACTGTGGTCTGCTACTTTCTGTGGCATGACCTTATTGTTTCCAAGATCTAATCATAGAGTACTGTTGTCTGTTACTTTCTGTGGCATGACCTTATTGTTTCCAAGATCTAATCATAGAGTACTGTGGTCTGCTACTTTCTGTGGCATGACCTTATTGTTTCCAAGATCTAATCATAGAGTACTGTGGTCTGTTACTTTCTGTGGCATGACCTTATTATTTCCAAGATCTAATCATAGAGTACTGTGGTCTGCTACTTTCTGTGGCATGACCTTATTGTTTCCAAGATCTAATCATAGAGTACTGTGGTCTGCTACTTTCTGTGGCATGACCTTATTGTTTCCAAGATCTAATCATAGAGTACTGTGGTCTGCTACTTTCTGTGGCATGACCTTATTGTTTCCAAGATCTAATCATAGAGTACTGTGGTCTGTTACTTTTGTGGCATGACCTTATTGTTTCCAAGATCTAATCATAGAGTACTGTGGTCTGCTACTTTCTGTGGCATGACGTTATTGTTTCCAAGATCTAATCATAGAGTACTGTGGTCTTTTACTTTCTGTGTCAAGGCCTTATTGTTTCCAAGATCTAATCATAGAGTACTGTGGTCTGTTACTTTCTGTGCCAAGGCCTTATTGTTTCCAAGATCTAATCATAGAGTACTGTGGTCTTTTACTTTCTGTGCCAAGGCCTTATTGTTTCCAAGATCTAATCATAGACTACTGTGGTCTGTTACTTTCTGTGCCAAGGCCTTATTGTTTCCAAGATCTAATCATAGAGTACTGTGGTCTGTTACTTTCTGTGGCATGACCTTATTGTTTCCAAGATCTAATCATAGAGTACTGTGGTCTGCTACTTTCTGTGGCATGACCTTATTGTTTCCAAGATCTAATCATAGAGTACTGTTGTCTGTTACTTTCTGTGGCATGACCTTATTGTTTCCAAGATCTAATCATAGAGTACTGTGGTCTGCTACTTTCTGTGGCATGACCTTATTGTTTCCAAGATCTAATCATAGAGTACTGTGGTCTGTTACTTTCTGTGGCATGACCTTATTATTTCCAAGATCTAATCATAGAGTACTGTGGTCTGCTACTTTCTGTGGCATGACCTTATTGTTTCCAAGATCTAATCATAGAGTACTGTGGTCTGCTACTTTCTGTGGCATGACCTTATTGTTTCCAAGATCTAATCATAGAGTACTGTGGTCTGCTACTTTCTGTGGCATGACCTTATTGTTTCCTGTTTGGAACACAAAAATTGTACTTGCATCATAATAAACTTTCACGACCAGCTGTCAGGTTATTCCAATTTTATGGCTCTCTTTTCTCCTCAGGAATATATGATTCCTGCCCTATCTTTTCTCCTCCGGAATATATGATTCCTGGCCTCTTTTCTCCTCCGGAGTATGTGATTTCTGGCCTCTTTTCTCTCAGGAATATATGATTCCTCGCCTCTCTTTTCTCCTCAGAAATATATAATTCCTGGCCTCTTTTCTCCTCCAGAATATGTGACTACTGGTCTCTTTTCTCTCAGGAATATATGATTCCTCGCCTCTCTTTTCTCCCCAGAAATATATGATTCCGGACCTCTCTTTTCTCCTCAGAAATATATGATTCCGGACCTCTCTTTTCTCCCCAGAAATATATGATTCCGGACCTCTCTTTTCTCCTCATGAATATATGATTCCGGACCTCCCTTTTCTCTCAGGAATATATGATTCCTCGTCTATCTTTTCTCCTCAGGAATATATGATTCCTGGCCTCTCTTTTCTCTCAAGAAGATATGATTCCTCGCCTCTCTTTTCTCCTCAGGAAGACATGATTCCTAGCTGTCTGCTATTCCTCATCCTTCTTCGGTGAAGGTCTCTTCTGATCCTAGGCTTGCCATTCTTACGAATCCAGTAGTCTTTGAGTGAGTACATGCATGCGTGCGTGTATTTTTCAAATAATTTATGCTAATATAATTTTTTTGTTCAGTTTTCTCACTTTCCCTATTTTTGTTGTACCTCAAAACTTTCCCATCAGTCCTGCCCATGATGCACTAGCCACAGAGGCCGTCCTGCCCATGATGAACTAGCCACAGAGCCCGTCATGCCCATGATGAACTAGCCACAGAGCCCGTCATGCCCATGATGAACTAGCCACAGAGCCCGTCCTGCCCATGATGCACTAGCCACAGAGCCCGTCCTGCCCATGATGCACTAGCGACAGAGCCCGTCCTGCCCATGATGCACTAGCCACAGAGCCCTCATGCCCATGATGAACTAGCGACAGAGCCCGTCCTGTCCATGATGCACTAGCCACAGAGCCCGTCATGTCCATGATGCACTAGCCACAGAGCCCGTCATGCCCATGATGCACTAGCCACAGAGCCTGTCCTGCCATGATGAACTAACGACAGAGCCCGTCCTGTCCATGATGCACTAGCCACAGAGCCCGTCCTGTCCATGATGCACTAGCCGCACAGCCCGTCCTGCCCATGATGCACTAGCGACAGAGCCCGTCCTGTCCATGATGCACTAGCCACAGAGCCCGTCCTGCCCATGATGCACTAGCCACAGAGCTTGTCCTACCCATGATGCACTAGCCACAGAGCCCGTCCTGTCCATGATGCACTAGCCACAGAGCCCGTCCTGATTGTTACTCTCACACCGAGGGAAGTTACTAACGCTTACACGACCACTTCCTAGACCTAATGAAACTTAAAATAATATCAATTTATAGAATGCTGGGTTAGATCATCTGTCATGGTTGTTTAGAAGGCAAGATTCATAATCGTCTAACAATTGCTCTCTGTATGTACTTTTAATAGTGTACAACATTATGTAAAAAACACATGTCAAACAGCTACACAATGAACAATCTGAAGGAATAAATGTGACTATTTAATTACAGAATTCTAATAGAATAACAGCAGACTCTTGACTAATCTGTGACTGTAGTCTCTTTCATTTCAGTAAACAAAATATTTGTATATTGCTCCATCATTATCATGTAGCAAAAAGACAAGGAACCTGGGTTACTGTGACCCTCTTTTCCTCTGTTGACTGGAGTGGCCCCATGTCGATATAAGTATGTCCCACGACTGGGACAAAAATCAGACAGATTACTCTGTAGAAGAAAGGAGGAGCCAGCGAAGAAAGGACACAGTCGTATACTTCTACGAAAATAATTTTCGAAACTTATTGTGTATTAAAACAGGCTCATCTCATTTTATGCAATGTTGGAGGTTACCGCCATTCTTTTTCCCCTGAAAAAATACTGAATTTTATTGTAGATTGTTGTTCATTGTACTGCTTTTCTTTCTTTTCCAAGCATGTAATTGTTTTGTGTATTACATTTATCTCAAGCCATTAATATTTTATATTATAATTCATTCATAACGTGATATATAAATTAGCTTTAGCAGTCGTGATTCTTTATATTGTACGGTAGTTCACGTTTCCAATCAATTCAAAGGCTGTCATTTTATTGTGTCCCCTTTTTCAGCTTGTTGAGATATTTTTCTGTCAGCCCTCTTCGTCTTTTCCCCTAGAGTTTTCCAGTGATTATAATATTCTCCAGCTTCTGTTCTCTCATGATACGTCCAAGAAATTCTTTTTTTACCGATTAAAATATGTATATACTTAAGTAAGAAAGTAATTTGTGTTTTTCAATACAATTTTAACAATACATTAAAACGAAAATGTATATAATGCAACAAGTTTTCAAGTGCTTGTAGACATATCATAATCCAGTTTACACGCTGAAAAAACACTTCAAGAGACAGCTTTTGTCAAAGCTGATCGATATTTTAATCACTTCTGTCATTCTGTACAAGCACTTTTCAAGCTCCCGAGAGTAGCTGCAAAGTCAGAACTTACAAAGAAAGGATTTATGCGGCTGTAAGAGAATTTATACTTTGTAGCATTCTCTCTGCTTTTTGGTTCAAACAACTTAATGACATCAAAATGCCGTATCTATGGACCTGTTGGAAATTCTACACGCACTTTTACAAGAGTCAGCTGGTGTAAATAAACTGTAGCTCCCGTCAGGGACAAATGGAGTCAGAGTACTTTATGCAAGAGTTTTCTGGGTGACAAAATTTAAAACCCAAGTCAATCAACTTATTAAACATAAAGCTGTGAGATAATGATTTCTTTCTTCTTCTATCTGGCAGCTGGACCACGTAATCAATAACGAGCCTAGCACAGGATTCCCCCATACCCCCAGTGCTCTTCAGCGCATACAGTCATAGACCCACGGGTGAGCAGATCTCGGGACATTGATCACATGCTGATGATATCTTGGTATATCGGCAGCAGCAAGACTCGGATCAGATTGCTGGATACTCCAGGCAGAGCTGGACAGTACTGGAGGAGGCTGTGATTAACCCGGCGAAGTCAGCTGAGACATGGATGTCTCTGAATAACCAGACAGTCACCACACCAACACCAGCCTTGAGCTTGTGCTCGGAGGTTCTGGAGACACCAACACCAGCCTTGAGCTTGTGCTCGGAGGTTCTGGAGACACCAACACCAGCCTTGAGCCTGTCATCGGAGGTTCTGGAGACGTCTGAGTGAAGTTTGATCGGAGCCTTCCATTCAGAGAGCACGTTGACTGTGGAGTTAAAAGCTAGGAAGGGTCTAGCCGCGATCAAGGCATTGTCTGTGGCGGGCTGCGAGCAACGTCGTCTCGTCTTGTTCTGTCAGAGACTTGTCCTTGCTGTCTGCTGTTATACTAGAGACTTGTCCTTACTGTATGCTGTTATACTAGAGACTTGTCCTTGCTGTCTGCTGTTATACTAGAGACTTGTCCTTGCTGTCTGCTGTTATACTAGAGACTTGTCCTTGCTGTCTGCTGTTATACTAGAGACTTGTCCTTGCTGTCTGCTGTTATACTAGAGACTTGTCCTTGCTGTCTGCTGTTATACTAGAGACTTGTCCTTGCTGTTTGCTGTTATACTAGTGACTTGTCCTTGCTGTTTGCTGTTATACTAGGGACTTGTCCTTATTGTTTGCTGTTATACTAGAGACTTGTCCTTGCTGTTTGCTGTTATACTAGGGACTTGTCCTTGCTGTTTGCTGTTATACTAGGGACTTGTCCTTACTGTTTGCTGTTATACTAGGGACTTGTCCTTGCTGTTTGCTGTTATACTAGGACTTGTCCTTGCTGTTTGCTGTTATACTAGAGACTTGTCCTTGCTGTTTGCTGTTATACTAGGGACTTGTCCTTACTGTTTGCTGTTATACTAGGGACTTGTCCTTACTGTTTGCTGTTATACTAGGGACTTGTCCTTACTGTTTGCTGTTATACTAGGGACTTGTCCTTACTGTTTGCTGTTATACTAGGGACTTGTCCTTACTGTTTGCTGTTATACTAGGGACGTCCTTGCTGTTTGCTGTTATACTAGGGACTTGTCCTTGCTGTTTGCTGTTATACTAGAGACTTATCCTTGCTGTCTGCTGTTATACTAGGGACTTGTCCTTGCTGTTTGCTGTTATACTAGGGACTTGTCCTTGCTGTTTGCTGTTATACTAGGGACGTGTCCTTGCTATGGTTTAATATCCTCTGGCAATCCTTACTCTCAGTCAGACTTAGATGAAGAGACTTGAAAGGGTACAGAATGAAGCAGCGCCAGTCATACTCTGGTGCACAGAAGACACGTCGTGCAGGGTTAAGAGGTATTCTTTTTATTTTCCAACCATGATGGACAGAAGAAGAGTTTGCCTGGCAAGTGCATAACTCCAGGTCAGTACTGACATACACCATCCATTGCAGTGAGATTGTAATTAAAAAATGCACCAGTATAAAAAGAGGAATATCCTGAATGGGGTAAGCAGAAGACATAATCTAGTGAGGATCAGGGAAGCAGGGGACATAGAATCTGGTGAGTATGGGGTAAGCAGAGGACATAGAATCTGGTGAGTATGGGGTAAACAGAGGACATAGAATATGGTGAGTATGGGGTAAACAGAGGACATAGAATCTGGTGAGTATGGGGTAAACAGAGGACATAGAATCTGGTGAGTATGGGGTAAACAGAGGACATAGAATCTGGTGAGTATGGGGTAAGCAGAGGACATAGTATCTGGTGAGTATGGGGTAAACAGAGGACATAGAATCTGGTGAGTATGGGGTAAACAGAAGACAAAGAATCTGGTGAGTATGGGGTAAACAGAGGACATAGAATCGGAAGGAAAACGGTGTTGGACGACATTGGTGCTTCTGCTGTGACCACAGATAGCCTGACTATGGAGGTCAAGGCAATAACCAAGGCAATGGCATGGCTGAAGACACGAACCTTCCCGTGCGTGTATCCTCAGCGATTCAGTCAATACACTTAGGAAGATTGAGGCCGGTTGGGTGAGAAAGGATTTTGTGGAGTCACAGAAAAGATCACGGCTGACAGAAATCTGTTTTATTTTCGTGCCAGACCACGGGGTTGTGAGAGTGGACAGACTTGCTGGCATGGCTGCAGTGAGGGGCGGACAGACTTGCTGGCATGGCTGCAGTGAGGGGCGGACAGACTTGCTGGCATGGCTGCAGTGAAGGGCGGACAAGCTGGCACTGGGCTGATATTCTGAACACACTCAGAGAGGACAGGTCGAATCGCCGATACAAGCAACAGTTCTGAATCTGCAAACATGAAGAGATTGCTGGGACATAACGTCAAACATGGAGTGGCCAGACAAGAGCGCTACATCGGGGTCAGAGAAGAGCGCTACATCGGGGTTAGCAGACAAGAGCGCTACATCGGGGTTAGACAAGAGCGCTACATCGGGGTTAGACAAGAGCGCTACATCGGGGTTAGACAAGAGCGCTACATCGAGGCCAGACAAGAGCGCTACATCGGGGTTAGACAAGAGCGCTACATCGGGGTTAGCAGACAAGAGCGCTACATCGAGGTCAGACAAGAGCGCTACATCGGGGTCAGAGAAGAGCGTTACATCGGGGTTAGCAGACAAGAGCGCTACATGTGGGTCAGTAGACAAGAACGCTACATCGGGGTCAGAGAAGAGCGTTACATCGGGGTTAGCAGACAAGAGCGCTACATGTGGGTCAGTAGACAAGAACGCTACATCGGGGTCAGACAAGAGCGCTACATCGGGGTCAGAGAAGAGCGTTACATCGGGGTTAGCAGACAAGAGCGCTACATGTGGGTCAGTAGACAAGAACGCTACATCGGGGTCAGCAGACAAGAGCGCTACATCGAGGCCAGACAAGAGCGCTACATCGAGGCCAGACAAGAGCGCTACATCGAGGCCAGACAAGAGCAGTATATCGAGGCCAGACAAGAGCGCTACATCGAGGCCAGACAAGAGCGCTACATCGAGGCCAGACAAGAGCGCTACATCGAGGCCAGACAAGAGCGCTACATCGAGGCCAGACAAGAGCGCTACATCGAGGCCAGACAAGAGCGCTACATCGAGGCCAGACAAGAGCAGTACATCGAGGCCAGACAAGAGCGCTACATCGAGGCCAGACAAGAGCAGTACATCGAGGCCAGACAAGAGCAGTACATCGAGGCCAGACAAGAGCAGTACATCGAGGCCAGACAAGAGCAGTACATCGAGGTCAGACAAGAGCAGTACATCGAGGCCAGACAAGAGCAGTACATCGAGGCCAGACAAAAGCAGTACATCGAGGCCAGACAAGAGCAGTACATCGAGGCCAGACAAGAGCAGTACATCGAGGCCAGACAAGAGCGCTACATCGAGGCCAGACAAGAGCGCTACATCGAGGCCAGACAAGAGCGCTACATCGAGGCCAGACAAGAGCGCTACATCGAGGCCAGACAAGAGCGCTACATCGGGAAGCAAAACAGACTGGTTAATAAACACAGAGCTTCTATCGTCAGCCGCCAAGTACTGGTAGAACTGTTAAATATTTGATCGGAGCGTTAACAGACTAATTGTCGGAGGTGCAATGAGGATGATCCATCGACTAACTTTTCTTCCTGCATACAAACAGTAAGTAGTCTAGAGCAAAGCAGATTTTCGTGCTCTCTTCTTCTGTTTGCAGGAGTGTCTAGTTGTCCACATGTGGATTTTCTGTGCCGGTTCATTCAAATATTCATAGAAACAGTCGTGAGAAAAACTGCTCATCAGACATGATGGTCAGAAACTAGTAAAAACAGCTGATATGTTCTTGTTTTAACCGTTTCTAACCTTAAAACAGACAAAGAACGACCTGTTTTATTGCTACATAATTTTAATGGTTATCTTCAAGTAGCAGTCAACTTTATATACTCTAAATATTTTTTTAACTGAACTAATAAGAGGCTAGAAATGTACTTGTTAGGAATGGAGTGAATAACTATTGTGAGTGCGATCAAATTTATTATAAAAAATGACATTTCAAAGAATGACAATATTTATGCATTTTGCTGAGAACTTTTGTGAAACTATTTCATCTTTTCAAAATACACAGGGAACGTTTCAATTCGCCCATTGTTCCATGAATAGAGAGCGGAAGTTCTGAAGTCGTAACTTAGCATCACAGAATTGGCTGACTTTTCTTCACTGGTCTTTTGTGACATGTCACTCAAACCAATGAGGGCGGAGTTGGCGAAAGGTAATTCCCCTTTCTCTAGAATCTGCTCCTTTGTTGTTTCTGTGCTGTAAATGTAGCGAATGAATGTCGGCATGTCCTTGTGTGAATCTGTGGCGTAGAGAATCCCGCAGATCATGAAGGAGTTCCCCACATGTTTTTTAGGGTAACTGGTTAGCCACGTCCGCTCAATCTCCATCTTTCTATGGTTAATCTTAGAAATGACCATTTTACCGACCGATGCTTCGGTGGCGTAGACTACCCACAGACCTGAACACAGACGAAAAGAATAATAAACGTACTCATGTATGTGATAAATTTAATAATATGGTCATATTGATGATGATGATGATGATGATGATACTTCATATTACTTCTGTCAGGTATTATTATTATTATTATCCTATTTATTTTCCTATGATGAATATCATATTTAGATTTTACTTGGTTCTAGTTTTTATAGAATCTTATTTTTGTCCAATCACTTTATCTTTTTATTATCACATTTAGTGAATGTGTTATCTATCAGTGTGATGGAAAAGAAACGAATTCTAAAACGATATTCACAGGGTATACATTGTACTAGAACAGAACTTGTACATAAAACAAAGTGTGTAAGGAAAAAAAATGTCTATTTTGTCTGTAAGAAATGACAACCAAGGCAAAGAAACTGACAAAAAGAAAACAACACGGCTAGGAGAATAAGACGGCTAGGAGAATAAGATGGCTAGGAGAATAAGACGGTTAGGAGAATAAGACGGCTAGGAGAATAAGACAAAAATAAGAGTGAAAAAAATACATTATATGGACGATGATTCCAAGTACTTAAATGTTAAGTCGAGCCAATTTTGTTTTATAGATGTGAAGCATGGTACATGAATAGAGAGCGGAAGTTCTGAAGTCGTAACTTAGCATCACAGAATTGGCTGACTTTTCTTCACTGGTCTTTTGTGACATGTCACTCAAACCAATGAGGGCGGAGTTGGCGAAAGGTAATTCCCCTTTCTCTAGAATCTGCTCCTTTGTTGTTTCTGTGCTGTAAATGTAGCGAATGAATGTCGGCATGTCCTTGTGTGAATCTGTGGCGTAGAGAATCCCGCAGATCATGAAGGAGTTCCCCACATGTTTTTTAGGGTAACTGGTTAGCCACGTCCGCTCAATCTCCATCTTTCTATGGTTAATCTTAGAAATGACCATTTTACCGACCGATGCTTCGGTGGCGTAGACTGCCCACAGACCTGAACACAGACGAAAAGAATAATAAACGTACTCATGTATGTGATAAATTTAATAATATGGTCATATTGATGATGATGATGATGATGATGATGATGATACTTCATATTACTTCTGTCAGGTATTATTATTATTATTATCCTATTTATTTTCCTATGATGAATATCATATTTAGATTTTACTTGGTTCTAGTTTTTATAGAATCTTATTTTTGTCCAATCACTTTATCTTTTTATTATCACATTTAGTGAATGTGTTATCTATCAGTGTGATGGAAAAGAAACGAATTCTAAAACGATATTCACAGGGTATACATTGTACTAGAACAGAACTTGTACATAAAACAAAGTGTGTAAGGAAAAAAAATGTCTATTTTGTCTGTAAGAAATGACAACCAAGGCAAAGAAACTGACAAAAAGAAAACAACACGGCTAGGAGAATAAGACGGCTAGGAGAATAAGATGGCTAGGAGAATAAGACGGTTAGGAGAATAAGACGGCTAGGAGAATAAGACAAAAATAAGAGTGAAAAAATACATTATATGGACGATGATTCCAAGTACTTAAATGTTAAGTCGAGCCAATTTTGTTTTATAGATGTGAAGCATGGTACATGAATAAGAGAGTACAGCGAGAAATGGAGGCCATAGAAATGTTGTTCATAAGAAGGATGCTGAAGGTAACATGGACAGTCAAGAAAACCAATGAAGAAGTCTTAAGAGAGGCTGGAGTTAAAAAGCAAATTATAGCAAAGATCAGAGGCAGACAAGCGAGATTTATAGGACATTTTCTGAGAAGATGAAAATTGGAACACATTGTGGGAACTGGAAAAATTAAAGGAAGAAGAGACACAGGAAGACAGAGAGAGAAGTTACTGGATGGGCTGTCAGTGTGGCTAGGAAGAAAGTCACCGACGGATCTCATAATCAAGTCTAAAGACAGGGAGTTGTGGAGAGAAGTGATCGCCTACGCCATGCGGCATGGCACTTGAGTTGAAATTGAATGGACGATGAATTAGAATAATAAACATGATAAACTACATTTATGTCGAAAATTGAAGAAAATAAATTTCATGAAGCAGAAACCAGCAGTGAGTAATATCATTTATATAAAAATACCTTGCGTGGAAAGTACCGGTAATAGGTATATAACTCACAACTTTGCACTATCATTCATTCATTTGCATGTCCCTTGCGGAACTTTGCCTCCCAAACAGCACTCCTGTAGACCTCTCGGTTGTGAGCAAGATGGCTTGCTGCTGCTGCATCCATTTGCAGATCGTCAACGATGTCTTGCAGCCATCTTCGTTTTGGTCTTCCTCTTTTTCTTTTTCCCATTGTGTACCCTTCCAATACGGTCTTCTCTAAATTATCATGACGTTTAATGGGTCCAAAATATTTAAGTTTTCTCTCTTTAATCCTCTTTACTAGCCAGCCTTCTTCAATATTAAACTCTTGTAGTATAGATGTATTTGTTCTTTTTTGTGTGCATTCTATTTGAAGAACTCTTCTGTAGCATTTACATTCAAAGGCATTTATGTGTTTCTCAGCTGTTTTGTTAAGTGTCCAGGTCTCGCAGGCATATGTTGCGATGGGAAAGATGCATGCCCTTTAAAATCTTATTTTTGTAGTTCTGTCTGGTCCTCTCCACAGATTCTTTATTTGTTTTATTTTCTGAAGAGCGATAGATGTCCTCCTTTTAAATTCCCTCATTGTATCTCTATTATTAGTTAGTAGTGATCCAAGATATTCAAAACTCTCCACTTCTTCCAATTTTTCCTCATTGATATATATTTCAGCTGCCTTGTTTGTTTTGTCAGTTGTCATCAATTTAGTTTTCTTTGCATTAAGATAGAAGTTCTGCTCTCCGTTGTTCTTACGGACTGATATAATTAGTTTTTCCATTCCTTTTTGTGTTGTGGACAGTAACACTGTGTCATCAGCATATTTAATCTCTGGTATTGAATAACCTCCAATTGTTATGGCATCGTAATATTCTTTGTCTACATCTTCTCTAACATTCCTCATTATATTTTCAGTATACAAGTTAAATAAATAGGGTGACAATATGCACCCCTGACGGACCCCTTGTTTTATGTCAAACCAAGTTGTTGTTTCACCATTTATTCTTACTGCTGCTTGTTGGTCTAGATACAGCAGTGATGTTAATTGTGTCAAATGTGTTGGAAATCCCATTTTTTCCATTATTTCCCAAAGTTTCTGGTGTTGTACACAATCAAATGCCTTTGAGTAGTCTATAAAGGATAAATACATAGATTCACCTTAAACTCTCTGCATTTCTCTATTATTAATCTTAGAGTGAATATGTGATCTCTTGATCCTCTTCCTTGCCTGAAACCAGCTTGGACCATATTAACTTCTTCTTCTATATTCTGTCGAAGTCTACCCATTATGATTTTTAACAGAATTTTACTGGCATGACTAATCAGGGCAACAGTTCTGTAGTTGGTGCATAATTTCAGGTTACCCTTTTTTGGCAGTGGTATGAATACAGTTCTTTTCCATTCTTTTGGCCAAATACCTGAGTTCCATATCTTTTTGCACAGTGCATGATAGATTGTTGCACATTTCTTTCCTCCTGCTTTAATAAATTCAACTGTTATCTCATCACATCCTGGTGATTTACCATTTTTCAGGTTCTTTATTGCCCATAAAACTTCTTCTATTGTCGGTTCGGGTTCTTTCTCCTCCAATAATAATTCACACTGTTGATTTCTGTTTCCACAGTCAGTTGTTTCATACATTCCTTTGCAATATTCCTTCCATCTTTCTAGAATTTCCTCTGTCTCTGTCAAGGTATTCCCCATCTCATCACAAATTACATTTAGCTTAGATGTGACATTTCTCGTCAATGTCTTTATTTCTTTAAACATTTCACTATCTCCTCCATACTTCTGATGTCCTTTTATTCTTTCACAACAATCTTGTATGTATTGTTTTTTGTCTTTTCTTATGTTTCTTCTTACTTCTTTTGTTAAAGTTTTATATTTCTCTTTGTTGTTGTTTGTCACTTTCCATTGCGTCTTCATTTCTCTACGTTGTTTTATTAGTTCTAGTGTGCCTGCTGTAATCCATCCATTCTTTTGTGTTTTCTTTACTGGAACCATGTCTTTAGCTGTTGTTATTATTATGATATCTTTGGTCTGCGTAGCCAATTCATCTGGTGTCATCTCCTTCTGTACAGCCATCAGGATTTCGAAACGGTTCTTCACTTCTATACCGTATTGTTCTGGTATATTTGTAAGATCAAAACGGAGTGGTCTTGATCTCGTAATTGTCTTTTTTATCTTTATCTTCATGTCTGCTATTAATAACTCATGGTCCGTGTCACAATCAGCACCTGGTAAAGTTTTTGCTGATGTTATACTTGACCTCCACTTTCTTTGCACTAAAATGTAATCTATTTGATTCCTGCTTTTACCATCAGGTGATGTTCATGTGTAAAGTCTTCTTGGATGTTGTTTAAAAAGTGTGTTAGCGATCATTAGCTCATTTTCCATGCAAAACGCCATTAGATTATCACCTGCCTCATTTCTATGTCCTATGCTAAATTTCCCTACAACATGTCCTTCGTCTTCTGCTCTTTCTGTACCAATTTTTGCATTAAAATCCTCCTTTATTGATACAATATCATTTTTCCGTACCTGGTCTATTGTCGTTTGCAGCGTGTTATAAAAGTCTTCTACTTCCTCTTCTTCTGCTGCTGATGTAGGTGCATATATCTGGATGATTGTTACATTTCTAGGAAGCCCTTAAGTCTGATTGTTAGGATTCTATCACGTACTGGATTGTAGCCTAGTAATGCTTTTGATGTTGATTTGTCCAAATAAAAATCCACTCCATTCTTTCCTCCTACTTCTCCACCAGAGTATATAAAGATATTATCATTCTCGCTCTTAAAGTGTCCTGATCCTTTCCATCGATGTTCGCAGATTCCCAAAATGACTTTGCACTATAATACAACTAAATATATGATGAACTACTTTTATCTTCGTTATGTTTCAAATATTTGTGACTGATGAAGGACAGTGTTAAAATAAAAGCTTACACGTTATGAGATCATTTCTTCGTGATATTCTAGGTAATCAAAGTGTTAATAGCACATGATGCAACGCCAGGGGCGTATCCAAGTGTAAGATAGGAAGGGGTGGCCGCCTCAAGTGCAGGTTTGAGGCTGGGGAGTGGCGTCAGAGGGGACTGCGTTTTCTTTAGTGCCTTATTGCTTTCTTGCAAAATGTTATAAATAAATGATTAACTTGAAGAAAAAATGTGCAAGGAAAACAATGCGCAAGGAAGCTTCTATTTTGGTTAAAAGTAAAGCGATGGCGATGGGAAGAGAATTTTGTTTGGCCCGCCATGAAAACGGTACGCCCCTGGATGACGCAGATCTTGCACCAATAACCCAGTGGTTTTCATGTTTTCTGTTGGGATGACCAAGTACTTGCTTGCAGCACGAGCATTGTGCCAGAAGACAAATCAGTTAACTTGATTCAGCTGAAAGCCCAGAGTTGGCATAATAAGCAAGATTCACTATAGGCTCCACCGTGCTGTGGCTAATTAGGCAAACTAACATCTTTTTGCTAGAAGCACTACATGATGTAAGAGTTGATTGGTCAACTTCGATTCACTGACAGACTTCGCACAGTCTTTAACGCTTCTGTGGTTAGAAATGTGAGACATTGCGAGAACTCTGTATTCAGGAACATACTTGGTGAAAGCACCCACTCACCTGTATTCAGGAACATACTTGGTGAAAGCACCCACTTACCTGTATTCAGGAACATACTTGGTGAAAGCACCCACTTACCTGTATTCAGGAACATACTTGGTGAAAGCACCCACTTACCTGTATTCAGGAACACACTTGGTGAAAGCACCCACTTACCTGTATTCAGGAACACACTTGATGAAAGCACCCACTCACCTGTATTCAGGAACACACTTGATGAAAGCACCCACTCACCTGTATTCAGGAACACACTTGATGAAAGCACCCACTCACCTGTATTCAGGAACATACTTGGTGACAGCACCCACTTACCTGTATTCAGGAACATACTTGGTGAAAGCACCCACTTACCTGTATTCAGGAACACACCTGGTGAAAGCACCCACTCACCTGTATTCAGGAACATACTTGGTGAAAGCACCCACTTACCTGTATTCAGGAACATACTTGGTGAAAGCACCCACTTACCTGTATTCAGGAACATACTTGGTGAAAGCACCCACTTACCTGTATTCAGGAACACACCTGGTGAAAGCACCCACTCACCTGTATTCAGGAACATACTTGGTGAAAGCACCCACTTACCTGTATTCAGGAACATACTTGGTGAAAGCACCCACTTACCTGTATTCAGGAACATACTGGTGAAAGCACCCACTTACCTGTATTCAGGAACATACTTGATGAAAGCACCCACTTACCTGTATTCAGGAACATACTTGGTGAAAGCACCCACTTACCTGTATTCAGGAACATACTTGGTGAAAGCACCCACTTACCTGTATTCAGGAACATACTTGGTGAAAGCACCCACTTACCTGTATTCAGGAACATACTTGGTGAAAGCACCCACTTACCTGTATTCAGGAACATACTTGGTGAAAGCACCCACTTACCTGTATTCAGGAACACACTTGATGAAAGCACCCACTCACCTGTATTCAGGAACACACTTGATGAAAGCACCCACTTACCTGTATTCAGGAACACACTTGATGAAAGCACCCACTCACCTGTATTCAGGAACACACTTGATGAAAGCACCCACTCACCTGTATTCAGGAACACACTTGATGAAAGCACCCACTCACCTGTATTCAGGAACATACTTGATGAAAGCACCCACTCACCTTCTTCTTCTATGTTACTGAAGTGTCTAGTCATGGAGTACCTGGCACCAGAATCAAGTGGACAGTTCTGCTGACAGACTCATAATTTCTTGTTCAGATAACAACATTACAGCCAGGTCTGTTTTCATTATAAGCGTAAATACAGTCTAAAAAAGATAAAGGTAATCCTGTCATGCCTTAGAGCCACATAGAGATATGGTGTTAGTGTATATATTTTAATTGACCCGTCAGCACACTAGAGGTGATATGGTCAGTATCACGCCTGGCCGCCTTACCTTCCCCAACTCCAGAAGAAGTCATGTACCCATTTCTACACCTGGGTGACTGGTATGGGACCTGATTTCATAAGTGCAAAAATAAGGGACGTATTCGTAGGATAAGTTATCGAATCTGTCAACCACTTCCATAATCTCACTCATCTGTATAGCATATACAGTTCTGTCTTGGTTCAGATGAGTAAATGGTCTTAGGAATTCGTAATTTATGCCTCCCATAATATTGCTGCCTCAAATATAGTCTTACCAATTCCTAAGTGAAATAAGAATAATCTACATACCCAATTCGTCGACAGCAAGGTCAATGTCAGTGTTTTCTCCAGAGCTGTACGGGTAGGTATTGCCATACTTCGCTCCAGGCAGCGCCATCTCATAGACAATGTCCATTCTCTTAAGATGGTACTTAACGATCAGGTTGGAGTCCGCCTTGTGACAGTAAAAGTGGCGCCTGTCAACAGAACAAGATAAACAACGTCACTGACTCTGCCACGCCAGAAGCAGGCACTGCTGGAGCAGAGAGGATTTGACTTACTAGAGCTTAGAACTATCATCAGAGATAATTATAACAGCAAATACATGGAAGAGGATAGACAAATATCTTATACAGTGTTTTTCGCTGTGTTTAACCAGTGATTAGTGTACACAGCCGTACAGAAAACATCAGTCTGCATCAGCTTATGAATGTCAGTTTTCTTGTTTATGTCGCATTTTCTTCCTGCTGGTGTTTTGTTTTCTGCTTCGCCAGTGAAAAGTGCTCTATAACTTTTACTACTACTGCTGCCAGTGCTGCTACTACTGCTGCTGCTGCTATTTCTACTACTTGAACTCCTACAGTTTCTACTACTGTTGCTACTGAATATACTTCTACTCCTATTGCTAGTCATATTTCTACTATTACTACTACTGTGACTACAAAGACAACAATAACTACTGAAACCTCTACTATATTGCTCCTATTTTTCATTATCATACTACAGATCAACATATGCCTGTGATACCTGGACACTTAACATATGCCTGTGAGGCCATGATACATCAACATATGCCTGTGAGACCTGGACACTTAACATATGCCTGTGAGACCTAGACATTTAACATATGCCTGTGAGACCTAGACATTTAACATATGCCTGTGAGACCTAGACATTTAACATATGCCTGTGAGACCTAGACATTTAACATATGCCTATAAGACCTGGGCACATATGCCTGTGAGACCTGGATACTTAACATATGCCTGTGAGACCTGGACACATCAACATATGCCTGTGAGATCTGGACACATCAACATATGCCTGTGAGACCTGGACACATCAACATATGCCTGTGAGACCTGGACACTTAACAAAACAGCTGAGAAACACATACATGCTTTCGAATGCTACAGAAGAGTTCTTCAAATATCATGGACACAGAAAAGAACAAATATATCTATACTACAAGAACTTAATATTGAAGAAGGCGGGATAGTAAAGATGATTAAACAGAGAAAACTTAAATATTTTGGACACATTAAACGCCATTAGAATTTAGAGAAGACAGTCTTGGAAGGGCACATAATGGGACAAAGAAAGAGAGGAAGACCAAGGCGAAGATGGTTGCAAGACATCGTTGATGATCTGCAAATGGATGCACCAGTCAGCGGCAGGCCATCTTGTTTACAACCGAGAGGCCTACAGGAGTGCTGTTAGGGAGGCAAGGGACATGCAAACGACTGTCTGGCTGACTACAGATCGTGCTATTTATTCCCACCAATACTACTGCTACCACTACTACTACTACTACTACTACTACTACTACTATCGCCGTCAATACTAACTGCTACTACTACTACTACTACTATCGCCGTCAATACTAACTGCTACTACTACTACTACTACTACTACTACTACTACTACTACTACTACCACTACTACTACTACTACTACTACCACTACTACTACTACTACTACTACTACTACTACTACTATCGCCGTCAATACTAACTGCTACTACTACTACTGCTACTACTCCACTGCTAGTACTATCGCCGTCAATACTAACTGCTACTACTACTACTACTACTACTACCACTACTAGTACTATCGCCGTCAATACTAACTGCTACTACTACTACTACTACTACTACTACTACTACTACTACTACTACTACTGCTACTACTATTTATACTCTCTCCTTCTCTCAGCCTTCTGCAAGAGTTTTCCACAAACGCCTGTCCTTTGTCTTTTTTCCCTTATTAACCAGGTGAGCCCTCTGTTGCTGAACATCTTCTCTGTTTTTCTCCTCCATGTCTCCTTTGGGTTACCCTTACTTCTGTTCCCCTGTGGTGTCCATCTTAATGCTATTTTTGGCAGTGAATCACCAGTCATCCGAAGAACATGTCCCAAACAAACCAATGCCTTTTCTCAGTGATCGCCGCCAGCGACTTCATTTCTGCCAGCAAGGTAATATTTCTTATTTAGATTAGTATTCTTATAATCCTTCGTAAACATTTAGTCTGGAAAGAATTAAGCTTGTTGTATATAGTTTCTATAGATTTGATGATTTTCCAACATTCACTTCTGTAGAGTAATACAACTGGAACATTACTCTTAAATCCACAGCAGTGGGATGCAGGTCAAGTGTACGACCTAAAGTACACAAACTGACAGTTTGGACTGAATAAAAAAATGAAACTATGCGGATTGTCCAGGGTTGCACGAAAGATCCTCCGATTGTAACCATGCGTTATCTGCTAGGCCCACCTGGCATGGGGATCAGACAGCTGCACAGGTCAAGGTTTATCTCACTGTGGTCGGCCACACAACTCATTCCCTGAGTAAATCACTTCCCGTGCCGTTAACTGTCACATAAAGCTCGCAAGTTGTTTGCCAAGTCTTCCTGTTCTCTGCGAGTCTTTCAGCTTCATCAAGGGATTCTATGCCCACTAAACTGGCTTCTCTTAACAGTGTCCTCTTTAGAGTTTCACGTGGTCGACCTCTTTTTCTTCGGCCTGTTGTGGTCCACTTTACAACACTTTTATGCATCACTGGCAGTAATAAAATGTTGTACAGTATTAAACGCTGTATTTGTGAAATCTGCTCTACTAAGCTTGTTCGATATAAACTGAAATTCCTTTACTTCAATAAAAATATTACACATCTGGATTAATTTAAAAACAAGCAAACAAACAAACAGACACATCATCATCATCATCAGGGTGCCGTGCCGACTGGCGTTGGCTATTATGCTTCTCCAGAGTACACGATCCTTCATGCAGGCCATCAGTTCAGTTGGTGATCTCCTCTCACACCATCCCGTCAGACTGTCCAGTATCATTTCTCTTGGTCTTCCTCTTGATCTTCTTCCTTCTATTTTTCCTGTTGTTATAATATTTTCAATGCCCCCTCTTCTCATTGCATGTCCTATGAAAGTACATTGTCTCTCTCTTATCTTTCTGACAATGTTTTTTGTCTCTCCAGCTCTTCTCCTACATTCTTCATTAGTTATTTTTGCTGTCCAGGGGATTTGCAACATTCTTCTAATAAACCACATTTCTGCTGCTTCCAATGATTTTTGTGCAGACTTGCCTATTGTCCATGATTCACTTCCATATAACAAGATAGGTTCAATATAGCATTTTAGGGCTCGTTTTCTAACATTCATTGATAAAGATGTGTTAGCTAATATGTTTCTCATTCTCTGAAATGCAGTCTTTGCTTGGCCTATTCTGTTCCTAATTTCTGTTCTGCATTTCCCATCTGAAGTTATTACTGCTCCAAGGTATTTGAATTTCTGCACCTGCTTTAGAATGGTTCCGTATAATTTAATACTGCATGCTGGTGGATTCTGTTTCTTAGATATAACCATAGTCTCTGTCTTTTTGATGTTCAAAGTAAGGCCTTTCTGTTCACTTTCTTTGACGACTTTATCCAAGAGATTTTGCAGGTCTTGTTGGTTCTCCGCTATCAGTACTGTGTCGTCAGCATACCGAAGGTTGTTAATATTGTATCCTCCAATTTTTATGCCTGGTTCTGTGATGATTGTTCTTAGAATATTCTCGCTGTACAGAGAAAAAAGGTCTGGAGATAGTACACATCCTTGTCGTACCCCTTGTTTTATAGGTTGGTATTTTCCAATTCTATTTTCAACTCGAACTGCTGCTTCTTGCTGCCAGTATAGATGTTTTACAATCCTCAGGTCTTTGCCGTCTATATTGATGTCTTCAAGCATTTTAATAATTTCACTGTTTCACCTTGTCAAATGCTTTGCTGTAATCAATGAAGCATAAGTTGAAACAGACACACGAATTAAAAAAAAAACACGAATTAAAAAAAAACACCTCACCTGTAGACCACGTGACCAGTTCCTGAGCAGAAGAATGGTAGAGGAAAATACCTGGCCACTAGGTTGTAATTGACGTCCACGACCGCCTCGTACTCCCTTAGCTGGTCAGTGGGCCCAGTGCCGGCCATAATGAAAACTGACCTGTACTCGTTAGGGTTGACAGACTCAATCATATAAGACCCCATGGGCCAATGGACAGTTTTAGAAGTTCCAGCGCCAATAGCAGAGATTCTCTTCGGGCATTCTGAGGGAGAGACCAGTGTCGCTTCAGTTACCTTCCAGTAGTATGATGTATGAGAATCTTCAGTTACCTTCCAGTAGTATGATGTATGATAATCTTCAGTTACTTTCTAGTAGTATGATATATGACATTCTTCAGTTACTTTCTAGTAGTATGATATATGACATTCTTCAGTTACTTTCCAGTAGTATGATGTATGAGAATCTTCCGTTACTTTCTAGTAGTATGATATATGACATTCTTCAGTTACTTTCTAGTAGTATGATATATGACATTCTTCAGTTACTTTCTAGTAGTATGATATATGACATTCTTCAGTTACTTTCTAGTAGTATGATATATGACATTCTTCAGTTACTTTCTAGTAGTATGATATATGAGATTCTTCTGTTACTTTCTAGCAGTATGATGTATGAGATTCTTCAATTACTTTCTAGATTCTTCTGCTACTTTCTAGCAGTATGATGTATGAGATTCTTCTGTTACTTTCTAGTAGTATGATGTATGAGAATCTTCAGTTACTTTCTAGTATTATGATATATGAGATTCTTCAGTTACTTTCTAGTAGTATGATATATGAGATTCTTCAGTTACTTTCTAGTATTATGATATATGAGATTCTTCAGTTACTTTCTAATAGTATGATATATGAGATTCTTCAGTTACTTTCTAGTAGTATGCTGTATGAGATTCTTCAGTTACTTTCTAGTAGTATGAAATATGAGATTCTAACAAACAAAAAACTAATTACAGCCACAGTCTTTTCTGAAAACTGGTTCTTGGCGTTCAACATAATTTGTTCATTACAACATTTACAACTTGAACATGTTTTGTGAACTTTATCTGTGTGTCTACGTTTGTATTATTTGACTCTGCTACATATCTAGCCACAGTCTGGCCACCAGCACGGTCTACAGCTTGCTAAGAAAGCACTCCACCAACGACCTGGAGCATCTGTCTCCTGATGTTTGGCTTGATTCTGCTCTTGCTGTGGTCTATGTTGTTACCATGACTTTGTGCTACACGGACTGAATACGGGTGCTATATCTCTGTCAGCCTTTTACTACTCAACAAACTGCCCTAGCTGGAAAGACAATGTAATCTTTCAGGTGATGTTTTTCTCCTTGATGTCAAGCGGCCCACATTTCAAGACCTTAAGCTTAGGCTGAGAGATAATCTGCTGCTGTTGGGCATATCTTAAGCTTAGGCTGAGAGATAATTTGCTGCTGTTGGGCATATCTTAAGCTTAGGCTGAGAGGTCATCTGCTGCTGTTGGGCATATCTTATGTGCGGATATCATTTTAGTACGAGTATTTATTAAATAATTCACAGAGAACGAGAAATCACGTGATCAGCGACTGAGCTGAAGATAATCTACCGATAAATTATGATGCTGGTATTGACTGCGGGACAGCATCTGTTGCTGCCCCCCCCCCCCAGACCCCCTTACCTGACACCTTGTAAACTTTTCTTGCGGGGGACGTTAAAACAGTGTTTAAGGACCTCCACGTGACCTGAACATTGTGAGTCAGAGGATCTCGGACGTCAGAGCATCTGCTACTTCAGATATGCTGCATTAACCTGGCACAAATCCGGTTATCACTTTGAAAGGGGGGGGGGGGTATGGGTGGGGTCAATGTGATAACTCACATTGACTTGTGGCGGTTATTATATCACAAATTTCGAGAAATGTTGATAAAAAAAATCTACACAATAGACTAAAAATCTACACAATACAACAATGTAGACTAAAATTCTACAGACCAATGAACACGGTTCAAACAAATGAAAGAACACAAAACTCACAAACAAATGTCTGGTACGACAGTGTGGTAAAATGATTTGTTCTAAACAGGGCATTGCAAGAAAATAATGATAAATTTTAGTGTTTTTATCTTATACATTTTAAATATGTTTATGTATTTCTTTGGACGCTAGTAAATGTTTTAGGAGAGAGTACATTTTATTTTTTTTTGTTCTCTAGATTTCCCTCCATGTTGTTTCTTGATTGAATGTAAGACTTGCTTTCTATGCCGATATTTATGTAAGATAACACTAGAATGTTATTGTGCATTTTCTACCGACTAGATCAGCATCGTCTTTATACACAAATATAATTGTTCTATGTTCAAACATATTCTTTAAAGACAAGCAACACAGAGCACAAGGAAGTTTGGACGCCCATATTTGGACTAAAAATCTGAGGGTAAACAAGATATAGAAGCACTTAATATAGATACAACACCCGGGCAGGATAATCAGAAGTTTTAAAGTTACATCCTTAGGAAGGATCGAAAGAAACTGATGCCTCGACCAGAAGAAGACGCAAGTAAGAGATGATAAACTTAAGATAGTAAGATGCTCTGGTGTTGGTTGAATGACGCGTCGTTCATTGGCCAGAAACAAATGAAGGGTGAGGCTAAAAACGATTATAATGAAAGCAAGACTATTCTGATACTTCAAATCTTATTACATCAATTAAAATCGGCCACATGTGTACTTATAAGTTGTACTGCAACATAGAAGTGGGCACAGTTGTATTTATAAGTTGGACTGCAACATAAAAGTGGGTGTACTTTAACTGCAAACTTTTTCTTATCACATGAAAATAAAACTACGTTAGCTGCTCATATACAAACTGAAAGCAGTTTTGTTTCCTTTGCTCACGTGTAAGGGAAACAATTCACAAAAACATGAGTTGTTACATCCATCCTGAGTTACCTCTCTGTTTGGTTGGTTTCTTCTCCCGGTTTTTTAGTTCTTTTGAGACCATCCTTCTGACAGTCAGCAGAGTGGAGTTCACATGCGACATCTACAGAACATATTATACGTAGAATATACAATCTAGCTAGAATCTGCTTTCTGTATTCTACATGGACACTGATTATTTTATCCTCTGCTATAGGACAGAAATCTATGTACAATTTTTCTCTAACAGTCACTCATTATCATAAGCCAACAGCTAGAAGAAAACGGTTTGTACCTAAAAAATAAGAACTGACAAACGAAACTTTCAGATTTAATATTCTAATGTAGGAGTGTCCAGCTAGCGGCCAGTGGAACCTTCCTTGCTGTCTCCAAGGTCATTATGAAGATGTATTTCACTGTATCTAGTATTGTTAACAAAGATGTAATTTATTTCACAACACGTAGTGTTGCTAACAAAGAAATACTGAGTGCTAGTTTTATTCTGTGAAGAAGGAAATCATCATAGCTGTACTGGAGCTTGCTTTCAGTGGTAAAGTGTTCTGAAGTGTGTTATGTACTCGTACAATGTAAAAAACCTGGCTAATTTATATACGGCCCGCCATTAGACTCAGGAGCATAACTGTGTCTCTAAGGCCCTTTGAATCTGGACACCCCTTATTCTACTATCTGATACCAGCAGCACTGCTCCTTGTAAACAGACATTAATAAAACAAGTATCAGATGTCTCTTGTTAATTTTATGCATATAATCATAAATAAATACACAGGAATAGTTATGATGAGCAAGGACCAGAACACAGTGTTAAGCTGAATGAGACAGAGTTGAGTAATTCTTAGCTAACTCCTTGATTCAAGACTTGCGAACCACGGTCTGAAAACCTCTGTCACAGCTCCCGGCGCTGTTTCTTCAGAAACATTTTCATGACCAAACAAACAAGGATGGCACTGGAAAGTCGACCCAAGCTGCAAAAATATGGAAACGAAGTTGAACACGTCGAATCGGAATGTTCACAACAGCGACATAAAGCAGCCACGCCCTTTTTACGGTGAATTCTGACGAAGAAGAAGAACAAGACTTTGGTAGTTATTCTGTTTCAGTCAGTTTTACTTGTACTCTGCGATCACGAATGCTTACATGTCCACACTTTTTTATTTCACGTACATATCCACGCTTCTTTATGTCACTTACATGTCCACGCTTCTTTATCTCACTTACATGTCCACGCTTCTTTATGTCACTTACATGTCCACGCTTCTTTATCTCACTTACATGTTAGCGCTTCTTTATCTCACTTACATGTTAGCGCTTCTTTATCTCACTTACATGTCCACGCTTCTTTATGTCACTTACATGTCCACGCTTCTTTATACACAAATATAATTGTTCTATGTTCAAACATATTCTTTAAAGACAAGCAGCACAGAGCACAAGGAAGTTTGGACGCCCATATTTGGACTAAAAATCTGAGGGTAAACAAGATATAGAAGCACTTAATATAGATACAACACCCAGGCAGGATAATCAGAAGTTTTAAAGTTACATCCTTAGGAAGGATCGAAAGAAACTGGTGCCTCGACCAGAAGAAGACGCAAGTAAGAGATGATAAACTTAAGATAGTAAGATGCTCTGGTGTTGGTTGAATGACGCGTCGTTCATTGGCCAGAAACAAATGAAGGGTGAGGCTAAAAACGATTATAATGAAAGCAGGATTATTCTGATACTTCAAATCTTATTACATCAATTAAAATCGGCCACATGTGTACTTATAAGTTGTACTGCAACATAGAAGTGGGCACAGTTGTACTTATAAGTTGGACTGCAACATAAAAGTGGGTGTACTTTAACTGCAAACTTTTTCTTATCACATGAAAATAAAACTACGTTAGCTGCTCATATACAAACTGAAAGCAGTTTTGTTTCCTTTGCTCACGTGTAAGGGAAACAATTCACAAAAACATGAGTTGTTACATCCATCCTGAGTTACCTCTCTGTTTGGTTGGTTTCTTCTCCCGGTTTTTTAGTTCTTTTGAGACCATCCTTCTGACAGTCAGCAGAGTGGAGTTCACATGCGACATCTACAGAACATATTATACGTAGAATATACAATCTAGCTAGAATCTGCTTTCTGTATTCTACATGGACACTGATTATTTTATCCTCTGCTATAGGACAGAAATCTATGTACAATTTTTCTCTAACAGTCACTCATTATCATAAGCCAACAGCTAGAAGAAAACGGTTTGTACCTAAAAAATAAGAACTGACAAACGAAACTTTCAGATTTAATATTCTAATGTAGGAGTGTCCAGCTAGCGGCCAGTGGAACCTTCCTTGCTGTCTGCAAGGTCATTATGAAGATGTATTTCACTATATCTAGTATTGTTAACAAAGATGTAATTTATTTCACAACACGTAGTGTTACTAACAAAGAAATACTGAGTGTTAGTTTTATTCTGTGAAGAAGGAAATCATCATAGCTGTACTGGAGCTTGCTTTCAGTGGTAAAGTGTTCTGAAGTGTGTTATGTACTCGTACACTGTAAAAAAACTGGCTAATTTATATGCAGCCCGCCATTAGACTCAGGGACATAACTGTGTCTCTAAGGCCCTTTGAATCTGGACACCCCTTATTCTACTATCTGATACCAGCAGCACTGCTCCTTGTAAACAGACATTAATAAAACAAGTATCAGATGTATCTTGTTAATTTTATGCATATAATCATAAATAAATACACAGGAATAGTTATGATGAGCAAGGACCAGAACACAGTGTTAAGCTGAATGAGACAGAGTTGAGTAATTCTTAGCTAACTCCTTGATTCAAGACTTGCGAACCACGGTCTGAAAACCTCTGTCACAGCTCCCGGCGCTGTTTCTTCAGAAACATTTTCATGACCAAACAAACAGGGACGGCATTGGAAAGTCGACCCAAGCTGCAAAAATATGGAAACGAAGTTAGCTGCTCATATACAAACTGAAAGCAGTTTTGTTTCCTTTGCTCACGTGTAAGGGAAACAATTCACAAAAACATGAGTTGTTACATCCATCCTGAGTTACCTCTCTGTTTGGTTGGTTTCTTCTCCCGGTTTTTTAGTTCTTTTGAGACCATCCTTCTGACAGTCAGCAGAGTGGAGTTCACATGCGACATCTACAGAACATATTATACGTAGAATATACAATCTAGCTAGAATCTGCTTTCTGTATTCTACATGGACACTGATTATTTTATCCTCTGCTATAGGACAGAAATCTATGTACAATTTTTCTCTAACAGTCACTCATTATCATAAGCCAACAGCTAGAAGAAAACGGTTTGTACCTAAAAAATAAGAACTGACAAACGAAACTTTCAGATTTAATATTCTAATGTAGGAGTGTCCAGCTAGCGGCCAGTGGAACCTTCCTTGCTGTCTGCAAGGTCATTATGAAGATGTATTTCACTATATCTAGTATTGTTAACAAAGATGTAATTTATTTCACAACACGTAGTGTTACTAACAAAGAAATACTGAGTGTTAGTTTTATTCTGTGAAGAAGGAAATCATCATAGCTGTACTGGAGCTTGCTTTCAGTGGTAAAGTGTTCTGAAGTGTGTTATGTACTCGTACACTGTAAAAAAACTGGCTAATTTATATGCAGCCCGCCATTAGACTCAGGGACATAACTGTGTCTCTAAGGCCCTTTGAATCTGGACACCCCTTATTCTACTATCTGATACCAGCAGCACTGCTCCTTGTAAACAGACATTAATAAAACAAGTATCAGATGTATCTTGTTAATTTTATGCATATAATCATAAATAAATACACAGGAATAGTTATGATGAGCAAGGACCAGAACACAGTGTTAAGCTGAATGAGACAGAGTTGAGTAATTCTTAGCTAACTCCTTGATTCAAGACTTGCGAACCACGGTCTGAAAACCTCTGTCACAGCTCCCGGCGCTGTTTCTTCAGAAACATTTTCATGACCAAACAAACAGGGACGGCATTGGAAAGTCGACCCAAGCTGCAAAAATATGGAAACGAAGTTGAACACGTCGAATCGGAATGTTCACAACAGCGACATAAAGCAGCCACGCCCTTTTTACGGTGAATTCTGACGAAGAAGAAGAAGAACAAGACTTTGGTAGTTATTCTGTTTCAGTCAGTTTTACTTGTACTCTGTGATCACGAATGCTTACATGTCCACACTTTTTTTATTTCACGTACATATCCATGCTTCTTTATGTCACTTACATGTCCACGCTTCTTTATCTCACTTACATGTACCCGCTTCTTTATGTCACTTAAATGTCCAGTCTTCTTTATTTCACTTACATTTCCACGCTACTTTATCTCACTTACATGTCCACGCTTCTTTATGTCACTTACATGTTAACGCTTCTTTATCTCACTTACATGTACCCGCTTCTTTATTTCACTTACATGTCCATGCTTCTTTATTTCACTTACATGTCCACCCTTCTTTATCTCACTTACATGTCCACCTTTCTTAATATCATTTGCATGTCCACCCTTCTTAATCTCACTTACATGTACAGCCTTCTTTATTTCACTTACATGTCCACGCTTCTTAATCTCACTTACATGTCCACCCTTCTTAATCTCACTTATATGTCCACCCTTCTTAATCTCACTTGCATGTCCACCCTTCTTTATCTCACTTACATGTCCACACTTCTTTATCTCACTTTTATGTTCAACCTTCTTTATCTCACTTACATGTCAAAGCCTTTTTATCTCACTTACATGTCCACTCTTCTTTACCTCACTTACATGTCCACGCTTCTTAATTTCACTTATATGTCCACGCTTCTTAATCTCACTTACATGTCCACATTTCTTTATCTCACTTACATGTTAACGCTTCTTTATCTCACTTACATGTACCCGCTTCTTTATTTCACTTACATGTCCACGCTTCTTTATTTCACTTACATGTCCACCCTTCTTTATCTCACTTACATGTCCACCTTTCTTAATATCATTTGCATGTCCACCCTTCTTAATCTCACTTACATGTACAGCCTTCTTTATTTCACTTACATGTCCACGCTTCTTAATCTCACTTACATGTCCACCCTTCTTAATCTCACTTATATGTCCACCCTTCTTAATCTCACTTGCATGTCCACCCTTCTTTATCTCACTTACATGTCCACACTTCTTTATCTCACTTTTATGTTCAACCTTCTTTATCTCACTTACATGTCAAAGCCTTTTTATCTCACTTACATGTCCACTCTTCTTTATCTCACTTACATATCCACGCTTCTTAATTTCACTTATATGTCCACGCTTCTTAATCTCACTTACATGTCCACATTTCTTTATCTCACTTACATGTCCAACCTTCTTTATCTCACTTACATGTCCAACCTTCTTTATCCCACTTGCATGTTCACCCTTCTTTATTTCACTTGCATGTCCACTCTTCTTTATCTCAATTACATGTCCACTCTTCTTTACCTCACTTACATGTCCACCCTTCTTAATCTCACTTACATGTCGATCCTTCTTAATCTCACTTGCATGTTCACCCTTCTTAATCTCACTTACAAGTCCACCCATCTTAATCTCCCGTGGATGTCTACATGTCCACCCTTTTATATCTCAATTACACGTCCCAGCTTCTTTATGTCACTTACATGTTAGCGCTTCTTTATCTCACTTACATGTCCACGTTTCTTTAGTTCACTTACATGTCCATGCTTCTTTAGTTCACTTACATGTACCCGTTTTTTTTATTTCACTTACACGTCCATGCTTCTTTATTTCACTTACATATTCACTCTTCTTTATCTCACTTACATGTCCACCCTTCTTAATCTCACCTGCATGTCAAACCTTCTTAATCTCGCTTACATGTCCACTCTTCTTAATCTCACTTACATATCCACCCTTCTTTATCTCACTTATATGTCCACTGTTCTTAATCTCACTTGTATGTCCACCCTTCTTAATCTCTCTTACATGCCCACCCTTCTTAATCTCACTTGCATGTCCACTCTTCTTAAACTCACCTGGATGTCCACTCTTTTTAATCTCACTTACATGTCCACCCTTCTTTATCTCACTTACATGTCCATCTTTCTTAATCTCACTTGCATGTCCACCCTTCTTAATCTCACTTACATGTCGTCCATTCTTTATCTCACTTACATGTCCACCCTTCTTTATCTCATTTACATGTCCACCCTTCTTAATCTCACTTGCATGTCCACCCTTCTTAATCTCACCTGCATGTCCACCCTTCTTTATCTCACTTATATGTCCACTTTTCTTAATCTCACTCGCATGTCCACGCTTCTTAATCTCACTTACATGTCCACTCTTCTTAATCTCACTTACATGTCCACCCTTCTTTATCTCACTTACATGTCCATCCTTCTTAATCTCACTTGCATGTCCACCCTTCTTAATCTCACTTGCATGTCCACCCTTCTTAATCTCACTTACATGTCCACCCTTCTTAATCTCACTTGCGTGTCCACCTTTCTTAATCTCACTTGCATATCCACCCTTCTTAATCTCACTTACATGTCCACTCTTCTTAATCTCTTTTGGAAGTCTTCATGTCCACCCTTGTTTATCTCACTTACATGTCCACTCTTCTTTACCTCACTTACATGTCCCCGTTTCTTTATGTCACTTACATGTCCGCGCTTCTTTATCTCACTTACATTGTCCACCCTTCTTTATCTCACTTACATGTCCACCCTTCTTTATTTCACTTACATGTCCACCCTTCTTTATCTCACTTGCATGTACAGCTTTCTTTATTTCACTTACATGTCCACCCTTCTTTATCTCACTTGCATGTACAGCTTTCTTTATTTCACTTACATGTCCAGCCTTCTTTATTTCACCTGCATGTCCACCCTTCTTTATCTCACTTACATGTCCGCCCTTCTTTATCTCACTTACATGTCCACGCTTCTTTATCTCACTTATATGTCCACGCTTCTTTATCTAACTTACATGTCCGCCCTTCTTTATCTCACTTATATGTCCGCCCTTCTTTATCTCACTTACATGTCCGCCCTTCTTTATCTCACTTACATGTCCGCCCTTCTTTATCTAACTTACATGTCCACGTTCTTTATCTCACTTATACGTCCACGTTCTTTATCTCACTTACATGTCCACCCTTCTTTATCTCACTTACATGTCCGCCCTTCTTTATCTCACTTACATGTCCACCCTTCTTTATCACACGTACATGTCCGCCCTTCTTTATCTCACTTACATGTCCACGCTTCTTTATCTCACTTACATGTCCACCCTTCTTTACCTCCTACCACAGTCACCCAAGCACCCCCCCCCCCATCAGCGAGCGAACCTACCTCGTCCATGGCGGTCTTGTGTGCCGTCAGAGCAGAGTGAAGACCTTCGGCCATAACGTCAACGAGCAAGCTCAAGGACGTGACCAAGTTCGTTAGTTCCTGGTTTCGGGCCAGAAGGGCGGCCTTCATGAAGCTGTACTGGTTCTTCATGGCTGCTATAATTCCTTCCTTCAAATCTGTAACCAAAACAAAGACACTTTTCTTGAAACCAATGTTTTGGCTCCATAGACACACATTATCAACAATTATATTTCACGTAAATGACACCAACAACTATAGCACCAACAACAGTTCACGATACAAACAACTGTATAGTACAGTATAAGATTAAAAGTTCAGAATATGGAGCCAGCAATTACAATTACAATTTTCCAGTACAAAAAATTATATAGTGAAAGAATAATTAACGGCATTATGCACACATACACAACGATATGAAGAAGATGATAGCAGAAGGTATAGTTCACAACGGGAAAGAGCGACCTGGCTGTTTGTGGATTCAGGACATCATGAAAAGTCTGAATATGTCTTTGCGAAACCTTGATCAACTTGCAGAAGACCGTATTGCATTAAGGGAGGTAGTGAGGGAGACAGCATTCAGGAAGGTAATGAGAGAGACAGCATTCAGGTGGTAGTGAGAGAGACAGCATTCAGGGAGGTAGTGAGAGAGACAGCATTCGGGGAGGTAGTGAGAGAGACAGCATTCAGGGAGGTAATGAGAGAGACAGCATTCAGGGAGGTAGTGAGAGAGACAGCATTCAGGGAGGTAGTGAGAGAGACAGTATTCAGGGAGGTAGTGAGAGAGACAGCATTCAGGGTGTTAGTGAGAGAGACAGCTTTCAATGTGGTAGTGAGAGAGACAACGTTCTGGAAAGGACATGTCACATGACAACGACGTGCAAACAATCATTAATTTCAGCATATAATGTGACCAACGATGGTTTACGATATGCGCAAATAGCAGTAGCTCAAACACATATGAAAAACAATGTTTCCAGGATACGAGATCAACATCACCAGTATAAGAAGTTAATATCACCAGTATAGGAGATCAACATCACCAGTATATGAGATCAACATCACTAGTTTATGAGATCAACCTTACCGGTATACGAGATCAACATCAGCAGTATACGAGATCAACATCACCAGTATAGGAGATCAACATCGCCAGTATATGAGATCAACGTCACCAGTGTAGGAGAGCTGTATAACCAGTATACGAGATCAATGTCACCATTATACGCGATCAGCGTCACCACTATATGACATCAGCGTCACCAGTATAGGAGATCTGCATAACCAGTACATGAGATCAACGTCAATAATATACGAGATCAGCGTCACCAGTATAGGAGATCTGCATAATCAGTACATGAGATCAAAGTCAGCAATATACGAGATCAGCGTCACCAGCACAGGTGATCTGCATAACCAATATACGAGATCAACGTCACCAATATACGACATCAGCGTCACCAGTATACGATATCAACATCACCAGTATAGGAGATCTGTATAACCAGTATACGAGATCAGCGTCACCATTATACGAGATCAACATCACCAGTATAAGAGATCAGCGTCAACAGTATACGAGATCAGCGTCACCAGTATAAGAGATCAGCGTCACTAGTATAGGAGATCAGCATCACCAGTATAGGAAATCAGTATCATCAGTATACGAGATCAGCGTCATCAGAATATGATATCAATAAAAGCACTATAGGAGGGCAGCGCTACTAGTACAAGATTCAGTTCCCTCTTCTTATAAGCCTGCATATGCCAGGTCTAGAGGCAGGGGAGATGCCTGGGTTCCTGTCATGTTAAGTTTGCTCAGAGTTGTTTTGTCTATCCACTTTACGAGACTCGCTCCCCTGTGTCCAGATGTTGTGAGTTGTTTTGTGAGTGCCGCTGGTTGTTCTGGTCTCATGCGCATCAAATGCCTGAACCCCCCTAATTCTCTGATTTTCGATGAAAATTCTTGTCTGGTGTTGCTCCCATCAAACCTTATTTATAACAATTTATATCACCGTGTACCGGATTATTTCATTTCGTGCTTGATCCCCTCTAGTCTTCTTTACCATGTTTCTTAGACATTTCTTCTCGCCTGTTCTTTCTGTAACGATGTTTGGTGAGTGTCCATGTTTGGCACTGATAGCACAGAGTCGGGGAATATTGTTTGAAGGAGTTTTATTTTCTCTTTGGTGTCCATGGTGAATTTTGAATGTTGTAGGATTGCTTCAAGTTCTTTGCTTGATAAATTCTACACTCGATTTCTCTATCTATTCCCCCATACTGTGTAAATATGCTTCCTTGATATTAAAATTCAGCATCTGCTTGAGTTTGGTGTTATTTATAAAAAAAGTTACTTTTCTTTGGGTTCTTATCGCTACAGTTTCTGATTTCTCGATATTGATTTTCAAACTGTATTCTTTGCAGCTGCAGTCCAGGTTACTGATGTGATTTTTTGATTTTTTAAAAATCATTTTTTAGTGTATTTTTGGTTGTCTGCGAGCATGAGTTCTTTTAATTTCTCAGATTTGCTGATGTGGTCCATGAATATGATAAGATATAGAGGAGAAGCAGGCAACCTTGTCTAACTCCCGATGTCACCTTGAACCAGTTAGTCATACCAGTGGCTGCTCTGATTACACAGATATTATCGTGATAGAAGGCTTTGATGCAGTCAAGTAACTGTCCTCTTATCCCATATGATTCTAAAACTTTCCCTAACTTGTTCTGACTGTGGTAGAAGGCTTTGATGCTGTCAAGTAATTGTCCTCTTATCCCATATGATTCTAAAACTTTCCCTAACTTGTTCTGACTGTGATAGAAGGCTTTGATGATGTCAAGTAACTGTCCTCTTATCCCATATGATTCTAAAACTTTCCCTAACTTGTTCTGACTGTGATAGAAGGCTTTGATGATGTCAAGTAACTGTCCTCTTATCCCATATGATTCTAAAACTTTCCCTAACTTGTTCTGACTGTGATAGAAGGCTTTGATGATGTCAAGTAATTGTCCTCTTATTCCGTGTTATTTTAAAACCTCATATAACTTGCTCCTGTTGACTCTGTCAAATGCTTTTTTCTTGATCTATAAGGCCCACAGAGATCTTTTTATCATGTTTGATAGCTTTCTCACTATGTTGTCTCACTGCAAAAAATTGCGTGCGTACACTGTCTTCCTGTCCTAAATCCGAACTTCCCTATCCTGCAATGTACCTTGTACGTTGCTCTATTACCTTCGCATATATTTCCCCACATGGTAACAGAGACAGCCCTACAAGTCTTGCAATCTTTTTTGTTTCCTTTCTTTTTCCATATCTGGCACTATCATAGTTTTTTGTTTACCAGCCTATAGGTACCGCTCTTTCTCTCCAAGCTTTGGTGAAGATGTAAGTTTCTTCTAGTTCTTTACATGCCTTAACTGCCTCGGTTGTTATTCCACCAATACCTGCAGTCTTTGTTGTTATACCATCAATACCTGCAGCCTTTGTTGTTATACCACCAATACCTGCAGTCTTTGTTGTTATACCATCAATACCTGCAGTCTTTGTTGTTATACCATCAATACCTGCAGTCTTTGTTGTTATACCATCAATACCTGCAGCCTTTGTTGTTATTCCACCAATACCTGCAGTCTTTGTTGTTATTCCACCAATACCTGCAGTCTTTGTTGTTATTCCACCAATACCTGCAGTCTTTGTTGTTATACCATCAATACCTGCAGTCTTTGTTGTTATTCCACCAATACCTGCAGTCTTTGTTGTTATTCCACCAATACCTGCAGTCTTTGTTGTTATACCATCAATACCTGCAGCCTTTGTTGTTATACCATCAATACCTGCAGTCTTTGTTGTTATATCATCAATACCTGCAGCCTTTGTTGTTATACCATCAATACCTGCAGCCTTTGTTGTTATACCATCAATACCTGCAGCCTTTGTTGTTATACCATCAATACCTGTAGCTTAGTTGTTATATAATCCATACCTGCAGTCTTTGTTGTTATACCATCAATACCTGCAGTCTTTTTTGTTATGCCATCAATACCTGCAGTCTTTTTTGTTATATCATCAATACCTGCAGTCTTTTTTGTTATATCATCAATACCTGCAGTCTTTGTTGTTATATCATCAATACCTGAAGTCTGTGTTGTTATATCATCAATACCTGCAGTCTTTGTTGTTATATCATCAATACCTGCAGTCTTTGTTGTTATATCATCAATACTTGCAGCTTTGTTGTTATAGCATCAATACCTGCAGTCTTTGTTGTTATATCATCAATACCTGCAGTCTTTGTTGTTATACCATCAATACCTGCAGCTTTGGTGTATACCATCAATACCTGCAGCTTTGTTGTTATACCATCAATACCTGCAGCTTTGTTGCTATATCATCAATACCTGCAGTCTTTGTTGTTATAGCATCAATACCTGCAGTCTTTGTTGTTATACCATCAATACCTGCAGCTTTGGTGCTATACCATCAATATCTGCAGCTTTGTTGTTATACCATCAATACCTGCAGCTTTGTTGTTATACCATCAATACCTGCAGTCTTTGTTGTTATACCATCAATACCTGCAGCTGTGTTGTTATATTGTCAAATACCTGCAGCTTATTTGTTACACCATCAGTACCTGGAGCTTTGTTGACATACCCTCAATACTAGCAGATTTGTTGTATAACATCAATACCTGCAGTTTGTTGTTATTCCACCAATACCTGCAGTCTTTGTTGTTATTCCACCAATACCTGCAGTCTTTGTTGTTATACCATCAATACCTGCAGCCTTTGTTGTTATACCATCAATACCTGCAGCCTTTGTTGTTATACCATCAATACCTGCAGCTTTGTTGTTATACCATCAATACCTGCAGTCTTTGTTGTTATACCATCAATACCTGCAGCCTTTGTTGTTATACCATCAATACCTGCAGCCTTTGTTGTTATACCATCAATACCTGCAGCCTTTGTTGTTATATAATCAATACATGTAGCTTTATTGTTATATAATCAATACCTGTAGCTTAGTTGTTATATAATCAATACCTGCAGTCTTTGTTGTTATACCATCAATACCTGCAGTCTTTTTTGTTATACCATCAATACCTGCAGTCTTTGTTGTTATATCATCAATACCTGCAGTCTTTGTTGTTATACCATCAATACCTGCAGTCTTTGTTGTTATAGCATCAATACCTACAGTCTTTGGTGTTATATTATCAATACCTGCAGTCTTTGTTGTTATACCATCAATACCTGCAGTCTTTGTTGTTATACCATCAATACCTGCAGCTTTGGTGCTATACCATCAATATCTGCAGCTTTGTTGTTATACCGTCAATACCTGCAGCTTTGTTGTTATATCATCAATACCTGCAGTCTTTGTTGTTATACCATCAATACCTGCAGCTGTGTTGTTATATTGTCAAATACCTGCAGCTTATTTGTTACACCATCAGTACCTGGAGCTTTGTTGACATACCCTCAATACTAGCAGATTTGTTGTATAACATCAATACCTGCAGTTTTGTTGGTACACCTTCACTACCTGCAGCTTTGTTGTTATACCATCAATAATTGAAACTTGTTGTTATACCATCAATACCTGCAGCTATGTTGTTATATTAACAATACCTCATGCTTTGCTGTTATACATCAGTACCTGCAGCCTTATACATCATCATTACCCGCAGGTTTGTTGTTATACCATCAATACTCGCAGCCTTATTGTTATATCATCAATACCTGCAGCTTTGTTGTTATATCAGAAATATCTGTAGCACTGATGTAATACCATCAATTCCTGGAGCTTTGTTTTTATACCATCAATACCTGTAGCTTTGTTTTTATACTATCAGTGTCTGCAGCTCTGCTGTTATATAATCATTACCTGCAGCTTTGTTGTTATACCATCAAACCTGCATATTTATTGCTATACCATCAATACTCCAAGCTTTGCTGTTATACAATCAATAATTACAGGTTTGTTATTATACCATCAGTAACTGAAAATTTGTTGTTATACCAATAATACTAGAAGCCTTGTTGTTATAACAACAATACCTCATGTTTTGTTGTTATACATCAGTACCTGCAGCCTTGCACGTCATTAATACCCGTAGGTTTGTTGTTATACCATTAATACCCGCAGCCTTATTGTTATAACATCAATACCTGCAGCTTTGTTTTTATACCATCAGTATCTGCAGCTCTGTTGTTATATCATCATTACCTGCAGCTTTGCTGTTATACCATCAATACCTGCAGCTTTGTTAATATACCATCAATACCTGCGACTATGTTGTTATAACATCAATACCTGCAAGTTTTTTGTTATATCATCAATATCTGCACCTTTGTTTTTACACCATCAATACCTGCAGCTTTGTTGTCATAGCATCAATACTTGCAGCTTTGGTATTATACCATCAATACTTGCAGGTTTTCTGTTATACCATAAATACCAGCAGCTTTGTTGTTGCACCACCAATACCTGCAGCTTTGTTGTTATACCATCAACACCTAAAGCTTTATTATCATACCATCAATACCTGCAACTTTGTTATACCATCACTACCTGCAGCCTTGTTGTTATAACAGCAATATCTGCAGCTGTGCTGTTATACCATCAATACCTGAAGCCTTGTTGTTAAAACATAAATACTTGCAGCTGTGCTGTTATACCATCAATACCTGCAACTTTGTTATACCATCACTATCTGTAGCCTTGTTGTTATACCATCAATACCTGCAGCTTTGTTCTTATGCCATCAATACCTGTTGCCTTGTTGCTATACCATCAATACCCGCAGCTTTATTGTTATACCATCAACACCTGCAGCAATGTTGTTACACCACCAATACCTGCAGCTTTGTTGTTACACCATCAATACTTAAAGCTTTGTTGTTATACCATCAATATCTGCAGCTTTGTTATTATACCATAAATACATGAGTCTTTGTTGATTATTATACCATCAATACCTGCAGCTTTGTTGATGGCGACTGCAGTAAAACTGGTTTAAATAATAAAGTTAGACAGAGGTGTATGGAGTAGTTTTACAAAGTGTCAGAGGGAGTGAATAAAGAGTGAGAAATGGAATAGAAAGCATCAGAATGTATAAATGAAAAACATACAACATCTGATATTTCGGCGAGAACCCTTTTCAAGAATTACATGCACAAACTATACAAAAACAAATAACTAAACGAAAACTGATCTTAATATGGCCTCCTCCAGAAGAACGAAACAGAGAAATGCGTGTCCACTAGAAGATGTATAGAGACCACGCGGGCCACACAAAGGATAAGCCGATAGAGCCAGTCGTAAAGAAGAAGTCGAAAGAGAGGAGGAAAACAGGTGGTTGAAAGGGGGAGGGGCAATAGAAACATGATAGCCGCTAGAGGAGAATGTGTCGGAGGGGGAGGGAGGGGAAGCGGAGAGATAATGAATGAAGAACATAAACACTTGCAGGGAGAAAATGTGAAGCTGGTGAATAGGACAAGACCCTATAAACACCAATATGTTGCCAGAGAAGAAAAGAGGGTGGCGATAGGGAGAGGTAGCTTGGAGAAAGAAAGTAGAGTTAAAAGGGGGGGGGGGTGGATTACTAAGGAAGTTATAGAAAGCTGAAGACATTGTTAATACCAGCTGGGTGGAGACAGCCAGTCTGGAAAATAAGGCGCTGTTCTAGGAACCTCCGAGATCGTACATCAGCAGAACAAGAGCGGATCGCACTAACAGAAATGTCCTGTTTTCCCCTGTGGTTGCTAAGGCAAAAATGTTTAGCCACAGGTGTCCAGGCCCTCTTAGAAACATCATTAATATGTTGGCGAAATCGATCTCCTAAGCCATTGACTAAGTCTGACTGTTATTTTGCTGTTCATGGGAGTCAGTCCGAATATTATATTGCCTTTTTCATCCTGTCTGTAGCTACTTCTTATAGTTTATTTTCTTTTTTCTGTATTGCTTCTTTGACTTCTTCATCCCACCACCTGGTACTTCTCCTCCTGGTTCCTGCTCTTCTGCGGGTTCCACGTGACCTGTGTTAGCTGTCAACCACTGACAGGATTCATCCACGTTGTTGCTGTTATCTTCTAGCCTCTTATATGCAGTGGCCATACCTTGTTTAACCTCCTCCCTAACCGAAACTGTACTAAACTTTCTCAAGTCGATGATCTCTGGTGCTCTCCTACTTGGCATTGTTTCATAGGCTTTTCTCCTATATATAAAACTAGCTGAATACCAGACGTTGTCCGGGTATTTATTTATCCCAATAACGAAAGTTCTATTCATTTCCAAAACATTCTAGAGGGTTCTACAAAGTTCTATTCATTTCCACAAAGTTCTAGAAGGTTCTACATAGTCTAGACTATTATACAGAATTCTAGTCGTTCTATCGACTAAACTTGGGCTTAATTGTCATCAGGACTGTCACCAATCAGCCTAGCGACCGAACACTATGGATTCCACATTAACCTCGGTCAGTTTGGACACTTTATATCCCACACTCACCCCCAGGCCAACCTCCATGCCGATGAAAGCTGAACTTGGACTTAAACAGCACTGAGTATGTCAATATTCATCTCAGCGACACTGACAACTATGGATTCGACACTAATATAGGTCGCTGTCGATTATTTTTACACGTCACCCACATCCCACCCAACCCCTAGCCCCCCTCCCCCGGTGCAGATTGGGGCAAACGTGGAATTAAACGGCATCAGGAATGTCCCTGTTTATCTCAGGAACCCCGAAAACCATGGATTCAACACTAATATCGGTCGTTTTCGATGCTTGGTAAATGCCAGCCCCTTCTCACCCCTAGCCCAAGGCCCGCTCACGCCGATGGGAGCTGAGCTTGGACTTAAACGACATCGGGAATGTCCCTATTCATCTCAGCGACCCAAACACTATGGATTCAACACAAATATTGGTCGTTTTCGATGATTTTTAGATCTCACCCCCATCCTACCCTCACCTCTACCCCCCCCATGTAGTTGGTGGCTGATTAACTATTGTATGGGCGCTCTCTGTTATGAAATAAGCTCTCTGACGATTTTCTAAATGGACGCTGAGGTGAACAACAGTAGGGTGTCTTTCGTGAATCACAAATCTGTTCCGTGTACACTGTTTCTCGTTATCAATACCAAAGTTTCAGCATCTCAGCAAATATAACATCATCGATTTGTGTGGGCTGAACTTTGTCCGTCATGACAGAAAATCCAAAGCAGGCATTAATTTAAGAGGAGTTACTTCCCGTCGCTTAGTGGGGTATTGTTTGCATCGATCGAAGCCTCCGCCACCCAGACCCCGGGGGACCCTAGGGATGATCTAAACCCCACGGTGTATTGTCCAGATTGTAGGTCATAGAAGTGCCAAGTTTGGTTGAAATTGCTCCAGGTGTTCCAGCTTGATGCTCTAACATAAATATAGACACACATTCATATATATATATATATATATATATATATATATATATATATATATATATATAAGTGTGTGTGTGTGTGTAGACTAGCTCTTCTTCTTCTTCGCTCGCTTCTACCACCAAGATCCCCCCTCCCCATGATACTACTGAATTTACTCCCGTGGTCCTCAATAGGTCTTGTGATCTCCGTGTGGTCCCCGAAAGGACACATGATTTCCCCGAGAGGACCACAAGAGGTTCAGATTATCTCAGGGCTTGAGCCTGTATTCTCGGTGGGTCTCAGTAGCGGGATTGCGTGACACCGTGGTTTCGTTGCACCAGTTTAGTCTAGAGTTGGACTTTCTCACCGGAAAACCTCGACGTGTTTTGGATACGAGTATATCCCCGCTGGATGAGAAGTTGTTGCCATTCTAGCCTAGAGTTGGACTTTCTCACCAGAAAACCTCGACGATCTTTGAGATACCCATGTATCACCGCCCGGTGAGAGATGGTTGCACATCCAGTCCAGCGTTGGACTTTCTCACCAGAATACCTCGACGTGATTAAGATACGCATACATCCTCGCCGGGTGAGAGGTGGTTGTCTGTCTAGACTGCCCTGGTCCAGTGTCTCCGACTTCAGCATTTTGTGGTTGTGGCCGTTACCCTTCCTAGTTGTGTCCAACACGGAGCTTTTGTCCAGGAGGACGAATCCTCGCCACTAGTGACTTCTACCCCCGGGTTTAGCCGGTTCATGCATATTATCGGGCGTGTTTGGGACGTGACCGAACTCTAGAACGGAGGTACCGTGACTTGAGTAGTCATCAAGTTTCACCCTTGGTTTAAGCAGGTTTAGGCATATTTCACCAGTATGGGTGTAGAAAGGACGTGGCAGGCCTCTAGAGCAGAGGTGCCGTGGTATGAGTAGCTCTCAGTGCGAGACTACTGGACATACCGATTAAGCTTCACTTTATCCTTTCCATCACCTTTTCACATCGGGCAACTTAATTGCTTTTCCTCATTTTCTTCATTGGTCGGGAGGATTTTCACTCCACGCGCGGCATCCGAAGAGTCTCGCCAGCAGTGTCTTAGTTTAACCACTGGGTTAAACCGGTTCAGGCAATTCGCCGGGTATGAGTGTACGTGGGACGTGGCCGACATCCAGAGCAGAGGGGCCGTGACTTGAGCAGTCCTGACCTCGAGACTGCTGATTGCTTCACTTACTCCTTTCTGTCACCTTTTCCACAGTGCCGCACGGCAACCTATAATCGCACCTTTCTTCACTGGCCACGAGGCGCCCCACTCCACGCACGGCAGCTGAAGAATACCGCCAGCAGCGGTACATGAGCTACCAAACATGACCCTCATCTACCCGAAACGTCTGGTTTTTAGGTGCCAGATATTCGCCTTCGCCCCTTCTCATGTCAATTTAAACAGTTCTTCCACGAGAAGGCTAGGAGCTGGACTTGACTGTTAGAGGCTATTTGAGACGCACGTCATTGGAGTGGAGAGTGATGTATCCTCTACCCCACCTCCGGCGATAACAGTCCTTAGAACCTTTAGACTAGCTGAGTACCCGACGTTGTCCGGGTATTCATTTATCCCAATCATAAATTTTCTTTCAATTCCTTTCCACAACCTTCCAGACGGTTCTACAACGTTCTATTCCTTTCCTCAGCCATCTAGAAGGTTCTACAGAGATCTATTCAGTTCTACGATCTTCAAGAAGGTTCTACAATGTTCTATTCATTTCTACAATCTTCTAGGTGGTTCTAAAGCGTCTAGACGATTTGATTATAAATAATATTTTTAGTTTCACCTCCAGGAACAAGAATAAATAAATTTAATCTCTCTCTCTCTCTCTCTCTCTCTGCCTCTCTCTCTCTCCCTAATTTGAAAGCTAATTTGAACAAAATAAGAAAACGGCACACTGTCACAGGCTAATGCAATCTACTATAGAATACAATAAAAACCTAATATAAACATAAGGAGAAAACAAAGTTAAAATGTATTTTTACAAATATAATTTAAAAAAAAAAGAGAAAATCACCTAACAGAGCGATATGGCACTGTCATATTCCCTGACAGATGATAAACTGGAAGACTTGTCGAACTAGCTTACCTTATATTCGACCATCTAAGATTGGGGGGGGGGGTGCTGGAAGTTTCTCGAATATCATGATTCCAAGACCGCATTCATATCCACAACCTTCTAGAAAATCGCACCCCCACAACTAGGCCCCCACATCCATGTGTTTGGTAGCTGATCATCCACTTTATGGGCGCTCTGTGTTATAAAATAAACACCTTGACAATTTTCTAAATGGACTCTGAGGTGAAGAACAGTAGGGTGTCTTTCGTGAATCAGAAATCTGCTCAGTGTATCATGTTTCTCGTTATCAAGACCAACGGTTCGGCATCTCAGCAGATATAACGTCATCGATTTGTGTGCCCTGACCTTTGTCCGTCACGGCCGACAATCCACAGCAGGCATAAATATCTCGAGAGTTACTTCCCGTCGTTCAATGGGGTATTGTTTGCATCGTTCGATTTCGATCCCACCCCAACCACCCAGGCCCCCTAAAGGGTCATAGGGATGATCTAATACACATGGTGCAGTTTGCAGAATGTATGTCATATATGTGCCATGTTTGGTTGAAACTGCTCTAGGCGATCCAGCGTGATGCTCTAACATACATACAAGCATACATACACACACGTTCATTTTTATATTTATAGATTACAAGACGAATGGGCCGTCGACATACAAATTTGGAATTATTCTGGCATCTCTAATATGTCTTCTCTCCGTCTTAATTCTAGTAATATAATCAGTTTGTCAGGACTAACCTACGATGTTTTATCTATACCACGTTTGTAAATGTTTATAGAATTTGTTGATGACAACATAAACAAGATATGAGATGAATATCACCTATTAACAAGATCAACATCTACTGTATATGAGATCAGCATCTTCTGTATATGAGATCTACATCTTCTTTATATGATATCAACATCTTATTTATAGGAGAAAAACATAACTTGTATATGAGATCAACATCACCAGTATATGAGATCAGCATCACCAGTATATGAGATCAACATCTAGTGTATACCAGACCATCATCTAGTGTATATCAGACCAACATCTAGTGTATATCAGACCAACATCTAGTGTATATCAGACCAACATCTAGTGTATATCAGATCAACATGTAGTGTATATCAGATCAACATCTAGTGTATATCAGATCAACATCTCTTGTATACAAAAGCAGTAAAACAAAATACAAACCATAAGACTTCCCGAGTGATACATATAGAACTCATTCATTCATTCATTTGCATGTCCCTTGCGGAACCTAGCCTCCCAAACAGCTCTCCTGTAGGCCTCTCGGTTGTGAGCAAGATGGCCTGCTGCTGCGGCATCCATTTGCAGATCGTCAATGATGTCTTGCAGCCATCTTCGTATAAGAACTATACACATTGCTAATTAATTCTAACCACTTTATTAGATTTAGATCACGCGCCAAGAGACAGAATCGAAAGATGCGGTGGGTTTTGGAAGAGAGTGTAAGGAGGGTTTGAAGTTAGTGCAGCACATAGTGCCGTCTGATGACAATTCTTCTCGCACGCGGGGGCGGGCTGATGTGTCCAGTATAAAACTGGCGCATTGTCATGATCCTGCAGAGAAACACAGAAACAAAGAAACACAGAAACAAAGAAACTCTCTTCCCAGCATGTGCTGGTGTGTCCAGTATAAAACTAGCACATTGTCATGAACCTGCAGAGAAACACAGAAACAAAGAAACACAGAAACAAAGAAACACAGAAACAAAGAAACACAGAAACAAAGAAACACAGAAACAAAGAAACTCTCTTCCCAGCATGTGCTGGTGTGTCCAGTATAAAACTGGCGCATTGTCATGAACCTGCAGAGAAACACAGAAACAAAGAAACTCTCTTCCCAGCATGTGCTGATGTGTGAGAACAAGATTATCTCTCTACACCCAAATACAGCGTCATTCATATTATTGTATTATATGAGGCGAGTTGAAGTCTTTCACAGTAACACTTGTTGGCTGATTTCATCTCTGAAGATTAAAGTCTGACTCTTCTATAGCCAGCAAAATTTGCAAAGTCAGTTCACGGGGTTTCTACACTTCGTCTGTTCTTGTCTCATGAAAATGATCTAGTTTTTACGGATACTTTTCGGTCATTAAATGTTTGCCAGTTTTGTATTCTTTATCTACTTGAAGGCAAAGGCACTGTATTATTTATGAAACTGATGTTCACGCCGCTGTCATGTTCTCTCTTTGTTAGGGGGGTTCGGGGCGGGGAAGCGGGGGACATGATCGTATGATGACAAGAATGAAGATCAATGTATCATCAGAACGTTACACTTCATACAAATACAGGTCATTGGCTACTTCTTCAACAGTACACATCACAATGATACATAATCTATGGAAGGCCATGGCTAACAATCTGCAGTTCTCTTACTGTCTTCTTGTTTGGTATACAATGACACACACATGTACTTTTGAAGAGTGAGTGTAAGAGTCAGTAATTCGGGTAAAAACTCTTGTCAGTTTATTGTTACTTGCTAACACCACAGTCAAATGTGAAACATCACAAATGTCTAAACACTCCACTCTTGTTTCACAATTCACATTAGGCAGTTGACATGAAAACTAAGTGACTTACATTCGTTTGTTACTCTAACGACCATCTCAACTAGCTTGTTAGACTCCACCAGCTCACTATCTCTTGGTATATCCACTCACCGAGAATGAAAAAACAAGTGAGGACATAGGTGAGACAGAATGGAAGTTGTTGAAAACAGGTTCAACACTAGAAGCTCTGTTGCTGGGCTTGAAGTCTGCAGTCGACAACCGTCAGACACACATGGCCGGCCTGCTTCCTGTCACTGTGACCTCATCCTTTCCGTCAACCGCTCACGTCACTCGGTTCCTTCCGTCTGTTCCCTTACACAGACAACTTTGTGTACATTGTTCTGTGATGTACCTCGACTTCCATGTTGATGTCCATTATTTTATCATAAACGAAAGAATTAATTTACTGTTTATAACAGAAAATTTGGTGGTTTTTCATACACAGAATATGCCAAGAACAACTGCCAGAAAAAGAAGTTTGAAAAGTTAAGTATATCAGATGTCTAGATTACGTTATAGGTCCGCCATGTAGACTGTACCTACTTGCACTGAAACTTGTTATAGAATGCAACTTGAGGGGAAAGAAACATAAAAAGCTACGGGGAACCTCCTTCACCTTGAGAAAACTATTCCACACAAGGTTAATCATTGGCAGGTATCCTGCAGGCAGAACAGGTCAACAACAAACTCTCTAATAACAGCCACTACACTCGGGCCTTGTGGTAACATCCGAACTGTGCTCTGGAAAAACCCAGTTCATGGGATGTGAAGAAAAATTAAAGGATTATGAATCAATAATTTCGTAGCTTTAGTAGCCGAGACCACTGAAGAACTTGGCAGATGATGTCCTTGTTAAGATCTGGTAAAAAAAATACTTTCCGAATGTGAAATAATTGTTTCATTTAATTCGAGAGAGGACCTTGAAATCAAGCTTCGGATGAGGCTCCACTCCCTTTGGATTAAGTAGATCTCCGTAAGTGATGTCAAAGCTGTAGAACACCAATTCTAATCGCAGCTTCAATGATGCACTGCATCTAAACATTCTGACATTCTTTCTCTCACTGTTTGTTTAGAAACTAAGCACTGCTTGATTGTCGATTTGGTCTCTGGTTAGATGGAGCACTGTCACGATGAGAACTCATACCCGTTACACGAGATGAAAAATACTCAGAATAAAGCATTAAACATACACGAAAGAGAAGTGAGAGAACTACTAGGTCAGAGAAAGAAAGATCTATCAGTAGCAGAGAATAGAAAAAAACTTGCTCCAGTTCTTTAATGTGAATGCCACTACAACCTCACTTAACGTGGGCCGTACTCTTCTGTTCGTTCAGACTAAAAATAGTTGACAGACTAGTGTCTGAGCAAAATCTGAACGCGAGCCAGCAGGTTGAGTCTGATAGAACAAACGTTGTTCTAGTCTTCAGCTCCATATATTCAGTAAGTTCTCGGGTTTGGAGTTTCAGGAATTGTTCAAAGTTTTCAAATAAGAAAGCACATCACTACGGCAGGCTTGCATGCAGATTCTTCGAATTGTAACAGACATGTAGACAGACTTTTGGCAATGTGACAGACACAAACACAGAGTCAGGACAAACTGGTAGACAGAAACCGAGACTCATTGCAGGATGTTAAACATATACAGAGAATCATGGCAAAATATTATACATACCATACAACAGAGACTCACACAGACATATACAGAGTCATTAGAAAGTAGTAATCATAAACAGAGACTCACACAGTCATATACAGAGTCATTAGAAAGTAGTAATCATAAACAGAGACTCACACAGACATATACAGAGTCATTAGAAAGTAGTAATCATAAACAGAGACTCACACAGTCATATACAGTCATTAGAAAGTAGTAATCATAAACAGAGGCTCAGTGCAAACTGACAGGGACATAGATTTGTAACAAACTGACAGGCACATAGATTTGTAACAAACTGAAAGACATATACCGTAAATAGATTTGCAGCAAACTGACAGGCATATACTGTAAATATATTTGTAGCAAACTGACAGGCATATACTGTACATATATTTGTAGCAAACTGACAGCCATCTCTCTCTCTCTCTCTCTCTCTCTCTCTCTCTCTCTCTCTGAACCTTAAGTCCCCAGGGCACATGGGGCTTCCGCAAGGGTTTTCCACAAATGCCTGTCCTTTGCCTTTTTTCCTGCTCTTGCCCAGGTGAGCCCTCTATTGATCAGCATCCTCTCTGTTGTTCTTCTCCATGTCTCTTTTGGTCTACCCTTACTTCTGTTCCCCTATGGTGTCCATCTTAGTGCTATTTTTTATAGTGAGTTGCCAGTCAGTCGGAGCACATGTCCCAACCATCGCCAACCATATACTGTACATATATCAGTAGCAGGTATAGTTTCAGGAACCATTTTTTTTATAAATAGAAAATAACGAGGCTTTCGTGTGGTAAAGTAAGGATTAGATCTCGAAAATATCGTAGATAAAGCACTTTACTGAGACGTGAGACAAAGAAAAATAACAGGAGAATTATCTGGGATTCGAACCACAGACTCCAGTGGGACGAGCAGCCGCCTTGCCACTAGAGAACAGCGTACTAAACAACTGAGCCAACTAGCACCTCCAGAAAAAGGTGTTTTGTAAGCATAGTCATTAGTAACTGTTCAGTAGACACGAGGGATCGTGACACCCGGAAAGTAACGAGGTCGTGAAACAGAAATTCCGTAGCTTAGATTCAGTCTCTCCAGCAGGTACCAACTTTTTAAGGAAACATACACACGGTCTCCTACCATGGATGGATGGATGGATGGATGGATAGATAGATAGATAGATAGATAGATAGATAGATAGATAGATAGATAGATAGATATGGAAACTATATGAATGAATAGTTATATAGGTAGATAAGTCGGTAGGTGAATAGGTGTGTAGGTACATAAGTTAATAGGTGAATGGGTGGAGGTAGATACGCTGGCAAGTGAATGTGTGTGTAGGTACATAAGTTGGTAGGTAAATGTGTGTGTAGGTACATAAGTTGGTAGGTGAATGAGTGTGTAGGTAGATAAGTTGGTAGGTGAATGGGTGTGTAGGTAGATAAGTTGGTAGGTGAATGGGTGTGTAGGTAGATAAGTTGGTAGGTGAATGGGTGTGTAGGTAGATAAGTTGGTAGGTGAATGGGTGTGTAGGTAGATAAGTTGGTAGGTGAATGGGTGTGTAGGTAGATAAGTTGGTAGGTGAATGGGTGTGTAGGTAGATAAGTTGGTAGGTGAATGGGTGTGTAGGTAGATAAGTTGGTAGGTGAATGGGTGTGTAGGTAGATAAGTTGGTAGGTAAATGTGTGTGTAGGTAGATAAACACACAAAAAACTATGAAACGAATTAAAGTCATACCCCCAGATTGCACTTTTGAAGCTGGGAAGCTCCGATGTAAAAGGTGTACTCGATGAAGTACTACAAGCATAAATACGACTTAGTTCTTGATGTAAAAGGTGTACTCGATGAAGTACTACAAGCATAAATACGACTTAGTTCTTGATGTAAAAGGTGTACTCGATGAAGTACTACAAGCATAAATACGACTTAGTTCTTGATGTAAAAGGTGTACTCGATGAGGTAATACAAGAATAAATATGACTTAGTTCTTGATGTAAAAGGTGTACTCGATGAGGTAATACAAGAATAAATACGAATTAGTTCTTGATATAAAAGGTGTACTCGATGAGGTAATACAAGAATAAATACGACTTAGTTCTTGATGTAAAAGGTGTACTCGATGAGGTAATACAAGAATAAATACGACTTAGTTCTTGATGTAAAAGGTGTACTCGATGAGGTAATACAAGAATAAATACGACTTAGTTCTTGATGTAAAAGGTGTACTCGATGAGGTAATACAAGAATAAATACGACTTAGTTCTTGATGTAAAAGGTGTACTCGATGAGGTAATACAAGAATAAATACGACTTAGTTCTTGATGTAAAAAGACAAAGAAGTGAAGGAATCATGCCGTCAAGATAAACGTCAATATTATGACAACTTAGCAGAAACAGCAGAGAAAGCAGCATATACAAATGACATGAAAACCATATATAAAATCACAAAGCAGATGACAGGTAACTTCAATACAAGATGTGAAAGTGCAGTAAGAACACAAAATGGACAACTGGTCAGTGGAGAAAGAGAAAAAATTGAAAGATGGAGGGAACACTTTAACACCCTACTAAACAGAACACAAGCAGCACAAGCAATAGATATACCTGAAGCAAAAGCGGAACTAAACATCAATACAGGACCAATAACAATAAATGAAGTAAAAGAGGCGATAAAGATGCTAAAATCAGACAGGGCACCAGGTGAAGATGAAGTGACTGCTGAGATGTTGAAAGCAGAAGAAACAGAAACACCAAAACAACTTTGCCGGATATTACAACAAATTTGGGATTTAGAAAAAGCCCCAGAGGAGTGGAAAACTGGTCTTATAGTAAAACTACCAAAGAAGGGTGACCTCAGAGATTGCGGGAACTGGAGAGGCATTACCCTACTGCCACTCACTAGTAAAGTATTTTGCAGAATAATCATCAACAGAATTGTACCAACACTTGAGGAAAAACTTCGGAAAGAGCAGGCAGGATTTAGGAAAGGAAGATCATGCATAGACCATATATTTGTACTTAGACAAATATTAGAACAGGCAAATGAATGGCATAGCACAACATATGCATTATTCATAGATTTTGAGAAAGCCTTTGACAGTGTCAACAGAGATGCACTGTGGAAAATCCTAAGATGGCATGGCCTCCCCCATAAAATAGTTAATGTAATCAAAGCCCTATACGAGGGTTTTCAGTGCAAAGTTATCTGTGGAGAACATACCTCCAGCAGCTTTAGGGTACAAACAGGAGTGAAACAGGGATGTGTACTATCACCAACATTATTTATCTTGGCAGTAGACTGGTTAATGAAGGAGGCAACATCAGACAAACGCAGAGGATTACAATGGACCCTTAACACAGTGCTGGAGGACCTTGACTTTGCGGACGACATTTGTCTATTATCAAGCAGTCACAAAGATATGCAAGATAAAATAAACAAGTTAACCCAGAATGCAAACAACATAGGACTAAAGATCAACGTAGGAAAGACAAAGTTAATGAAGCAAAATGTGAACAACAGAAATGTACTCAGAGTAGATAACAAGTTAGTGGAGGAGGTCAACGAATTTGTATACCTTGGCAGCAGAGTAGTAGAAAATGGAGACAGCACAGAGGACATCAGCAGCAGACTTACTAAAGCAAACCAGGCTTTTGCAATGCTGCAGAATATATGGAAATCAAATAAACTAAGCATAAATATGAAAATCAGGATATTTAAGAGTAATGTTCTAAGTGTACTACTCTATGGAAGTGAATGCTGGAAAATCACCAAAACCATAGAAAACAAGTTGAATTCTTTCCAGACTAAATGTTTACGTAGAATTAAAAAGATATTTTGGCCAAACACCATAAGAAATAACATCTTATTGGCAGAAATGCAGATGAAACCACTGACAACAATTATTGAGGAAAGACGCTGGCGATGGTTGGGACATGTGCTCCGAATGACTGACAACTCACTACCAAAAATAGCACTAAGATGGACACCACAGGGGAGCAGAAGTAAGGGTAGACCAAAAGAGACATGGAGAAGAACAACAGAAGGGATGTTGAGCAATAGAGGGCTCACCTGGGCAAGAGCAGAAAAAAAGGCGAAAGACAGGCATTTGTGGAAAACCCTTGCGGAAGCCCCATGTGCCCTGGGCACTTAAGGTTCAGAGAGAGAGAGAGAGAGTTCTTGATGTAAAAGGTGTACTCGATGAGGTAATACAAGAATAAATACGACTTAGTTCTTGATGTAAAAGGTGTACTCGATGAGGTAATACAAGAATAAATATGACTTAGTTCTTGATGTAAAAGGTGTACTCGATGAGGTAATACAAGAATAAATACGACTTAGTTCTTGATGTAAAAGGTGTACTCGATGAGGTAATACAAGAATAAATACGACTTAGTTCTTGATGTAAAAGGTTTACTCGATGAGGTAATACAAGAATAAATATGACTTAGTTCTTGATGTAAAAGATGTACTCGATGAGGTAATACAAGAATAAATATGACTTAGTTCTTGATGTAAAAGATGTACTCGATGAGGTAATACAAGAATAAATATGACTTAGTTCTTGATGTAAAAGGTGTACTCGATGAAGTAATACAAGAATAAATATGACTTAGTTCTTGATGTAAAAGGTGTACTCGATGAAGTATACTACAGGCATAAATACGACTTAATTCTTGATGTAAATAAAGTTGGCATTTGATTATGTTTATATTTCTACATTTTATCTGATGGTTAATTGTTAAAAAAAGCAGTTCACACGAACCCACAAAAATACGATTTTTAAGGGCATGCATCTTTCCCATCGCAACATATGCCTGTGAGACCTGGACACTTAACAAAACAGCTGAGAAACACATAAATGCCTTTGAATGTAAATGTTACAGAAGAGTTCTTCAAATATCATGGACACAAAAAAGAACAAATATATCCATAGTATAAGAACTTAATACTGAAGAAGGCTGGCTAGTAAAGAGGATTAAAGAGAGAAAAATATTTTGGACACATTAAACGTCATGATAATCTAGAGAAAATCGTCTTGGAAGGGTACACAATGGGAAAAAGAAAGAGAGGAAGACCAAGGCGAAGATGGCTGCAAGACATCGTTGATGACCTGCAAATGGATGCACCAGCAGCAGGCCATCTTCTCTCAACCGAGAGGCCTACAGGAGTGCTGTTAGGGAGGCAAAGTTCTGCAAGGGACATGCAGATAATGAATGAATGAGTTGACACGGATCAGTTCTGCAGACTGACTTCAAAGTCTGTGCACACATCAGGAGAACGGCGTGACTATGCACGAAATTGTTTTGGTAGCTGTTACAGGGGTTGATTAGGCCCTGATGAGCAGCTGGTAAACACGGCTATAGCTGTCTAATGTTAGACTAGAAGAGACATTTAAGATGACTAATTAATGAAAACCAAATTAACGGGTAAAAATAGAAATATTTTCTTAGACGTCTCAGAGAGAAGGCCAACAGAAAGTGGTGGATGCCGAGATAAAGATAAATCCTGTGCTACAAACACGTTTTGACTGAATGACTGTCATCCTTATAGCTGGATTCTCAGAAAGCTCCACTGTCTTAAAGAAAACTCCAGTTTCCACACTCAGATTCTCCAGAACCAAAGTTAGCAATAATTCAGTTGCCTCCGGCACAGCTCACGCTGATGGTTGTGGGGGGGAGGGGGTTCTTAAAAAAATGGAGGGGGAGGGGGGTAAGATAAGATATAAGATCATTGTCTAGATATAATTCTTTTATCTTCATGATAATATTATGATTCTGACAGTCAAATCGAGTCTCAGGATTCTGAGAGTGACACTGAGTTTCATAACTCTTACAGTCATCTTTGCTCTTAAAAAGACATATTTTAAACTACATGTATATGTTTCGTAGAAGACATATTTCAGTTTATTATCTCCCTTCCCTCACTAACCAATAGGAGGTGCGCATTCTAAAAGTTGTAATTTTAGAGATTATCTCTTCTCAGCGTTCTAATTCTAACCGAACCAGATATAATAGTAAAAACTGACACTTCAGACAAATATCTGTCTCCAATTTGTTATGGACACTTTGTGGGAGTGTTTATTTTCGTCAAGTTGTAGCCTTTAATAATCCTCAGCCTAAAATTTAAACAAGGACATGAACCACTCATGCAGATTAGAACTCCAAATAAAAGGTAATGGAACAAAATCTCTGTACATAAAGAATTGTTCCATTGTTTTCCAATTACCCTTTTAGAATAACTTTATCTAAAGAAAAACGCACAAGAATGTGTATTCAGTGTAATGCCAGCGGTGTGAAAGATATTTTTGAAAATGAAGTGAAGGTTCATAAAGAAAGCTTAATGAAAGAGACTTTGAAATCCCCTGCACTTTACAAGTGTTTGCTTTGGTTCTTATGTCCCGTGATAAGAAAAAGGAACTCGAACACACGCTCAAAGATGTTGGAAGTTCGGGCAACAAAATTCACTGAAACCATCGTCAGCGGAGTACATGCAAGTCCTGTTCGTGTCTGATGGTAATAACTTCACAGATACCAGATTTAAATGTTAAAATTCAAATTCGTATAAGAGCACATGCCTGAAAGAAGTTCACTGTTTAAAATCACAGTTGTTGAAATAACATTATCGGAGTAACACAAAACTGTTTAGACAAAACTGTTTAGACAAAACTGTTTATCAAAACTGTTTAGACGTTTAAAATTCGTGAGTGCTGGAGAACTTTAGAGCTAGGCTTTGTCTGCGCCAGCTCTGTGGGCGGGCTCTTGGTTTATACTCACCCTGATATACGTGAACTTCAGTCCAAAACCATCAGAGTTCTTCATTTCTCGCACTGCTTTAAAAAATCTGACAGAATATATAAAGTGAGGTGGCTGAGTGGCAGGTGCGCTGTGTTTTGGTGACTAGGCGGTTGCTCAACCTATGGGAACCGTGGTTCAAGCCCTGGTCATTTTCATGTCAATTTCCTTTCTCTCACATTAAAGTGGTTTTGTTGACGATTTTTCTACGGCTAACCACACAGCTCTGTGCTCTATCCCTTTGCTGCGCGAAAGATTCCTTGCTCCTTATTTGAAAAAAATATGTAAATAAAAATGATGAGTTCTCATCGTCATCAATTTCAGTTTCCGCATTAGGTTCTAGGTATCATCGCGAACGAGATGCTCCATAATCGTTCCACCGTCGGGTCTGTGCCAGTGAATATAGTACACAATATTATCGGTGATCCTTTGCAACAGTCCTTGATGACATTTCACCCAAATTAAGAGGCCATTTTTGGAACTGCAAAGGTCCAAATGTGAGACAAGTGAGCGTCGCTCTGCACATGAACTCCGTAGCCAAGGCATCAAGCCAGAACACACAAAGACCATCACAGTTCATTACTGGTCGAGTAAACATAATGAAGTATCTTTAAATGCTATCTGCGAGAAGTTCACAACTCATAGAGGTGCCATAGCATTAAGCTCAGTAACTCGGCACACAGAACCGACCTCCATCTTGAAGCAATGACGACACTGTTGCTCATCCGACACTTTCGTGCGTTCCTGTTCACATCACACTCAGTCAAACTTCCAAGAGCGATCACAGGGCACAAGAACTACGAAAGGTGATTGATAGGTTCTCGGCGTAAGGTACAAATACTTGAAACGCACAGCTGATATTAGGTGGATTTGTAGATCAGGTTAATGTAAGATTAAACATCAGGTTTCATGAAATGAACTGCAACCAATTATTTTAGAGGCTACTGAAATGGTAACCAGTGGCAGAAATTGAGAAAATGGATAAAATGTTTCATCGAGCAGTCATTCGCTACCTCTGTATCAAGGGCTTATCATCGAAGGAGATCCATGAGGATATAGTAGAGACTCTAGAGGAGAGTGCCCCTTCTTACAGCACAGTGAAGAAATGGGCAGCTCAATTCAGACATGGAAGGGAGAGTCTGGAAGATGATCCCCGTCCTGGAAGACCAAGAACAGTAACCACCGATGAAACCACCAGCAAAGTCCATGACATGATAATGGAGGATGGACGACTAACTGAGCGGTACATTGCTACTGAGTTGGGCATCTCCCAGGAACGTGTTCATGCCATTATTCACAATGATCTTCAAATGACAAAGGTCTCTGCTCGATGGGTCCCGAAACTTCTTGGAGCTGATCACAAACGACAGCGTCTCAACATGTCAATAGACAATCTTGGCCATTTTTTTTCAGATCTTGAAAAATGTCTTCTGCAATTTGTGACTATGGATGAGACTTGGGTTCATCATTTTCAACCGGAAACCAAAGAACAGTCAAAGCAGTGGAAACATCATGGATCCCTGCCTCCAAAGTAAACAAGGGTGGTTCTGTCTGCAGACAAAGTGATGGCTTGCATCTTTTGGGATTCAGAATGTGTGTTATTGGTAGATTATCTTCAAAAGGGCAAAACGGTCACCGGGGTCTATTACGCTAATCTTGTGAAGCAACTGCAGGTCAAATTGAAGGAAAAACGTCGAGGGAAATTGACGAGAGGAGTCACCTATCATCAAGACAGTGCTCTAGTTCACAAGTCGGCGGTGGCAATGGCTGCCATTCATGAATGCGGCTTCCAGCTTCTTGAACATCCTCCTTATTCCCCAGATTTGGCCCCTTCGGACTATTACCTATTTACTAACTCAAAAAAGCAGCTCAGTGGTCACAAAATTTGCTTCAGATGATGACGTCATTCATGCTGTATATCAGTTTCTACTGGCACAAGATGCTGACTTTTACAAAGACGTGATCTGTATGCTCCAGGATAGCTGTACTAAGTGCATAAACTTACAAGAGAAATAACCAAAAAGGTTCTCCATAAATAATTCGCAAACACAGGACACAAGAACTATCAACAGCCACCGAAGGAAACCAGAACTATGAACAGCCTCCACAGGACACACGAACCATAACAGGCACCAGAGGACACAAGAACGATCAACAGCAAACGCAGGACACAAGCACTATCAACAGCCAACACAGGACACAAGCACTATCAACAGCTACCACAGAATAAAAGAACTATCAACACCCACCATAGGATGCAAGAACTGCAAACAGCCATCACAGGACACAAAAACTATCAACAGCCATAGCAGCACACAAGAGCTATCAACAGCAAACACAGGACACAAGAACTATCAACAGCCAACACAGGACACAAGAACTATCAACAGCAAACACAGGACACAAGAACTATCAACAGCCAACACAGGACACAAGAAATATCAACAGCCAACACAGGACACAAGAACTATCAACAGCCAGGGTGTAAAGTGTATTACAATTTAATCATGTTACCTCTAAAATGACATAAAGATAACTGATTGTGTAACTTTTAAGTTATTTATTTAATATATAATAGTTTACGCAGACGAGTTTATTTACAAGGTTGGTTCAAAGGTTGCTTTTCTTTATTTACATCCCAGCCAGACACAGAAAGAAAAAGTTCACAATAGACAGAACTGGCTGGGGATACTCAATGTTTTTAGCTAACTTAGCTAGAACTGGGTGTTTGTTCTCTTGTAGCTTCTTCCAGCATCGTAGAATCAAGACAGCGTCTGTTGCTCACCAACTTCTTCGTTGAGGAGAAGAAAAGACATCAGTGGCGTATCTTCAGAATCTGATGACAGTTCATGCAGCTGCGTTTTTTTTGGAGGGGGGGGGGGGGGGGAAGAGGGGACATGTTGCAATATCTGACTTTTTTTTTTGGGGGGGGGGAGGGGATAGGTTGCAATTTCCGACATTTTTTTCAGGACAATGTTGAAACAGACGTGGAACAGTTTGAATAATACAACTATGAATGTAGAGACTGTCTGTAGCGCTCTGATGGTGTGGCTGGAGTTTGAGTGAGTGCGACTTGTGCGGTACACTTTAGTCGTTTAAATGTTATCAAACACGTTGTTACCCCGACTATATCGTCCTTCTCCGGTGTCATTTTTCAGTTTACCAGTGCATGTTACTGCGTATTCTTCTTGTTCATTTCACAACTTCAGAATGCCACTACACGTGATATTATATGGTTCACCACAAGACTGAAATCTTAACAGTCACTACAAAGTGAATCAAATTGTAGTTCACTTTTAATGTTCACCAAACAAGTTTCACAAACATCAAAATAAGGCATCTCCGAAAGCATTTTACACAAAGTTCCAAAAATATCACTTCTTCTATATTTCTCACGCAGTACTAATAATCACTTTCTGGCTTGAAATGCGATCTTCTGTCTGTTCTAGACTACCTCTGGTTCTAAACTACTTCTCTGTCTCCTGAATATCTATTTGCTCTATCCGTCCATCTCTTCAAACTTTCGTTGCTATCGTATCCTTCTATTCTTCTTTATCTGTCACTCTTGTCTTGTCTGTCTTTCGCTTTCAAAAATGCATGCCTGGTTTATATATCGTAAGTCAGTTGTACAATAGAACACACCTCTAGATCTTTCTATTGCTCAGCTCGTTGACTACATACTGATTGGACTTCATAAAAAATCGCTTCACTATGCGCTGGACTATTCATGTGTGCAAATTGCGTCCTCAGATTAGGAAATATGGCTCACCTGTCAGTACGTCTGTTGCGTCAAATCCGTCTATTCAATTTTGTCGCGTGGGTAAACACTTCTTATCCAGTATCAGGTGGTTGCGATACCTGTAGGTGATATCTGTTTACACAGTGTCCGTCTGTCTGTCTCCATATTGTTCAGTTCAGTCTTGTTACGACAATAATAATCTGGGTGTATCTCTTTCATCTACCTTTCCCTCAGCGTCATTATGTCTGGTATTTCTTGGTATCTACTTCATTCTGTCGTAATAATACTAATACTGTGGGAGTGTTTTTCTCTCACCGGTTCTCAAGTTTTCCATCGTTTCTTACCTACTTTCTACTTATCAATCACAACTATAATAAAAATGTAAGTATACAAATATAAATAGTAACAGTAATCATAATAATAACATTAGTAATAATAATACTATTCTTATGTACACGGCTGTAATAATATTACAATCATAATTTACAGGACCTTTGTTGCACTTGCAGTTTCAGAAATAAAGTAATATTTGTCAAATGTTTCTGAATTGCTCCATATAATAATCACACGTGTTTCTTGTAACAACAGTTGTTTGTTAACAGCGCGTACTATCCAGAGCAAATTAGAAGCCATCAATCTTATGACGCAAGATGTGCGTCGTATGTTTTCAACTCGCTTGTTCCTTCCATGTCTCGTTTCAGCATAGCTTGCACTTTCTTGTTATAAAATAAGAAAAAGAGGCTTATCTTCATGCAGCCTATTTCTTTGTTTTGAAAACATAGTCGCCAGGATTTATATACATCGTTATAATTGTTTTTATATCCTGTAACACATCTTGTTAAGGATAGGTATTTATCAGCAAATGTTTGAAGTGTATGTTCACAAAAATCTTGAGATTGGATTTTATAAAAGTAGTAATAATACACATAGAAAGATGAAAAGGACACATAAAAAATTTCCTGATGATAAAAATGTAAATGAAAAAAACTAAAGATTTAGTGCTTCCAGGTGATAGAATTTCTGTGTTTACACAGCTTCGTATACTTTCTGGGAATCTTGGTTTTTTTTACATGCAATAAAGATCTTTGTCACGTGAGAATATTTTTATCGTTTCTGCTGCATGGCTTCCTCGGTAGTTAGTGCACTATCCAGGCTTTTCTACATAGTTGCTTCTTTTACTAAAGTCAAGTCTGTCCAGGCATGGCTAAATAGTTGATTATTTAACTAGAATCAAGTCTGTCCAGGCATGGCTAGATAGTTGCTTCTTTTACTAGAGGCAAATCTGTCCAAGCGTGGCTAGATAGTTGCTTCTTTTTCTAGAGGCAAGTCTGTCCAGGCATGGCTAGATAGTTGCTTCTTTTACTAGAGGCAAGTCTGTCCAAGCGTGGCTAGATAGTTGCTTCTTTTTCTAGAGGCATGTCTGTCCAGGCATGGCTAGATAGTTGCCTCTTTTACTAGAGGCAAGTCTGTCCAGGCGGTGCTAGATAGTTGCCTCTTTTACTAGAGGCAAGTCTGTCCAGGCGGTGCTAGATAGCTGCTTGTATTACTAGAGGCAAGTGTGTCCAGGCGGTGCTAGATAGTTTCTTGTATTACTAGAGGCAAGTGTGTCCAGACGTTGCTAGATAGTTTCTTGTATTACTAGAGGCAAGTCTGTCCAGGCGGTGCTAGATAGCTGCTTGTATTACTGGAAGCAAGTCTGTCCAGACGTTGCTAGATAGTTTCTTGTATTACTAGAGGCAAGTGTGTCCAGACGTTGCTAGATAGTTTCTTGTATTACTAGAGGCAAGTCTGTCCAGGCGGTGCTAGATAGTTTCTTGTATTACTAGAGGCAAGTCTGTCCAGACGTTGCTAGATAGTTTCTTGTATTACTAGAGGCAAGTCTGTCCAGACGTTGCTAGATAGTTTCTTGTATTACTAGAGGCAAGTCTGTCCAGACGTTGCTAGATAGTTTCTTGTATTACTAGAGGCAAGTCTGTCCAGACGTTGCTAGATAGTTTCTTGTATTACTAGAGGCAAGTCTGTCCAGACGTTGCTAGATAGTTTCTTGTATTACTAGAGGCAAGTCTGTCCAGACGTTGCTAGATAGTTTCTTGTATTACTAGAGGCAAGTCTGTCCAGACGTTGCTAGATAGTTTCTTGTATTACTAGAGGCAAGTCTGTCCAGACGTTGCTAGATAGTTTCTTGTATTACTAGAGGCAAGTCTGTCCAGACGTTGCTAGATAGTTTCTTGTATTACTAGAGGCAAGTCTGTCCAGACGTTGCTAGATAGTTTCTTGTATTACTAGAAGCAAGTCTGTCCAGACGTTGCTAGATAGTTTCTTGTATTACTAGAGGCAAGTCTGTCCAGGCGTTGCTAGATAGTTTCTTGTATTACTAAAGGCAAGTCTGTCCAGACGTTGCTAGATAGTTTCTTGTATTACTAGAGGCAAGTCTGTCCAGACGTTGCTAGATAGTTTCTTGTATTACTAGAGGCAAGTGTGGAAATAGTGCGTTAAATGTGCTAATTCATTCTAGAAGGTTTAGACTTTGTGTAGCATAATACCATCAATGTTGATTTTTCATTACATTCTTTGATATATTTGAATGATTTCGTTGATTCATGGACACTGCAAATATGGTGTGTTACGTGTTGTTTGTGCGCACTCATATTTGTGCCAGTGTCATTCAGTCATGGTTACATAATGGGCACGAATGCTAATGTATAAAATGTGATATTGTTCTTTTCATTGAATCTTTTATTGATTATGGTAAAAGCCCAAGCATTTGTACTACGAATTTTGAAATATGGTGACATGAGTTAGCAAGAAATAATGTGTGTGCTAAGTGTGTATTGGCTAACTCACAATTTTGTTAATATGCTTTTTGTGTTTGAATAGGAAGCCAAAGTTTTGAAATAGATGTTAAAATGTATTATACTCGTCATGTGTAGTGACAGTTGGATTTGTCATGTTTGACTTCATAAGTATCCACCTTTGTGTTATATGTGATGTTATTGTGTTTTGTAAAACCACCCATCTTTTGTGTCTCGACGTTATGGGGTGCAATGTGTGTAACTGTCATCGTGTGTGATTAAACCGAATTATTATTTTGCTTGATCATTATATGTTTTACGAGTCGTTATTGATGTTGGTAAGAATGTGTTGAGTTGAGGTGTTTGACCTCTTCTTGTTAGAAAAAAAAGTCGGGTCAGGGTAGCAACTGGGCACACATGAAAGGGTTAGGACCTGAGTTGGTATCTTTTGAAGGGATGCAGTTTGCGAGCCCATGTACGGCTGTACTTCATGTGGGAAGAAATTATTTATGAATGGCTAACAATTATAAGCCAAAGCACTAGAACTTCCACAACAAATAAATTAAAGAGAACACAAACGCTCCTACATGTATCACATGACTCAGCATAGACAGGTAGACCCCATTGAGAACCACGAGGTGACGTTGACCTTGACCCTCCTAATCAGAGAGACAAATCCAAACCTTTCTCACACCAGGGTTCCATTCATAACTATTCTTTTTTTTTAATTTCTCTCACATCTGAAGTGCTTTATGTAAGATTTCTGGAGACTTATCATGTTTATCTTGCTTTATGTAAGATTTCTGGAGACTTATCATGTTTATCTTTCTTTATGTAAGATTTCTGGAGACTTATCATGTTTATCTTGCTTTATGTAAGATTTCTGGAGACTTATCATGTTTATCTTGCTTTATGTAAGATTTCTGGAGACGTATCATGTTTATCTTGCTTTGTGTAAGATTTCTGGAGACTTATCATGTTTATCTTGCTTTGTGTAAGATTTCTGGAGACTTATCATGTTTATCTTGCTTTGTGTAAGATTTCTGGAGACTTATCATGTTTATCTTTCTTTATGTAAGATTTCTGGAGACTTATCATCTTTATCTTTCTTTATGTAAGTTTTCTGGAGACTTATCATGTTTATCTTGCTTTATGTAAGTTTTATGGAGACTTATCATGTTTATCTTGCTTTATGTAAGTTTTATGGAGACTTATCATGTTTATCCTGCTTTCAGTATCATCCCAGAATGTTGGTAAGCAGGCAGCTGTCAGTAGATCTGGGCGTGATATAAAACTGAGATGGGAAACAGATTTAACTGACACAGTTTATGACACCCATTCTTCTCCAGAAATGTCATAGGTTCATTGACCTGTGACGTGTTTGTATGCATCACCTACGTGTTTATGTTTATAGTGACATGTTACGTGTGTTTGTCCGCATACTTGTATTCATAATGGCGTGTGATACGTTGTTTGTATGCACACTAGTGTTCATGTTGACTGACGTGTGATACCGTGTTTGTATGTATACATATGTTCATGTTGACGTGTGATACCGTATTTGTATGTATACGTGTGTTTATACTGATGTGTTATGTGTGTTTATATGCATATTTGTGTTCACATTGACGCATGATGTGTGTGCTTGCATATTTGTGTTTATATTGACGTGTGATGTGTTTGTATAGATACTTGAGCACGTACGGACGAGTGATTCAGAGCCAGGGCTGGTAGAGACGGCTTAATGTATTCTCACACGGAGGTTGTTGACTAGAAATCCACTATCAGTCTCCTCCAGACACCCAAGCTGTAAAACTGGGTATCTGCTACAGGTAAGGAAGAATTCTCTTCGTCCCCCCCCTCCCCAGTTCTGAAAAGAAAGAATATCTATCCGCGGGAGCGAAACACACAACACCACACAACACACAACACCACACAGTTCGTGCAGATGTGGTGTGTGAAGAAAAAGTGTTATATCACATAAAAATTATCTCCATAAACAAAGAGAAACAAGAAAACAAAGATCATAGTAGTCGAACAGTCTGAACATTAGCAAATATTGATAGTCAAGTTCTATCAAATGTACAAAAAAAGCATTGACATAAATGTTAAACAGTAGCGGAATATCTACACTCGCTAGTCACCAGAACTATGAAGTTAAAACAAACTTGTAATACAGAACACACACTCGCTACAGTCACCAGAACTATGAAGTTAAAACAAACTTGTAATACAGAACACACACTCGCTACAGTCACCAGAACTATGAAGTTAAAACAAACAAGTAGACCCCATTGAGAACCACGAGGTGACGTTGACCTTGACCCTCCTAATCAGAGAGACAAATCCAAACCTTTCTCACACCAGGGTTCCATTCATAACTATTCTTTTTTTTTTAATTTCTCTCACATCTGAAGTGCTTTATGTAAGATTTCTGGAGACTTATCATGTTTATCTTGCTTTATGTAAGATTTCTGGAGACTTATCATGTTTATCTTTCTTTATGTAAGATTTCTGGAGACTTATCATGTTTATCTTGCTTTATGTAAGATTTCTGGAGACTTATCATGTTTATCTTGCTTTATGTAAGATTTCTGGAGACGTATCATGTTTATCTTGCTTTGTGTAAGATTTCTGGAGACTTATCATGTTTATCTTGCTTTGTGTAAGATTTCTGGAGACTTATCATGTTTATCTTGCTTTGTGTAAGATTTCTGGAGACTTATCATGTTTATCTTTCTTTATGTAAGATTTCTGGAGACTTATCATCTTTATCTTTCTTTATGTAAGTTTTCTGGAGACTTATCATGTTTATCTTGCTTTATGTAAGTTTTATGGAGACTTATCATGTTTATCTTGCTTTATGTAAGTTTTATGGAGACTTATCATGTTTATCCTGCTTTCAGTATCATCCCAGAATGTTGGTAAGCAGGCAGCTGTCAGTAGATCTGGGCGTGATATAAAACTGAGATGGGAAACAGATTTAACTGACACAGTTTATGACACCCATTCTTCTCCAGAAATGTCATAGGTTCATTGACCTGTGACGTGTTTGTATGCATCACCTACGTGTTTATGTTTATAGTGACATGTTACGTGTGTTTGTCCGCATACTTGTATTCATAATGGCGTGTGATACGTTGTTTGTATGCACACTAGTGTTCATGTTGACTGACGTGTGATACCGTGTTTGTATGTATACATATGTTCATGTTGACGTGTGATACCGTATTTGTATGTATACGTGTGTTTATACTGATGTGTTATGTGTGTTTATATGCATATTTGTGTTCACATTGACGCATGATGTGTGTGCTTGCATATTTGTGTTTATATTGACGTGTGATGTGTTTGTATAGATACTTGAGCACGTACGGACGAGTGATTCAGAGCCAGGGCTGGTAGAGACGGCTTAATGTATTCTCACACGGAGGTTGTTGACTAGAAATCCACTATCAGTCTCCTCCAGACACCCAAGCTGTAAAACTGGGTATCTGCTACAGGTAAGGAAGAATTCTCTTCGTTCCCCCCCCTCCCCAGTTCTGAAAAGAAAGAATATCTATCCGCGGGAGCGAAACACACAACACCACACAGTTCGTGCAGATGTGGTGTGTGAAGAAAAAGTGTTATATCACATAAAAATTATATCCATAAACAAAGAGAAACAAGAAAACAAAGATCATAGTAGTCGAACAGTCTGAACATTAGCAAATATTGATAGTCAAGTTCTATCAAATGTACAAAAAAAGCATTGACATAAATGTTAAACAGTAGCGGAATATCTACACTCGCTAGTCACCAGCACTGTGAAGTGAAAACAAACAAGTAATACAGAACACACACTCGCTACAGTCACCAGTACTATGAAGTTAAAACAAACAAGTAATACAGAACACACACTCTCTACAGTCACCAGTACTAAGAAGTTAAAACAAACAAGTAATACAGAACACACACTCTCTACAGTCACCAGTACTAAGATGGGAAAACATGAAAAAAAAAATGAAAAAGAAAAAAAAATTGTTAAAGAAAGTAAAGATATCAGATAACCAGTATTTTGTCGTTGGTAAAAATTTTAATAGAAAATATATTAAACACCAGACTTTCTCATAATTAAATTATACTATACTCTAGAGCATCAAACGTATGAATTCTACTTAAAAGTCGGTTTAAATTATATCACAGTTAAAGTAATAGTAGGGTAGAGATGGGCGAAGGTATAACAGTCATAAGGAGAGATGTAAACCCAAACCAGCCATTTTGTAATCGTCTCATAAACTTTAATGGTCAGGGTCACAGACAGAGTCGGACAGTAAGCTCTAGAAGAGGAATATATAGACAAAGAGAAAGACTTCCTACAGAGGCGGAAAAGAAGGTAACAGTCAAATCAAGAAATGAGTCATTAATAATGAAATAATTAGTGGATCATGAGAGTCGACGAATAAAAGGAAACAAAAAGGCACATCAATGAAAATCAATGAATCATTGAAAACAGTAAAAAAAAAACATCAGTAGGTAATCCATACTGCAAGAACTTAATATTGAAGAAGGCTGGCTAGTAAAGTGGATTAAAGAGAGAAAATGTAAATATTTTGGACACATTAAACGTCATGATAATTTAGAGAAAACTGTCTTGGAAGGGTACATAATGGGAAAAAGAAAGAGAGGAAGAGCAAGGCGAAGATGGTTGCGAAACATCGATGATGATCTACAAATGGATGCATCAGCAGCAGGCCTTCTTGCTCACAACCGAGAGGCCCACAGGAGAGCTGTTAGGGAGGCAAAGTTCCGCAAGGGACATGCAAATGAATGAATGAATGAATGAAGTGTCACTGAATCATAAAAAAATAAAGCACATATAAAAGAATCAATGAATCATAGAAAACAAGTAAAACATCAGTGAATGTCAATGAATCATAACAAATGTTAAAGATTAACTTTAGAAATAAGGAACTTTTCTTGATCATGCTCAAGGGTACACGGTATAGGCACCATGTTGTCACGGCAAGATTGATAGAAAGAAATGTAGAAAAAGCTTGTCAACTCCGGCGAAGATATATGTCTAAGAAGACTAATAAGAACAAGATGGCCGTACGCAATTAGTGCGACTTTGAACGAATATTTGAGGAATCAAGGAAAGTTCTTCTAGTACTTAATTTAAAAAATCTAATGTTAGTTATAAACATATGAAAACAAAGTACCACTGAAGTGTAGAATTTTTTTTCTCGGTGTTCTGGTAAATTCCAAAATGGTAAGGGCATTGTGTGTACAGCATGTGTAGAAATATACACATTTTCTATAGCACATCGGTGGCGGCTTAGAGACATAACGAAAAGATCATGCAGGCCGGAGACTTTCCAGACCACTCTCAGATAATCGCAGGTGAATGAGAAAATGCCACAAGTAAACATGGATTCCCCATACTTTGGTTTTCTTCATTCTATTCAGATTTTCTGCATGCAGTCTTGATAGTCAGTGCCATGGGTCTAAACAGATCACACAGATAACTGGAAAATATTCAGCCACGAGAGAAAAACACGCAGCCAGGATTCTTGCAAATTCGTCTACACTCTCCCACAGCTACCTGGAAGCTCATATACCCGCTATACCTGGAAGCTCACATACCCGCAATACGTGGAAGCTCACATACCCGCAATACGTGGCTGTAGGTGGCGGTGGAGGGTAGAGGGAACATTACTGAGCGATAATTTTTACACGATTAAAAAAAAAACTAAATAAGTTAAATGAAAGAACTTTTAAAGTCTGCGTACCTGTCCCGCGTGTTTGTGTCATGTACCCAACAGTGCATTGTACATACCCGTGTGCCTACCCCGTGTGTTTGCCCCTTTTACATGCCTTCTCTGCCTATATCGTGTACCTGTGTCCCGTGTCTGTGTCTTGTGTTTATCCCATCTACCTGTGTCCCATGTCTGTGTCTTGTGTTTATCTCATCTACCTGTGTCCCGTGTCTGTGTCTTGTGTTTATCTCATCTACCTGTGTCCCATGTCTGTGTCTTGTGTTTATCTCATCTACCTGTGTCCCGTGTCTGTGTCTTGTGTTTATCTCATCTACCTGTGTCCCGTGTCTGTGTCTTGTGTTTATCTCATCTACCTGTGTCCCATGTCTGTGTCTTGTGTTTATCCCATCTACCTGTGTCCCGTGTCTGTGTCTTGTGTTTATCCCATCTACCTGTGTTGTGTGTCTGTGTCTTGTGTTTATCCCATCTACCTGTGTTGTGTGTCTGTGTCTTGTGTTTATCCCATGTACCTGTGTTGTGTGTCTGTGTCTTGTGTTTATCCCATGTACATGTGTTGTGTGTCTTGTGTCTTGTGCCTATCCCATGTACCTGTGTTGTGTGTCTTGTGTCTTGTTCCTATCCCATGTACATGTGTTGTGTGTCTTGTTCCTATCCCATGTACCTATGTTGTGTGTCTTGTGTCTTGTGTCTATCCCATGTACATGTGTTGTGTGTCTTGTGTCTTGTGCCTATCCCATGTACCTGTGTTGTGTGTTTTGTGTCTTGTTCCTATCCCATGCACATGTGTTGTGTGTCTTGTTCCTATCCCATGCACATGTGTTGTGTGTCTTGTTCCTATCCCATGTACCTGTGTTGTGTGTCTTGTGTCTTGTGTTATCTCATGTACCTGTGTTGTGTGTCTTGTGTCTTGTGTTTATCTCATGTAGCTGTGACTGTAAGAGCCATCATTTTGTTACCAGGAGACTACACAAAGGTAGGATAGAGTTGTGGCCAGATGTTCCATCTATCAAGTATAGTATTTAGCGTCTATGTCAAATTGTTATCTGCTTTATATATCAAGCTATTATCTGCACTATCTGTCACTTTGTCTGTGTTCCAGCTTATCTGTAACTTAAAATGCTTATATCTAAATATTACATAGAAATCATTCCCTTGCATTTATTAACAGTATATGAAACATCGCTGGCATCTATGTCATGTATTGTGACAAACTGAAACAGAACTTGTTGGCTTACCTGTGGCAGAATTGCTGGTACGTCTCAGCTTTTCCATGTCCGACGTTAGAAGTAAATCTCCCTCGGTCAGCTGCTTCGTGATGTTCCTGATGGAGTCGTTGTATGTGGACAAGTTCGTTTTTGCCCTGTCTAATTTCGCCGTGGCTTTCCGGACAACGTCGCCGAAGGAGCCAGTGTATTTGGACGGCATTCCTTGTATGTCCTTCTGAAATCCAAGTGGCTCACCTGGATTCTGGGTACCTGGTTTTGTTGAAGTGGGCCTCTCTGTTTCCCTCGTCTCTGGACCTGAGCTTTCTAGCTTCTGATTCTCACCTTTGGGGCCTACTTTCACAAAGTCTGGCTTATCGTTGGTATTCTCACCTGGACTGGCCTTGAAGTTTTCATCAGCTTGTAGAAGAGCTTTCTCGGCGTACACGGCCACCATGGAAGGTGATCCCTGACACGTGATCTTCACTGTGCTTCTTTTTAAGTCAAGGTCATATTCACATGTTTCGGTGCTGGCCCCGAATGTTATGTCCAGCAAAGAAAGAAAGATGATAAAAGAGGCGAAGAGAACAGTGAATGCTGGAAGTTTGGTCATCTTAAGGAATAAATACCTACAACAAGAACTCGAGGTCACCAGGTCAGTATCACAGACCTGATCAGAAGTTGATGGAGAACAAAAATAAACATTAATTTGACGTGTGTCTCCGTCCCGTCCGGGGACCTGTGCACCCATTCTTGGGTGCGTGGGGCACGCCCTGTGTCACGTTTCTTTCTGCAGAATGAAAAGGGAAAAAAGTAAAAATATTTGCACGAGAAAAACAAGAAAATGATAAATTAAAGAAAAGATATGAGGGGTGATTGATAAGTTCCCGGCATACAGTACAACGGAATATTTGTGGACAACTTTTTTGGTTTATTTCTCAACATAGTCCCCTTGCAAGTTTATGCACTTAGTCCAGCGATTCTGGAGCATACGGATCCCTTCTTTGTAAAAGTCAGCATCTTGTGCCGTTATAAAGTGGTCTACAGCATGAATGATGTCATCGTCTGAAGTAAATTTGCAACCACTGAGCTCCTTTTTGAGTTTAGTAAACAAGTAATAGTCCGAAGGGGCCAAATCTAGGGAATATGGAGGATATTAAAGAAGCTGGAGGCCGCATTCATGAATGGCAGCCATTGCCACGGCCGACTTGTGAACTGGAGCATTGTCTTGATGAAAGATGACTCCTCTCGTCAATTTCCCTCGACGCTTTTCCTTCAATTTGACCCACAGTTGCTTCACAAGATTGGCGTAATAGGCCCTGGTGACCGTTCTGCCTTTTTAAATATAGTCTACCAATAGCACAACTTCTGAATCCCAAAAAAATAGAAGCCATCACTTTACCTGCAGACAGAACCACCCTTGCTTTCTTTGGAGGTGAGGATCCATGATGTTTTCACTGCTTTGACTGTTCTTTGGTTTCTGGTTGAAAATGATGAACCCAAGTCTCATCTATAGTCACAAATTACTGAGGAAACTATTGAAGATCTGGAGAAAAAATTGGCAAGATTGTTTCTTAACATGTTTGGACACTGTCGTTTGTGATCAGCTCCAAGAAATTTCGGCACCCATCGAGCAGAGACCTTTGTCATTTGAAGATCATTGTGAATAATGGCAAGAACACGTTCCTGGGAGATGCCCAGCTCAGTAGCAATGTACCGCTCAGTTAATCGTCGACCCTTCATTATCATGTCCTGGTTTCTGCCGGTGGTTTCATCGGTGGTTACCGTTCTTGGTCTTCCTGGACGGGGATCATCTTCCAGACTCTCCCTTCCATGTTTGAAATGAGCTGCCCATTTCTTCACTGTGTTGTAAGAAGGGGCACTCTCCCCTAGAGTCTCCACCATATCCTCATGGATCTCCTTCGATGATAAGCCCCACTGTGTTGTAAGAAGGGGCACTCTCCCCTAGAGTCTCCACCATATCCTCATGGATCTCCTTCGATGATAAGCCCTTGATGCAGAGGTAGCGAATGACTGCTCGATGAGAAATTTTATCTATTTTCTCAATTTCTCACACATTACCACTTCAGTAGCCTGTAAAAAAAATATTGGTTGCACTTAATTTCTTGAAACTTTGTGTTTAATTTTTACATTAACATGATCTACAAATGCACCTAATATCAACTGTGCGTTTCAAGTATTTGTTCATTATTCGGATAACTTATCAATCATCCCTTGTCATATAAAAAGGTAGATATGAAGGAATCAAAAAGTATATTAATTAACAGATATGAAGGAACAAAAAAAATATTTAAACGCCAGATATAAAGGAACGAAAACAGAAGATAAAAAAACAGAAATGAAGGAACAAAAAGAAAAGACAAAAAACCGATATGAAAGAACAAAAAGAGAACAAAAAAAAAACAGATACGAAGGAACAAAAACAGAAGATAAAAAACAGATATGAAGGAACAAAAAGAGTACAAAAACACACGTGAAGGACAAAAAAGAGAAAAAAAAACAGATACGGAGGAACGCAAAGAGTATATTTAGAAACGAGACATGAAGGACACAAAGATCATATTTACAAAACAGATATGAAGGAACACAAAGAGTATATATAGAAACGAGACATGAAGGAACACAAAGATCATATTTACAAAACAAATATGAAGGAACACAAAGATCATATTTACAAAACAGATACGAAGGAGCACAAAGAGTATATTTAGAAACGAGACATGAAGGAACACAAAGATCATATTTACAAAACAGATATGAAGGAACACAAAGAGTATATATAGAAACGAGACATGAAGGAACACAAAGATCATATTTACAAAACAGATATGAAGGAACACAAAGATCATATTTACAAAACAGATACGAAGGAACACAAAGAGTATATTTAGAAACGAGACATGAAGGAACACAAAGATCATATTTACAAAACAGACATGAAGGAACACAAAGATCATATTTACAAAACAGATATGAAGGAACACAAAGAGTATATTTAGAAACGAGACATGAAGGAACACAAAGATCATATTTACAAAACAGACATGAAGGAACACAAAGATCATATTTACAAAACAGACATGAAGGAACACAAAGAGCATATTTGGAAATCATATATGAAACAACACAAAGAGTATATTTAAAAAACAGATATGAAGGAACACAAAGAGTATAGAAAAGAGATATGAAGGAACATTTAGAAGACATATATGAAGGAACAAAAATGTAGATTAAAAAACAAATAGGAAGGAACATTTAAAAGATAGATAAGGAGAAACACTTAAAAAACAGATATGAAGGAACCAAAAAAATTTTATTAAAAAAAACAGATAAGAAGGAACAGATAAAGTACATTCCGAAAACAGATATGAAGGAACATTTAAAAAAAACAGATATGAAGGAACATTTAAAAAACAGATATGAAGGAACATTTTAAAAAACAGATATGAAGGAACATTAAAAAAAACAGATATGAAGGAACATTTAAAAAAACAGATATGAAGGAACATTTTAAAAAACAGATATGAAGGAACATTTAAAAAAACAGATATGAAGGAACATTAAAAAAAAACAGATATGAAGGAACACAAAGAGTATACTTAGAAAATAGATATGAAGGAACATTTAAAAAACAGATATGAAGGAACATTTAAAAAAAACATATATGAAGGAACATTTTAAAAAACAGATATGAAGGAACATTTTAAAAAACAGATATGAAGGAACATTTAAAAAAACAGATATGAAGGAACATTTTAAAAAACAGATATGAAGGAACACAAAGAGTATACTTAGAAAATAGATATGAAGGAACATTTAAAAAACAGATATGAAGGAACACAAAGAGTATACTTAGAAAATAGATATGAAGGACCAGTTAAAAAACAGATATGAAGGAGAAAAAAGTATATTTAAAAATAACAGATGTGAAGGAAAAAAATATATATTAAAAAAAACTGATATAAAGGAAGAAGAAAATTATATTTAAAAAAAATAGATGTGAAGGAACATAAACGTGAACCACAACGAATATGAAACGATTAAAAAAGAGTATAAAAAATGAAACGATTTTTTTCATAAATCATAAAATATGAAAACACTAAGAAAATAAATATAAGGACCAAATTAGAATAAGATGCAGATAAAAAGATATTTATATAAAAGCTGCTTACAATGAGAGAACTAGCTGGTCTAAAAGAAATAAAGTGCAGTAATAGAAGTAATCAAAATATATCTCTCCTAGCACAGACTGCTCGTAGAAGGAACAAAATGATACCACAAAATTATTTGAAAATACTCACTGACTTTCAGCCCTGGCAAAGAGAGACAATCATTAAAACAAACTGAAAATGGCCCACTCTCGTCTTCAGTAATTAAGTATAAAGTGTTGACATCGCCGAATTGCCTCCCTTCCCTAGTCCAGCGTCCGCTTCTCTTCAGCGGAAACACGGTTCTACCTGAATCAATAATTAATCAAGCATTCTCCGTGCTGATCTATACCTCTCCTTCTCGCACTGACTTCCTCCTACAAGTTTCCTTACTACCTCATTCTCCGTGCTGATCTATACCTCTCCTTCTCGCACTGACTTCCTCCTACAAGTTTCCTTACTACCTCATTCTCCGTGCTGATCTATACCTCTCCTTCTCGCACTGACTTCCTCCTACAAGTTTTCTTACTACCTCATTCTCCGTGCTGATCTATACCTCTCCTTCTCGCACTGATTTCCTCCTACAAGGTTTCTTACTACCTCATTCTCCGTGCTGATCTATACCTCTCCTTCTCGCACTGACTTCCTCCTACAAGTTTTCTTACTACCTCATTCTCCGTGCTGATCTATACCTCTTTCTTCTCGCACTGACTTCCTCCTACAAGTTTTCTTACTACCTCATTCTCCGTGCTGATCTATACCTCTTTCTTCTCGCACTGACTTCCTCCTACAAGTTTTCTTACTACCTCATTCTCCGTGCTGATCTATACCTCTTTCTTCTCGCACTGACTTCCTCCTACAAGTTTTCTTACTACCTCATTCTCCGTGCTGATCTATACCTCTTTCTTCTCGCACTGACTTCCTCCTACAAGTTTTCTTACTACCTCATTCTCCGTGCTGATCTATACCTCTTTCTTCTCGCACTGACTTCCTCCTACAAGTTTTCTTACTACCTCATTCTCCGTGCTGATCTATACCTCTCCTTCTCGCACTGACTTCCTCCTACAAGGTTTCTTACTACCTCATTCTCCGTGCTGATCTATACCTCTTTCTTCTCGCACTGACTTCCTCCTACAAGTTTCCTTACTACCTCATTCTCCGTGCTGATCTATACTCTCCTTCTCGCACTGACTTCCTCCTACAAGTTTCCTTACTACCTCATTCTCCGTGCTGATCTATACCTCTTTCTTCTCGCACTGACTTCCTCCTACAAGTTTTCTTACTACCTCATTCTCCGTGCTGATCTATACCTCTCCTTCTCGCACTGACTTCCTCCTACAAGTTTCCTTACTACCTCATTCTCCGTGCTGATCTATACCTCTTTCTTCTCGCACTGACTTCCTCCTACAAGTTTCCTTACTACCTCATTCTCCGTGCTGATCTATACCTCTCCTTCTCGCACTGACTTCCTCCTACAAGTTTTCTTACTACCTAATTCTCCGTGCTGATCTATACCTCTCCTTCTCGCACTGACTTCCTCCTACAAGTTTCCTTACTACCTCATTCTCCGTGCTGATCTATACCTCTCCTTCTCGCACTGACTTCCTCCTACAAGTTTTCTTACTACCTAATTCTCCGTGCTGATCTATACCTCTCCTTCTCGCACTGACTTCCTCCTACAAGTTTTCTTACTACCTCATTCTCCGTGCTGATCTATACCTCTCCTTCTCGCACTGACTTCCTCCTACAAGTTTTCTTACTACCTCATTCTCCGTGCTGATCTATACCTCTTCCTTCTCGCACTGACTTCCTCCTACAAGTTTTCTTACTACCTCATTCTCCGTGCTGATCTATACCTCTTTCTTCTCGCACTGACTTCCTCCTACAAGTTTTCTTACTACCTCATTCTCCGTGCTGATCTATACCTCTTTCTTCTCGCACTGACTTCCTCCTACAAGTTTTCTTACTACCTCATTCTCCGTGCTGATCTATACCTCTTTCTTCTCGCACTGACTTCCTCCTACAAGTTTTCTTACTACCTCATTCTCCGTGCTGATCTATACCTCTTTCTTCTCGCACTGACTTCCTCCTACAAGTTTTCTTACTACCTCATTCTCCGTGCTGATCTATACCTCTCCTTCTCGCACTGACTTCCTCCTACAAGGTTTCTTACTACCTCATTCTCCGTGCTGATCTATACCTCTTCTTCTCGCACTGACTTCCTCCTACAAGTTTCCTTACTACCTCATTCTCCGTGCTGATCTATACCTCTCCTTCTCGCACTGACTTCCTCCTACAAGTTTCCTTACTACCTCATTCTCCGTGCTGATCTATACCTCTTTCTTCTCGCACTGACTTCCTCCTACAAGTTTTCTTACTACCTCATTCTCCGTGCTGATCTATACCTCTCCTTCTCGCACTGACTTCCTCCTACAAGTTTCCTTACTACCTCATTCTCCGTGCTGATCTATACCTCTTCCTTCTCGCACTGACTTCCTCCTACAAGTTTCCTTACTACCTCATTCTCCGTGCTGATCTATACCTCTCCTTCTCGCACTGACTTCCTCCTACAAGTTTTCTTACTACCTAATTCTCCGTGCTGATCTATACCTCTCCTTCTCGCACTGACTTCCTCCTACAAGTTTCCTTACTACCTCATTCTCCGTGCTGATCTATACCTCTCCTTCTCGCACTGACTTCCTCCTACAAGTTTTCTTACTACCTAATTCTCCGTGCTGATCTATACCTCTCCTTCTCGCACTGACTTCCTCCTACAAGTTTTCTTACTACCTCATTCTCCGTGCTGATCTATACCTCTCCTTCTCGCACTGACTTCCTCCTACAAGTTTTCTTACTACCTCATTCCCAGGACCTCACCTTTCATTATTTGTTACCCAGTATCTCATTTCATCATACCTCATTTCCATGACCTGTCCTTGCATTGTTTGTTATACAATATTCCCATTCACCATGCCTCATTCCCATGACCTCAGTTGTTACATAATATCTCATCTCATCATGCTTTTCCACTTCCTTCCACAATATTATTTTCAGCAATATTTTCTACTCGTCTTCCACAAATGATCAAAAAGCACCTCCCAGAGTGTAATCTTTCCTTGCACACATCCAGTCTTCACGTAGTTATCACACATTCTCCCCTTACACTTCTTGTATCTCTCAGCTACAAACATCTCTCCATGTTGTCAGAGCACATACAGAATCACAAGGCGCAATATGCTCTAGATCTGACAAACAACATTAGAGTCCCACTATCAAAAACATACAAGTAATAAAATGAGTTTTCAAACACTTAATAATAATAATAATATTTGGTTAAATCAACCACATTTGTAGATTTTCATCTCGTTATTGATTGTCGCTATACTTTAAAATCATTAAGGATTGCCACTATCCATGTATCCATGGATATTTATAAGCGATTTATGTAAGTTTTTCAGAGACCAAGCGTATCTTTCTATTTTTCTTCTGTCCTTGCTTTTGATTGTTCTAAGCACACTTAGGTAAACCTTCCGTTTGTTTTGTTGATGAAGATGTCTTTATTTTCTGAAGTGTGTTTCTCCTATAGAATTTCGCCTTCTACTATTCTGTGCTCATGTGCAAGAAGTGCTACAGTGGTTCCAGAGATGAACATAAGTTTAGTGCGTTACGGGAATCTCATTTCATTTCAGTGTGAAAAAAGAATTCCTGAATAGTTTTACTGGGGTCCCGTACGTTTCTTTTCTGAGGTGAAGTTAACCTCACACAACTTTAGGAAACAACATAATTTTCTCTAACAAATGTACTTAGTTGTTTCTTCACGTAAATAGTTGTTTCCACTTATCATAACACGACGCTGTTTAAATTGCTGCCTTATAGGATCATCTTTTAGAGTAGATATCATCTTATCATTAAGATCATAGTTTAGAGTAGATATCATCTTATTATCAACAATATTTTCTACTCGTCTTCCACAAATGATCAAAAAGCACCTCCCAGAGTGTAATCTTTCCTTGCACACATCCAGTCTTCACGTAGTTATCACACATTCTCCCCTTACACTTCTTGTATCTCTCAGCTACAAACATCTCTCCATGTTGTCAGAGCACATACAGAATCACAAGGCGCAATATGCTCTAGATCTGACAAACAACATTAGAGTCCCACTATCAAAAACATACAAGTAATAAAATGAGTTTTCAAACACTTAATAATAATAATAATATTTGGTTAAATCAACCACATTTGTAGATTTTCATCTCGTTATTGATTGTCGCTATACTTTAAAATCATTAAGGATTGCCACTATCCATGTATCCATGGATATTTATAAGCGATTTATGTAAGTTTTTCAGAGACCAAGCGTATCTTTCTATTTTTCTTCTGTCCTTGCTTTTGATTGTTCTAAGCACACTTAGGTAAACCTTCCGTTTGTTTTGTTGATGAAGATGTCTTTATTTTCTGAAGTGTGTTTCTCCTATAGAATTTCGCCTTCTACTATTCTGTGCTCATGTGCAAGAAGTGCTACAGTGGTTCCAGAGATGAACATAAGTTTAGTGCGTTACGGGAATCTCATTTCATTTCAGTGTGAAAAAAGAATTCCTGAATAGTTTTACTGGGGTCCCGTACGTTTCTTTTCTGAGGTGAAGTTAACCTTCTCACACAACTTTAGGAAACAACATAATTTTCTCTAACAAATGTACTTAGTTGTTTCTTCACGTAAATAGTTGTTTCCACTTATCATAACACGACGCTGTTTAAATTGCTGCCTTATAGGATCATCTTTTAGAGTAGATATCATCTTATCATTAAGATCATAGTTTAGAGTAGATATCATCTTATTATCAACACATATCATCCAGTCTCACTGTAAGTAGCTAGACAGAAAATGTAACTATTTCAGGACTCAACCACAGAGTTACCATGCCAACTGTTTTTGTGGACAGAAACATGTACGTCTCGGCCTGTTTAAATTCTAGAGCAAGGCTACAGATATCATCCAATGTTTAAATTCTAGAGCAAGGCTACAGATATCATCCGATGTTTAAATTCTAGATCAAGGCTATAGATATCATCCAATGTTTAAATTCTAGAGCAAGGCTACAGATATCATCCGATGTTTAAATTCTAGAGCAAGGCTACAGATATCATCTGATGTTTAAATTCTAGAGCAAGGCTACAGATATCATCCAATGTTTAAATTCTAGAGCAAGGCTACAGATATCATCCAATGTTTAAATTCTAGAGCAAGGCTACAGATATCATCCAATGTTTAAATTCTAGAGCAAGGCTACAGATATCATCCAATGTTTAAATTCTAGAGCAAGGCTACAGATATCATCCAATGTTTAAATTCTAGAGCAAGGCTACAGATATCATCCAATGTTTAAATTCTAGAGCAAGGTTACAGATATCATCTGATATATTTCAGCATCTAGAAGACGGGAGATGAGGTTGTCTGTGTTTGAATATTCTTGTCTGTTGCCCTGCTGAACCTGACGCTTACGACTGACTACTTTCTGAAATCTCAGCAGGTACAGCACACTTCCCAGGCAGGCCTGACTCCGTCATTTCCCAGGCAGGCCTGACTCCGTCACTTCCCAGGCAAGGCTGACTCTGTCACTTCCCAGGCAGGGCTGACTCTGTCACTTCCCAGGCGGTGCTGACTCTGTCACTTTCCAGGCAGGGCTAACTCTGTCACTTCCCAGACAGGGCTGACTCTGTCATTTGCCTGGCAGGGCTGACTCTGTCACTTCCTAGGCAGGACTGACTCTGGTGTCGTTTCTATCAAGGGCACGGATCATTCCAGAGTAACTCCTGCCTAGTCACCATTCACTTTCCTAATGCAGGAAGCGCTCTAGAGTCAGTGCTAACTAGGCAATAACTGGGCACTAACTAGGCACTAGCTAGGCAATAACTGGGCAATGACTGGACATTAACTAGGCAATAACTAGGCACTAACTAAGCACTAACTAGGCACTAACAAGGCAGTAACTAGGCAATAACTGGGCACTAACTAGGCACTAACTAGGCAATAACTGGGCACTAACAAGGGACTAACTAGGCAATAATTGGGCGCTAACTAGGCACTAACTAGGCAATAACTAAGGAATAACTAAGCACTAACTAGGCACTAACTAGGTAATAATTGGGCAATAATTGGGCACTAACTAGGCAATAAATGGGCACTAACTAGGCACTAACTAGGCAATAACTGGGCACTAACAAGGGACTAACTAGGCAATAATTGGGCGCTAACTAGGCACTAACTAGGCAATAACTAAGGAATAACTAAGCACTAACTAGGCACTAACTAGGTAATAATTGGGCAATAATTGGGCACTAACTAGGCAATAAATGGGCACTAACTAGGCAATAACTAGGCAATAAATGGGCACTAACTGGGCACAAAGTAGGCAATAGCTGGGCACTAACTGGGCACTAAGTAGGCACTAACTAAGCAATAACTGGGCACTAACTGGGCACTAAGTAGGCACTAAGTGGCCATGAAAGACCCCACCTAAATTTAATTGTGAAAATATTAAAACAAGTATAAGATATATATATATATATATATATATATATATATATATATATATATATATATATATAATGCTTGCATATTATAAGAAATGTCCCTGGCAGATGAACGCTCAGTGTACAAATGCTTTCTGTCAGCATTTTATTCCTACTAATATCTTAGTAAGAAGTTTTAAAGAACTGTGAGGATGAAAAACTTGAGTAGAATATGAACCAGCCCAGTGCTCATACATCCTTTGACCTTCAGTATTGTATATCAGGGCACTTTTTTCATTCCTTCACTTCTTTCCTTTAAATGATGAAAACTGATGCCAAATCTTATTCTAATATTTCCAGCGTGTCCGATATAACGACGAGTAGATGTATATTTTACTTGAAATGATTAACAAAATACTCACATAACGTATTTGATACGGCCGGAAAGTGACGAAGCAATTTATTTTCTGAAGCACTAGGGGTTGCAATAAAGTTCAGACATTAGAAGACAGACAGTGCTTAAGAGAGCACAAGGAAGTCAAAGGTGTACCCAGAAGACCAATCAAATACCCTGATATTATGTCACAGAATCCAGAGATATGGAGCGACAGAATTAAAGGACTACACTTAAGGAGCTACTGGCATATAAATATTAGAACAATAATACCAAAAACGCTTTTTTCTTGTTATTGTAGGGACGCTTCCTGTCCCAGATGTTGCCTTCTCGTGGCTGGGTGGTTGCTTGCTCCCATGGAGTCCACGTCTCTAATCACAGTCATTCTCTTGTTGGTTTTATTTATCTCACGTCTGATGTCATTTGTCTACAGTTTTTCTTTCTCTCTCACGTTTGATGTCATTTGTCTACGACTTTTCTTTCTTTCACACCTGATGTCATTTATCTACAAATTTTCTAGACTAATCTTCCAAACTCTGCTCCTACACGCTAACGTGAGTAAACCTGGTTGTTTCTAACCTGATTAATATGAGCATCGGAGTCATTTAAAGTGGGGATGTAGGGAAATGTAAAGAGGTCAATGAGTAGATTAAGAGATCAAACGCTTATCTTAGGCAAGCAGTGAGGAGATCACTCTGAGGAGAGCCACGACAAGCCTCGGGCACCAGCAATGTCTGCTCTAAGAAGTCAAGATTATCTTTCCAAGTTTGAGAAATGTTACACTCTGCTCTGCTCGTGAACTATCTTGTGACTGTAACCCCAGCAGAGCAAACATCTGTTGTTTATCAGCAAGGAGGTGGGCAGGGTGCTAGAAGGAAATCAGTTCTTCTATCGACTAGGCACCCCAGCGGGTTAGGCCAAGCTATCAGGGTACAGTTCTGAGCTGGTCTCTGTTTTAATTCCAAGCTTAATCCCACCCCCCCCCCCCCCGCCCTGTTGTGCTAGCATAAACGGAAATAACAATAGCCGTATGAAACGAAATCCCTTAGTAATTTGATATCAGATCACGTGCTTTCTTCTGTGGAAATTCTCCAGTTCTTGAAATAAATAATGTTCAAGATATCCTGTCAAGATTACGGGTCTGTTTAAGAGTTCCAATAACCGTTTCTGCCTGTTACAGAAACTGCTTGTGAAAGAGACCGTACTAAAATAAATATACCAACTGTGATTCAAAAATCATATTTCTTCCATATTTTATCCACGAGTTGTAAACATTCAAGTAGGGCAGCGCGTCCTGCCAGAAGGCAACGCATAATGTCCAGATGTAGCAATGGCACTGGGGGTAAACAGTATCTTAGGCAGGAAAGACTGGGGTGCTTCGTGCCTTTTTCACATGCAGCCTCCGCTGCTCAGAAGAAACTTTATAACACTGACATCAGGAGGAAAAGTCTGGCAGCAGCACACTGACATCAGGAGGAAAAGTCTGGCAGCAGCACACTGACATCAGGAGGAAAAGTCTGGCAGCAGCACACTGACATCAGGAGGAAAAGTCTGGCAGCAGCACACTGACATCAGGACGAAAAGTCTGGCATCAGCACACTGACGTCAGGACGAAAAGTCTGGCATCAGCACACTGACATCAGGACGAAAAGTCTGGCATCAGCACACTGACGTCAGGACGAAAAGTCTGGCAGCAGCACACTGAAATCAGGAGGAAATTCTGGCAGCAGCACACTGACATCAGGACGAAAAGTCTGACAGCAGCACACTGACATCAGGAGGAAAAGTCTGCCAGCAGCACACTGACATCAGGAGGAAAAGTCTGCCAACAGCACGCTGACGTAAGGACGAAAAGTCTGCCAACAGCACATTGACGTAATGACGAAAAGTCTGCCAACAGCACACTGACGTCAGGACGAAAAGTCTGCCAGCAGCACATTGACGTCAGGACGAAAAGTCTGCCAGCAGCACATTGACGTAATGACGAAAAGTCTGCCAATAGCCTTGTGCAAAGTCGCTGGGGTTATACAACAGTCACTGTGCAAACATTTCTGTCACTTTGTTCTTTTTTCTTACAGTCTTAAGAAAAAAGTGGGTCAGCTAACATCTCAGTGGTTTCGTCTTTTTCTTATGTTGTCCTGTTTTAACTTTCCCCACAAACAAAACAGAAAACAAAACAGAAAACAAAATGTACTAGAAATGACAGACGTTCAAATATTGCAAATTTCTTTCTCCAACTTTTCCCGGTTAACATATACGCACACATATATAAGCACACACGAGTACACACACATATGTAAACACACACGAGTAGATACACACACATATATATGTATATATATATATATAAGTACACACAAATATACACATACATATATAAGCACACACGAGTACACACAAACATATAAGTACGCACTAGTACACACACATATATAAACACACACGAGTACGCACACACACATATATATGAGTACATACACACATATATAAGCACACATGAATACATACACACATATATAAGCACACATGAGTACATACACACATATATAAGCACACATGAGTACATACACACATATATAAGCTCACATGAGTACATACACACATATATAAGCACACATGAGTACATATACACATATATAAGCACACACGAATACACGCTTATATTTAAGCACACACGAGTATACACACAGACATATATATATATATATATATATATATATATATATGAGCACATACTAGTACACATATATAAGCACAACTAGTACACATATATAAGCACGAACGAGTACACACACATATATAAGCATACACATTAAAGACACACATATATATATATATATAAGCACACACGAGTACATACATATATATAAGCACACTCGAGAACACACATATATAAGCACACACGATTACACATGTATATAACCACACACGAGTAAACATATGTATAAGCACACGAGAGTTCACATATATATAAGCACACACCACACACACATATATAAGCACACACCACACACACATATATATAAGCACACAAGAGTACACACGTATATGAGCACACACGAGCGCACAAATATATAAGCACACACGCGTACACACACATATGTGAGCACACACGAGTACACACAGATATATGAGCACACACGAGTACACACACATATATGAGCACACACGAGTACACACACATATGTGAGCACACACGAGTACACACACATATATAAGCACACACGAGTACACACACATATGTGAGCACACACGCGTACACACACATATATGAGCACACACGAGTACACACACATATATAAGCACACACGAGTACACACACATATGTGAGCACACACGAGTACACACATATAAGCACACACACACACAACACAAACAGACTTTCTTTCCTGTAACTGTTTCACTTCTTTCTTATTTTATTCTAGCCATCTTGTTTTGAGTTAAAAATACAATGTTGCAGCTGTGAACTTCGTTGCATTAAGAAAGCTTCTTCTACTTTTTCTTTCTAAAACTGAAAATATCTGAGGATTTTCTCTCATTCCAAAAAGCACTCGTCTACCCCTCGTAAACCTTCCCCCCACACCCCTCCTCCCTCGGCTCTCATTCTTCTAACCCTCACCTGCCTGTCATGCAACCACCAACTCTCATTCCTCTGACTTTCACTTACTCGTTATATAACGCTCAATTCTCATTCCTCTGACTTTCACTTACTCGTCATACAACGCTCAATTCTCATTCCTCTGACTTTCACTTACTCGTCATACAACGCTCAATTCTCATTCCTCTGACTTTCACTTACTCGTCATACAACGCTCAATTCTCATTCCTCTGACTTTCACCTACCCGTGACACAACCTCCAACTCTCTTTCCCCTGATTCTCGCCTACCCGTCATAAAACATCCAGCTCTAATTCCTCTAACGTTAGCCTACCCATCATACAACCCACAATTCTCATTCCTCTGATTCTCGCCTACCCATCACACAACCCCCAATTCTCATTCCTCATCCTTTCGCCTACCCGTCATACAACCCCTAATTCTCATTCCTCATTCTTTCGCCTACCCGTCATACAACCCCTAATTCTCATTCCTCATTCTTTCGCCTACCCGTCATACAACCCCTAATTCTCATTCCTCATTTTTTCGTCTACCCTTCATACAACCCACAATTCTCATTCCTCCAACTTTCGCCTACCCGTCATACAACCCACAATTCTCATTCCTCTAACTTTCGCCTACCCTTCATACAACCCACAATTCTCATTCCTCTAACTTTCGCCTACCCTTCATACAACCCACAATTCTCATTCCTCTAACTTTCGCCTACCCGTCATACAATTTCTCCCCTCCACTACCCGCCCTCAGCTTTCCTGTTGAGGAAAGTGAGTAACAAAGCTCCACCGACAACGAAAAATCTCTGGATTTTGTTTATATAACAAACAATGCGATTATCGGAGCTCAGCTCTTATAAACAGTACATAGGCTTGAGGTCCACAAAACCTTTCCCATAAGTTCGCTGCGTCGACATCAACAACAGACTCAGTAGAACAAAAGCTCTGAGATCAGATTGTTCGTCCTGTCACTCACGCTACACAACTCCTTTTATCTCAGGTTTACGGCCTGGCACGTGATGTACGGCCTGCAAGTATTCAAATCTAGAAATCCAATAACGTGATACGAGAGGAAGGTTAATATTTCATATCTTCATTATTACTGGCACGACTGATTTTTTTGCCGAAAACATGCTGTCTCTATAACCAATAATAGGTTTGTCTAAAATTGTATTTTTTGCTTAAAAGTACTTTGAGAGTTCATTCGTTAAATTAGGATAAACTGAGCTTTCTCATAAAGACATGTAAAAAAAAAAGGTAAAGGTAACCCTGTCATGCCTTAGAGGCACCTAGGGGTATGGTGTTAGTGCCCATATTTTCCTTGACCTGTCAGCACGCTAGAGGGTGATATGGTCAGTATCACGCCTGGCTGCCTTTCCTTTTCCAACTCCAGAAGAAGTCGGGTACCCATTTCTACAGCTGGATGACTGGGGTGGTTCCGGCCGGATTCGAACCCCCGACATTCGCCACGAAAGACCAGTGCACTAACCACTTCGCCACTCAAACATCAAGACATGTACCACTGCCGAATTCTGAACTGAATCAGACAAAAACTTGCATTAGTCCATCCAGAAATGCAACCCAAAAAAAAAAAGGCTTTTAAGACCGAAAATCTTTTTGAACGCAGAAATGATTTATGTGGAATTTAATATCTGGTTTATTGTTTGTCCAATACCTTATCAAGACGCCAGCTTGAACAGAACAGCAATGGCTGTTTACTTAATTGTCGATACGGGCCTTTGGTCAGATGAATGCCGCTTTGTTTCGTGAACACAGCGTAAAAGCAAAAGCATGTCACGCGCAAAAAGTAATTTAAAAAGTAGTAAAAAAATAAAATACAATCCACATGGTGTGACACAAGACATGAATCACAATGGCGGTAAAGTGGTTTATTTACTCTGACTGCTAGCTATGTACAAGTCTTCACATAGCTATGTACAACTCTTCACATAACTATGTACAACTCTTCACATAGCTATATACAACTCTTCATATAGCTATATACAACTCTTCAGATAGCTATATACAACTCTTCACATAGCTATGTACAACTCTTCCCATAGCTGTGTACAACTCTTCACATAGCTATGTACAACTCTTCACATAGCTATGTACAACTCTTCACATAGTTATGTACAACTCTTCACATAGCTATGTACAACTCTTCACATAGTTATGTACAACTCTTCACATAGTTATGTACAACTCTTCACATAGCTATGTACAACTCTTCACATAGTTATGTACAACTCTTCACATAGCTATGTACAACTCTTCACATAGCTATGTACAACTCTTCACATAGTTATGTACAACTCTTCACATAGCTATGTACAACTCTTCACATAGTTATATACAACTCTTCACATAGCTACTTCTCTTTTCTGTTAACTCAAAGCAGGCTCTTACTTCCCATGTTGCTCATGCTGCATACGTCTCTTTCTGACGTTCATCTCCGTAAGGCACTCACATGTTGATATCTATCACTTCAATTCTGGTTATACGTTATACAATGTTATCTATTATTGCAAGATACATGCTCAAAGTGATGAAAAATGTGATTTTTGTATGAGCTGCTCATTTTTGGCATTTACTTTTACCAACACGCAGAGGTCAAAAGCAACAGATTAACCACAAATTCTGAACTAAAGTGATTATTACTACCGAAAATACCGTGTCAGCTTTTATATTTTTTAACTACTAGCATGATACGTCTGTTCGAAATTGTAAGCATGGAGAACGAAGCGGAGCAGTCTACATATACATACAATAGTCTACATACATATAAACATATCTACATACACATACAATAGTCTACATACATATAAACATATCTACATACACATACAATAGTCTACATACATATAAACATATCTACATACACATAGTCTACATACATATAAACATATCTACATACACATACAATAGTTTACATACATATAAACATATCTACATACACATACAATAGTCTACATACATATAAACATATCTACATACACATACAGTTGTCCACATGCACATAAATCTATCCACATAAACATAAAATAGTCTACGTGCACATAAACCTGTCTACATACACATAGTCTACATACATATAAACATATCTACATACACATACATTTGTCCACATGCACATAAATCTATCCACATAAACATTCAATAGTCTACGTGCACATAAACCTGTCTACATACACATATAGTAGTCCTGATGCACATAAATCTATCTACATACGCATACAATAGTCTACATGCACATAAATCAATCTACATAAACATACACTAATCCCTCGTTTGCTGTTACTCGTGTGGACGCTACAGCCGTACAAACTACAGACTTACAATATATTTTAATCAAATTCAATATGTTATTCAGTATGTTAATCAAACACAGACAAACAGACAGACAGTCAGACAGACATAAAGATTCACAGACACACATACTTTCACAAAATTTGAGCTGACAACAGCAACGAAAACTTCACACTTCACAAACGCCTCCATAATCGCGAGTGTTCTCTGAAGATCCAGGTCAGAGAAATTCTTCTTCTGTCTGACAACTTGAGCCGTCAGACAGCAGAACGTACACGACATCAGTTACTGGAATAAGCACAACCGTTCGCCTGTCAATTACTGAACAAACAGACAAAACAAAGAACTTTTCGAAGAGTACAACCACCTGAAAACTGGCACAGAAATATTGGCACCTTTCATATAACCAGAAATCACGCTGTTCTCAAGACAATTTCAACAAAACCAGATGTCACTTGCCTCATCTAGATGATTACAACAAAAACTAGAAGTTATGTTTTTCTCGTATTGATTAGAGCAAAAAAGAGTCATTATGCCCATTTCATATTGATTAGAAAAAGAAAACTAAAGGAAAAAAAAAACAAACTAGAAATTATATTCTTCCCACGGAATTTTTGCTCCGCAGATATTGATTAGAACACAAGTTAGAAGTTATACCCTGCAGACATTGATTAGAATAAAAACTAGAATTTTTGTCCTGCAGGCAGTGATTAGAACACATGCCTTGCAGCAGCGGTTCTTAGACCTTTTACTGCACGGCCCACATTTTAAAAGTTAAAAATTGTTGCGGCCCACTAATAAAGTGCTTTATATTTGCAAGGTATAAATCTAATTTTATAAAGTATTATGTAATACTTTCTCTACATGTTTAACCTCATATTCATTGCTACACAAAAGTTCTTTTCATTTACCTTAAAGATGGCACTGTTTGCTGTTGGATAACATTTCTATTCTGGCTGGAATTAGAACAATTGCTGACAATTATATTTCACTTCTGCTCTCTCGCAGAATCTACACCGACTGTTCTCTAAAATTACATTGTAAAACTGCACGTTTCAGCAGGACGGTCAGAAAGAGGCCAGTATCATACGTCAAAGACGTTATCGTCTTTTTATGTATATTCCATTTCTGTTTGATGCTGGAAGAAACGCTGTCTGGACCATCCTTTCTCCAATAGCCGCACTACGGACATATAAATAAAACAACCTACAATTCTGCTTCTTCCATCCACGCAGTCTGCCCCTACGCATTGCGTGAAAAATGCAGAAGAATTCTTTATTATATCTACTTTTGTCTTTTTTTTTTTTGCTGCTTTGAGACTTCAGCGGGGTCCACAATACTCCCTGTCACGGCCCGCCTTTGGGCCGTGCCCCATAGGTTGAGAACCACTGCCCTGCAGACATTCATTAGTACAAAAACTCTGTAGACTCTGATTAGAACCAAAACTAGAAATTATGCTCTGTAGGCATTAATCAGAATCGAAAATAGAAATTATGCTCTGTAGGCACTAATTAGAAGCAAAACTAGAAATTATGCTCTGTACGCACTGATTTTAACATATGCTTGTGAGACCTGGACACTTAATAAAACAGCTGAGAAACACATAAATGCCTTTGAATGTAAATGCTACAGAAGAGTTTTTCAAATAGCATGGACACAAAAAAGAAAAAATTTATCCATACTACAAGAACTTAATACTGAAGAAGGCTGGCTAATAAAGAGGATTAAAGAGAGAAAACTTAAATATTTTGGACACATTAAACGTCATGATAATCTAGAGAAGACCGTCTTGGAAGGGTACATAATGGGAAAAAGAAAAAGAGGAAGACCAAGGCGAAGACGGCAGCAAGACATAGATGATGATCAGCAGCAGGCCATCTTGCTCCCAACCGAGAGGCCTACAGGAGTGCTATTAGGGAAGCAAAGTTCTGCAAGTGGCACGCAAATGAATGAGGCAGTGATTAGAACCAAAACTAGAAGTTATGCTCTGTAGGCACTCATTAGAACCAAAACTTGAAATGATGCCCATTCAATCCTGAGGAAAACTAAGTCAAGAATTATGTGCTGCAGACATTTGTTTAAAGACAAGTTGTTTTTTTTTTTCTAATGCCAAGCGGACTTTGCAGCTTTGTTGTTTTCACGTTCATCTGAACAAAAACACGATGTTATGTTTTTTGTAAAGTTGATTAGAACAAAAACAGAAGTTGCAAAAATAACTTAAACAAAAACTATACAACAAGAAAGCTTTTGTATGTATCTCTTGCTCAGTAGAACAACAACAACAATGAGTTGCACATTGTATAAAAGACATGAACAAATTACACATCAAGGTAGTATCGTTATCTTACATATCAAGGGAGTATTGTTACCTTATAAATCAAGGGATTATTGTTATCTTATAAATCAAGGGAGTATTGTTATCTTCCATATCAAAGGGGTATTATTGTCTTACATATCAATGGGAGCATTGTTATCTTATACATCAAAGGATTATTGTTATATTGTTATCTTAAGGGAAATATGGTTACCTCACACATAAGGGGAACATCGCTATCTTACACATGACAGGAATATCTGTATCAGAAATGACGTGATACAGACACGCGCCACAATCAAGCTTCGACACAAGACTCCAAAGCCAAAACGGAAATGCTTCATACAGACAACTTTTGTACCAAACTTAACATGCTCACGCTAGTGCAGCTCCTGCACACACTGAACACAAATATTCTCCAAATCGAAATAACTTCAGTCCGTCTTACCTGCCTTTCGAAAAAATAAACCCAGGCAAAAAAAAAAAAGTATGTTCATCTAGTTCGGAAATTTCACACCTGTTCAGCTAGAGCCGTTAAGTTCACGTCAGAGCCTGGCTTGCAGGAGGGAAGTTTCTGCATCCCGACTCCTGACTGATCAAAACATGTCTTCACGTCGCACATGGCAACTATTCTCACATGCTAATTTGCCTATGATCTTCTCCTTAGAACTAAACAAATCAACTTTGTTTACACGTAAAACTTGGCGACTCCCAGAAGTTTTGGTGGTAATTACTTCATCCAAAAAAAAAAAAAAGAAAACAAACTGACTTACGTGTTTTCTACCCTGGAGCCTAATTTCTGCACCTGAAGCGTTTCATCTTGTTAGCCTGTTGCCGGAAGGCAGGTGAGAGTTCTGGTGCACGCCCATGGAAATAAGATTCTTTGACCGCACAGATATACGATGAGAGGTTCTAGGTAGGACTTTCTTCTGGTGTAAAACTATCCTTTTTATTTGTATGTTTATTTACAACTATTTTATTACTTTCTTTTGCTGTTTATGACCACATGCATGCTTTCTCTTCTTCTAAGTATACACTACAAAAGTAGTCTGAGTTTCTTTATTACCAGGTGGGCCAAGGACAACTAAGGATTGTATGGTTTGTCTCCAAGAACTAAGGCTGGTGAGAATGAATATCGGCAAATACAACTTCGTGTTCGCAAATCTGTAATAGATGATAACACAGATACATGGCTCAAGCTAAGACTGTGTACTATATGTCCTTCAAACTGAAAAAAATCATTGCTACCTTAGAAACTCATTGTCTACGTGATTAATTGTTACCTTAGAAACTCATTATCTATGTGATTATTATAAATCAAGAAAATGAAATGTTAATATTAATGCTCTGCGTGAAATATATTTTCTTTACGAGCAACAGCCACACGAAAAGGTGCATCTTCAAATCAAACGTCTAACGTAAGATTATTTTCATAAGTTTAATTTGTTTGTAACATTTGACGTGAAAATGTTTCATAGTAATGCAACACACTTGTTATAGACAGCCAAACAAACAAGTGATAACAGAAATGAAACAAACAAAATGAAAGCATGAACTTTACAACACGCTTTCATTGAACAGAAAATGAAATATGAAAACGTTAAGGTTAATCGACTACGCAAGTGATGGTCTAATAAAAAGGTAAAGGTAATCCTGTGATGCCTTAGAGGCACATAGGGATATGGTGTTAGTGCCCATATTTTCCTTGACCTGTCAGCACACTAGAGGGTGATATGGTCAATATCACGCCTGGCCGTCTTTTCTTCCTCAACTCTAGAAGAAGTCGGATACCCATTTCTACAGATGGATGACTGGGGTGCCTAAGGGCGGATACGAACACCCGACCTTCGTCACGAAAGACCAGTTCACTAACCACTTCGCCATTCAGATGGTCTAATGAAGTTGCAATATTTTCTCCTGTTGCTTCATGTCTCGCTAGTTAATTTATGCATATATATTTATATAAGCAGCAGTCAAATGAAAAGATATCTCGAGATATGTATGGAAGGAAGATACTTTCTTTGTGGTAGATAGTGTTGAAGGAAGACACTTTCTTTGTGGTAGATAGTGTTGAAGGAAGACACTTTATATGTGGTAGATAGTGTTGAAGGAAGACACTTTATATGTGGTAGATAGTGTTGAAGGAAGACACTTTATATGTGGTAGGTAGTGTTGAAGGAAGACACTTTATTTGTGGTAGATAGTGTCAGTGTTGAAGGCCGTCCGGACCCGAAGAGGAGTTCGTATCAGTTATTTGTTGAGGAGTTCAAGGTCACCAAAAAAAAAGTCACGCAGGAGAAAATACGCCGGGCCTCGCCTACCAACATATTTGCACCGAAGGAAAACAGCGCGGGGCTACTTTTGTTTTTACAGCTGAAGGAAGTTGAGAAGAAATCTGTCGATGAATGGTAAATGCGTATGGTGAAAACGTTATCCAAAGATCGTGTCAAGGAGTGGGAAGCGTGATTTCGAAGTGGCAGGGAAAGAGGGCTCGACGATTCGATTCCGAGTCAGTCAAATGTGGTCATCACGCCAGAGACAATACATACGTTTGAAGATTTACTGATCGTCGATGACGCGGCGTATTTCCTCATGCATGACTTCTGCTGACCTGATTTTGAACTCGGCACATATAACCTAACTCCACTTCCGGTCCCGACGACCTTCACACTGACATTGTCTACTATAAAGGTAGTGTCGCTCTCCCACACACATAACAGGCTGTAGCGACCTCTGTTCCTTTTCATTTGACTTCTCTTTATATAAATATATAAATACTTGCATAAAGTTAATATAGAACATAAACCTCTGCTTCCGTTAACTGGGAAAATGCACTTTGTTTTAACTTTCTGGAAATTTCTCCACCTTTTTATCGTTGATCTTTAGTTTTATTTGTCTTTATTTTGTAAAACGGAGGTTTTTATAGATTCACGTGTACCTCTCTGGATTTTATCTGCGTATGTGTCGGGTCATTTCTTAAAAGGAGAATATGGTACAATCACAGATTGAAACAGCGGAGCTCGCATAGCCAGATCCAACAAGGAAATTAAGAGTTTGCATAAAAAGAGTAATCGCATCCACTATGAAAGCTAACATATTACAATGGCTGGGTAATGGAAAAATAATGGAAAAGAGTTATGATACAAACTCACATATATACAGAAAATGAAAGGGACAAGACGAAGGTGTTGACAAATGCAAACATAGGGAGACTGCGTGGGAGGAACTGGAGTAATCACCTGGCGAGAAAACTCCAGGAACAAAGATGAATTGAGACAGATTGTATCTACAAAAATAAGCCTTAAATTTTGAATGCTAGAGAGAGAGTGAGAGAGAGAGAGAGAGAGATAGAGATAGCGAAAGAGAGAGACAGAGGGAGAGAGAAACGGAGAGAGAGAGAGAGAGAGAGAGAAGCGTTACATGTATATTTAAAAACAAAAAATAAAAGGTAAGTCTAATGGTTGTATAAGACCAAAGAGAGACAGCTAGAAAAAAAAAAGACATTATTAGCGAACAATTTCAATCAAATCAAACAATGATGGGAGGATCTGTCATTAAATCTTTGCCATATCCTTGACCACATTTTGGAACTGGAGGTGTTATGCTTCCATGTTTACAAAGACATCTAGAAAGTATTATAACAAAACCGTCATTCAGAGAAAGTTAAATGGTGAGAAGACAAAAAAAAAATGTGAACTCTCAAAACGTGAAAGATTTGATAATAATAGCAAATAGACGGGTTAGTAAACACTAACTTATCATTTTCCATAATTAATATAAGCACAAAATACTTGTCTCAGTCTCAGAAATTAAAAATAAAAACTTTGTTAACAACTAAAAAACGTTTGGGGTCCAAAGATTTTCCAACTGAGAAAAAGATTTATATGAAAGACTAGCAATTTTGAAGTAGGAAACGCTACAAGAGTTAGAACTTACCTGCGCCGTGTGAGACATGTAGTCCGCCTGGCACAGAACAAAGTCTGACTGAAGACTAGTCCGCCTCTTGTACCTCACGCCGTGTCCGAATCTCGCACCTTCTCCTCTCCCTTCCCACGCACGGAGGCAATTACTGAAAAAGATCAATGCTGGCGCGAATTTGTTCAACGCTGGAAAAGAACAGAAAGTTCATTGTTTGTTGCATCATCTACACGAGACAAAAGATATCATGATTTTGGGACGACTGTAGTCAAGTGTCTGACTCGACGTAAACAGGCAGGAAATATGAAGCTCAAATTAGCAGTAAGTTTGCCAGAGTATTTCTATTTTCTAACTACTGCATTAACTTTGTTCTGTCAATCTTTGTCTTATACTGGCAGTGAAAACCGTCCAGATGTCATTCTGACAGCTGACAACCAGTGTCACGGAAAGCGATTTCTAATCAAGGGCCAAGTTTGCCGCCAAGCATCGCCGAGAGAGAGAGAGAGAGAGAGAGCAAATAAATATGACATTAGTTTCTACTGATTAAAAGAACGAGCGACTTGAGTTTACTCAAAGACAAAGTCTCATGGAAACTTTTCACTCTTAGTTCTTGTACACTTTTCTCTATATTACTTTTTTCTGCGGTTATTTCCCGTTAATTTAACGTTTTTTTCTCTTGACTCTGAAGCAGTGACTGTAGTCTGCAGCCAGTTCGGGTGGTGGGTTTCTATTTTCCTTATAACCCAGTGACACTCTGTCGACCCTCGTTCTACAAGTGACTTTAGAGTGCTCATGTTTATTGTCCCAAACTGAGACCTAACGAGGACATATGCTAAATGAATATTATCACTGCAGCATCTAAGAGAGCTTTCAGTGGTTACATTTGCACGGAAATCGATCTCACAGTTATGTAAATCAAAAGGAAATCACGTGAAATCGGTCACGTGTTACATTTAAAAGGGATGGCGACTGCGGTAAAACTGATTCAAATAATAAAGGTAGACAGAGTTGTATGGTGCAATTTTACAAGACGGCAGATGGAGTGAGTAAGTTAGAAAAAAACTTATATAAAATATAAGAGTAAGATGAGAATGTATAAATGAGAAACATCAAACATCCACTAATTTGGTGTGAGTCTTTTTCGAGGAATACATACACAGACAAACAACTCATATAACTAACAGAAAATGAAAAACGTATCTTAGTGGCACCCTCCTATGTAGGAACCACAAGAATTCGTGTCCTATTGACGAGGCATAGAGATCACGAGGGCCACAAAAGACAGCAGATGAAGCCAATCGGAAATAAGAAGCCATCGGAAGCCGATAGGTGGGGTGGGGGGAAGGGCAATAGACAAGTGTAGGCCGCTAGAAAAGCAGGTGATCGGGGGGGGGGGGGGGGAAGCGGAGAGATAATGAATGAAGAACGAACAGAAGGGGACAAAAACACTTGTAAAGCGCTAAAGACGCAAATCGAGATGTGGAGAGGCGAGGGAAGCAGGGAGATAATATGAAACTGGTGAATGAAGGACAAAACCCGGAGGGGCAATAATCACCTATAGGCCGCCAGAGAAAAAGGGAAGATGGCGGTGGGAAGCTAGGAGAAAGAAACAAGAAAGTAGGGTATAAATTGCTGAGAAAAAGTGGAAAACTAAAGAAGTAAAAGGAAGCTGAAGACATTGTTAATTCCAGGTGGGTGGAGACAGCCAGCCTGGAAAATAAGGCGCTGTTCTAGGACCCTCTGAGATCATACATCAGCAGAACAAGAGCTGATCGCACTAACATAAATTTCCTGTTTTCCCCTGTTGCCGCTAAGGCAAAAATGTTAAACCACGGGTGTCCATGCCTTCCTAGAAATGTCGTTCAGATGTTGGCGAAAATCATCTCCTAAGCGAAAACCGGTCTCCTCTTTAGATTTAATATCACAACATTTGCTTCCCCTCCCCCCCCCCCCATCCACCCCCATCATTTGCTTTTCAAGTGGCCTACACGTATCTATCCCCCCCCCAACCCCACCTATCATCTTACGATGGCTTCTTATTTCCGAATGACTTCATCTGCTATTGTTTGTGATCCCTGTGGTCTCTATGCCTCGTCAATGGGACACACATTATTGTGGTTCCTACATAGGAAGATACTACTAACATACCTTTTTCATTTTCTATTAGTTATATGTCGTGTTTGTTTGTGTATGTAATCCTCGAAAAAGGCTCACGCCTAAATATTGGATGTTGTATGTTTTTCATTTATACATTCTCATCTTACTCTCATATTTTCTATTCTTTTTTCTCACTTACTCAATCCATCTGCCGCCTTGTAAAACTGCACCACACACTTCTATCTACCTGTGTTACATCTATGGAACATTAGAAGAGAGATTTGTATCAGCTATGCTACCATGAGTACGGGTTCTACAACTCTGGTCACCAGTTTGAAATTCTCTGAGGTAGCTCCTGTAAATATATTTCAAATGTAGCCTATCACAAATTAAAAGGAGGACATCTATTGCTCTTCAGAAAGTAAAACAACTAAAGAATCTGTGGAAAGGAACAGACAGAACTACAAAAATAAGATTTTTAAGGTCATGCATCTTTCCCATCGCAACATATGCCTGTGAGACCTGGACACTTAACAAAACAGCTGAGAAACACATAAATGCCTTTGAATGTAAATGATACAGAAGAGTTCTCCAAATATCATGGACACAAAAAAGAACAAATATATCTATACTACAAGAACTTAATATTGAAGAAGGATGGCTAGTAAAGAGAGAAAACTTAAATATTTTGTACACATTAAACGTCATGATAACCTAGAGAAAACTGTCTTGGAAGGCTACATAATGGGAAAAAGAAAGAGAGGAAGACCAAGGCGAAGATGGCTGCAAGACACTGATGATCTGCAAATGGATGCATCAGCAGCAGGCCATCTTGCTCACAACCGAGAGGCCTACAGGAGTGCTGTTAGGGAGGCAAAGTTCCGCAAGGGACATGCAAATGAATGCTTACTATCACAAGTGTCCTATTTTGCTGCAGGTAGCTAAGTTAGACATGACCTTTGAGAACAAGTGGTCAGTGGATGGAAAGATGAGTATCTGAGTAATTTTTTGAGTGGATGAGTTTTTTCTCAACACTAGTGAAATGATCTTGGACATTACGAAGCATCTTCAAACAGTCTCATCTGTAGATTCATATTCAAAATTGATTATATAAAGGATAAGTAAATCCACAGACCTTGATGTTTCAGCCAAACTTGAAAAGTAAATGTAAAATCCCAGTTTCCATGGGATACGGCTTTAGACCCGTATTTAGGCGCATGAAAGTGTGATGTGCTCAGAATCACTCCTGGCTGCATTTACATTCCTAGATTTCTGGTACCCATTTTTAGAGGCTGGGTGGACCCACGGGGTCTTTCTGGTGTGTACTAGAAAAAATGCCCATTATGGGGGTTTTAACCCGCTATCGTAGGATTAGAGCAGACCGAGCACCCAACCATTCAGCCAACCAGGCCACCTCAACACCCAACCATTCAGCCAACCAGGCCACCTCAACACCCAACCATTCAGCCAACCAGGCCACCTCAACACCCAACCATTCAGCCAACCAGGCCACCTCAACACCCAACCATTCAGCCAACCAGGCCACCTCAACACCCAACCATTCAGCCAACCAGGCCACCTCAAAGCTGAAAGACTGAACTTAATTCTTCTATTTAAAACATGTCTTGCTGGAAAAAAGAAATTCTGCAGTATGAGCGATAATGAAAAATCTAAGGAGTTTACTGCAGCAGCTCAAGGAAAAAAATAAAACAATTTCTTTCTAGGATAAACTTGAGAACTTCTGTTGTGGCACATTCCTTGGTGTTCTTTGGTTCTCGTGAGTCTACGGTTCTTACTGTCTTCTTGGCCGTGCCTGATGGTCTCTGTCTGAAATTATTTTACACATTGTTTTCACTTACCGCACTCTTAGAATACTTACCAGTAACCTTTTTACGTATGTACGACCAATAATTTTACACAGTATTTTTGTAAGTAAGTTTTAGAAGGAAAATCAGGAGTGTTCCATCCAACTCTTAGTGTTTTGGTGCATTATAACTTCCAGCAATCTGTGATGTACTTAAATAAAAATAACGAAACCAAAGAGCAGCCAGATACCCCACACGTGACCTTTCTTGAACTTACAAGTTTTCAGAAATCACTGTCCTAATATGTACATCTCTCTACGTACCTATGACTTCACACAGAGCTGTAGTGGCAAGTTTCACATTAAAACCCGAAGCGAGATGAATCATGTCAGTCTTTACTTAGCCCAGTCGACAGGCATTCTGTCTCCAGGTCAGTTACGGACAGATCGAATCCCACTCTTCATCTATAATTTGTTATGGTTTTCGCCGGTGCTACAGAGTATGTGCACTGTGTTGAGGTCTTTCTTCATAAGGAAAAGACCATGTCATTTATGGATTGTGTCCAACGTACAGCGATGATAAGCCTTTAACATTCACATATCATTCACATTCACAAATCTCTACTTAGTGACGACTGTGTTGTAATACAGCACAATCTGCTTTCGGTGAGTACTTTAAGGAAGTGCGCGAAATCTGTTGTGAGATGAGGTTTCCCTGTTTCTTGCTATAGTAACGCAGGAAAAAGGCGTCCGTTATGGTGGCCAGCAAACATCTGCCCCCTGTTGTTCACAACAAACTTTGTCCTCTGTATTGTCACAACAAACATGTGTCCTCTTTATTGTCACAACAAAAATGTGCCCTCTTTAATGCCGCTACAAAATGGGACTACCCACAGCGTCAAAACAAACATATGCCCTCTGTAACATATGCCCTCTGTAACATATGCCCTCTGTAACGTCACAACGGATGTATGCTCTCTTAGTTTCCAACAAATATGTGGTCTTCACAGTGTCACAACAAATATATGGTCTTCACAGTGTCACAACAAATATGTGGTCTTCACAGTGTCACAACGAATATGTGGTCTTCACAGTGTCACAACAAATATATGGTCTTCACAGTGTCACAACAAATATGTGGTCTTCACAGTGTCACAACAAATATATGGTCTTCACAGTGTCACAACAAATATGTGGTCTTCACAGTGTCACAACAAATATATGGTCTTCACAGTGTCACAACAAATATATGGTCGTCACAGTGTCACAACAAATATGTGGTCTTCACAGTGTCACAACGAATATGTGGCCTCATTTTTTAACCCATTGCAGAAGTGGCATCGTGTATAAGTCAACAAAGAATTTCTATTCTAAAGTAACCATATAAAACAGGATTTACTTAGGAGTTCCTATGATTTTCGACACAAAGTATTCTTAAAAACTGTGGTGTATTTCATTTACTGAATTTTATGACACTTTGAAAGCTACAGCCATTTTATAAAGTGTGTCCTGAGAGGGAGAGAGAGAGAGAGAGAGAGAGAGAGAAAGAGAGACAGACAGGCAGAGAGAGAGAGAGACGGAGAGAGAGCAAACAGAATTATACAGTTTGAACAATTGTCTATCGATCGTCAATGCGCTGAAAGGGACGAGTCACTTTAATCAACAGAAGCTAACAGACAGAGTAAAGGTAGCCAAGAGACTGACATCAAAACAGTATCACGACCCATCAGATTAAATGGATAAATACAATAAACACGGCTGAGAGCAAAATGGAGAATGAAAATGGAGTGCTGTCATCAAGAAAATGAAAGACAGAAAATTATGTGTCTAGATCAGAGTATATTTGACCCGATGTAGGACTAATTACACTATTAAAATAATCGGCCATGTCAAGATTTAGAGGAGGGTTTTTCAAAAAGTAGGGAATTCTCTTCTACCCCCCCCCCACCCATGGGACAATTCTAGGGATTAGAAGGAGCAACTGGGACCGCATATTGAAATATTCGAACACTCAGACCAAAGGAATATTATTATATACATATTATTTGAAATGCACTTCACAGAATCATGGATGACTGATGAAGAAGATTAATTATGGACAGTAATTGGCCCTCGACATGTTCCACTAGACCCTGGCTGGATTCTGTGCATCACAACAGCATTTGGTTGATTGTACCAAAGTCTAACCAAAGTACACGTCACACTGACCAGAGAATGCAAGAACTGGCTTGCAGGGAAAACCCAGGTTAAAATTAACGAAAAAAATGAAAACAAAAATGTCCATTCCTGAAGACGTCATCATCTACAAGGATGGATTAGTACAAAGAGGGTTTAATAAAAGGTGGATGGTGTTTCGCAGCATGTTCCAAAGGTAAATACCAAAGATCATGGCTGGAGCTCACAGCACCACCTGTTCCAGCAAGAGGATGGAAACTGAACCCATCACACAAGTCCTGGAACGGCTGATGCCCCAGGAAGTACAATGAACTACAAACATCACAGAACTTTCAAAATCTATTAAGAAAAATAGAACAGTGCACTGTAAGTACCCAGTGGTTGGACATAATATTCAAAATTTCATATCCAAAGCATTACATGGCTATTCTGTCCAGGCCAAGTTGCTGCAAACTAAAAGCCTGATCAACTAGCAGCACATGGAAGCATCAAAGTGTACAAACAAAACATATATCAGTCTTTCAAACAGAAAATCGAAGATACAGCTAAAATTCTCTTCCTCGAAAGTTCATACCACGCACACCTTACAGCCTTACACGTGATCAGAGGAAGCGGAAGTTGATCCCTGTTGTGCGCCAGAACACGAGCAATTTACAAGCAACAGATTGTTGGGATCACACCAGCAAGAACGCTGAAGGACATCCTGATGTCGCCTGCGGAACACTTAGGGGCATGCTCCGAGTAGAGTGGAGCAAGTTCTGGAGACCAGCAACAGAGCTTGGTCTTCATTCAGCATCTGGACTGCAGTTTTGAATCAGACAGTCTTGGAAGGGGGCCGGTGGGGGTGAAGGATAGGAATGACATTCTGACATGACGGAAAGGCTGTATGGGGCACAAATAGTTGAGAAATACTGAATGTACCGGAGGTAAGTACACTTCATAATGTAGCAGGGGTCGGCACACTTGGGGCCGCAGTCCGTGGAACTAATTATGGTGTCGTTATTACACGATATACACAACAGACAGGAAGTTGGGGGTTCACATGGGCAAGAGATGAAAAAAAAAGGTGAAAGAAAGGAGTTCGTGGAAATCCTTGCTGAAGCCACAAGTGCTTTAGGAACCTAAAGATGCACAGAGAGAGAATGAGAGAGAGGGGAGGGAGAGAGAGAGACGGAGGGAGGGAGGGAGAGAGAGAGAGAGGGGGTGAGAGAGATTACACAGTATTACGTAGGTAGAATAACTGTTACATTCATTTATTAGCTATAGGTATGAATGTGGCCGGCCACTCGTATATGTGTGCTGTCTAGCCCTTTTCTAACAAAATGGTGCCCATCGATTCATTCCTATAAATAAGCCTTTTGATTTTCATGTTTTGAAAAAAAAAAGATTGCCAATCCCTAGTGTATAATCCTGCATGTGACAGATTGTCTGTGACTACAGCTCACCACAGACTGTCTGTGACATGAAATAGGATTATCTGAGTGGAGCTCTCTTTCTCTACAAGAAATTGTATTTGTCTATTTCTTGACAATTGAAAGCCACTGAAATAAGGCAGTGGTGCCACTGAAGGCAGAATACCTATACAAGAACACGTTAGATTGGCCAGCTGTGTGTGTTTTACAGGAAGAGTGTGAGTGTAATTTTCTCTTTACTACTCAAGTTAACTATTCCAAGAAATGGAATCTAACAGCTTGTTACTAGACTAAACGCAAAGTAACATCACGCCCCAGATTCTCAACAAAATCACGCCATTCAACACAGATAACCTTGACCACAAGACCAATGATAACCATCCTGTCATTCTTCAGTACGATACAAGAAATGTACATGTATCACAACAGAGAGTCTCCAGTTTTACAGTTTCAAGGAACAACCAAAACTTTAATATGAGAATTGTATGTGGATGACGTAATGCGAAATGAATAAATCAAGGAAAACAGACAACTCAACAAAATACATAAAGCCAAGTGTTCCGGCAAGGGAGTTATTCCCGCCATAAGACAAAATAAGACTCAAGACAAACTTACAGACTAACGTCCTAATACCCACTGATCCAAGCTATGGAAATCAACATCTCAACAAAAACCCTTCAACCTACGTCCTACACCACTACGTTCACAAGGACAAACAACAATGAATCATGGTCCTATTCTTACAACAACTGTAACACAACTGAGGTTCTACCTCTCAACCATGACTAGAACACTCTAACTCTACTCCTAAGTCTTCTTTCTGTCTGAGTTCCTCTTTTCTCTGAGCCTCCTCTGTTTTTATATTTCTTGGCTTTGCTGTGAAATCACCTGATATTCCACCCACTAAATCACGTGATATTCCACCTAGTAAATCACATGATATTCCACCCACTATCGTACGATGTTAAGACCTAGAAACTTCTCCCTGCCTGTCACCTGATATTTCACACACTAAATCACGTGATATTCCACCCACTAAACCACGTGATATTCCACCCACTAAACCACGTGATATTCCACCCACTAAATCACGTGATATTCCACCCACTAAATCACGTGATATTCCACCCACTAAATCACGTGATATTCCACCCACTAAATCACCTGATATTCCACCCACTAAATCACCTGATATTCCACCCACTAAATCACCTGATATTCCACCCACTGTCGTATGATTTTAAGACCTAGAAACTTCTCCCTGCCTGTCACGTGATGATCAATCTTGCCGTAATGTTCTAGTTCAGTCTACCAAGTCAATTTAACCACAAACAAGACTCGTGAACAGTACTGAAAGTTCTAGAAGTATTAGTAACCTCTCCATCTTAGGGAGTTAAAATTCTTCTCCCCTTATGCTAGTACTACATATTTTGGCATACACAGTGCGACATATGAGAGATTGCCTTTAATTATCGCTCAGCACGGACTACAGCTCATCTACTGCTGGACACAAGGGTGTATTGTCTGCCTCTGACTTGAGCTGTCAGTTGTATCAAATCAAAAGTTCAATAGAAAACACAATACGAACAATATTTGTTCTATATCTGGACCTTCTCGTTGTCTTTCCCAGCTGTGTACATGAGACAATGTAAGATAAGAATGAAATACAAGTAGTTCACATGGGCAGACATACAGTCTAACAGACATTAGACAGACAGACAGACAGACAGACAGATAGAACATACTTTATTTTCAAAGGGTTAAGAATTGGGCACGCAGGCCCGTCTAACATTCTGCCCTTCATCATACAGCTTTCACTCAGTCACAGTCATTCAGCATTTATTAATGAGCATTAATAATCAGCAAGACACAATTAAATGATTACATAAATAATAATAAACGTATCTCCTGTCCATACACTCCACACTCTGATTTATGCAACAGCATGAAATAAACTTGCCTTCTTACATTATTTCAAAACTAAAATTTATAGAAAAGCTATTTAAAAAATAGAACAATCAAGCCATACTTTAAACTACTTTAGACTATGCTTAGGGAGGCATAAAGTCCATATCTTCTTCTTCGTTCGCTTCTACCACCAAGACCGCCCCGTGATCCTACTGAATTTACTCCTGTGGTCCTCGATAGGTCCTGTGGTCCCCCTGTGGTCCCCGAAAGGACCGCATGAGATCCCAGACAGGACCACAAGAGGTTCAGAGTATCGTAGGGCTTGAGCCTGTATTCTTGGTGGGTCTCAGAAGCGGGAATAAATAGTCCATATGGAACAGATGTTGACAAAGTCTGAAGTTATAAGAACGAATATTACTTGTAAGTTTTACATAAGTTGGGAGAGCATTCCAAAGGTGGGCAGCTGAGTAAGAGAAGCTTTTTTAAAGATGTCAAGTCTTAGTTTTGGGAGAATACAATTGCTTAAGCCTTGACTGTGTTTTGGGTTTTTATCTTAACAACGACCACAGATAGGGTGGAGCATTGTGCAATGGAATTTTGTGAATTAACTTGGCTTTGTTGAAAAGAAATATCTTCTTGAGGGGTAGAATATTAAGATGTTTGTCCTTATTGTAATATGTGCTGCATGTTTGTTGTCTATAAGACTTATTGTTCGTTTTTGAAGTGAATACAGTTTTTTCATGTTTGACATGGAACAACCAACTATAGATAGATAGATAGATAGATAGATAGATAGATAGATAGATAGATAGATAGATAGATAGATAGATAGATAGATAGATAGATAGAACGAACATTTGAACTGTAGTCTTGCAAGAGACTCTTATGTTTTTATAGGTCAGTGTTTCGATATTGAAAAAAATGTAGCCGTCTTGAAAAACACTATGCCACAGCGAAGGCATTTTAGCACCTTTGAGCGTCATCGGGTCATAGCCTTGGTTGAATGCGGTTTATCTGACCGTGAAGTTGCACGGCGTTCTGGCGGGGATGTTCCATTCTACCATCCAAAAGCATTTGAAGCGATTTCGCGCAACCGGAGGAGTAGAAGACAGGCATCGTTCAGGCTGACCTCGTTGCACGGGTAGACAAGATGACAGACACCTGCAGTTGTCAACACTTCGTAACCGGACAGTAACGTCTTCCACTCTCAGAAACCAGCTAATGAATATGGCAAACGTCAATGTTAGCGGCAGAACAATTCGCAGGCGTTAAAGAGAATCTGGGCTGGCTCCACGACGACCAGCAATAAGAATACCTCTTACTCCAGCTCACCGCAGAGCTAGAGTTGCCTGGTGCCGGCAGCACATCCGTTGGGCGTGGTGAAATTCTTTTCACGGACGAATCAAGCTTCAGTATGTCCTTCAATAATGGCAGAATCCGTGTTTGGAGAAGGCCAGGGGAACGGTTCCATGTCGCCACTATCCAAGAGCTGGATCATTACGGAGGGGGATCAATCATGGGGTGGCATCAGCAGGCACGGCAGGACTGTCTTCCATGTCATTCATGGCACCATAACCACCCAGCGATACCTGAATGAAATTCTGCAACCCGTTGTCCAGCCTACATTGCAAGCCATGGGTGCAGGGGTAATCCTACAAGTCTATAAGGCACGACCACAAAGGTGTCGTGTCATCATCATCATCATGTGCCGTGCCGACTAGCGTTGGCTATTATGTTTATCCAGAGTACACGATCCTTCATGCAAGCCATCACCTCAGTTAGTGATCTCCTCTCACACCATCCCGTCAGATTGTCCACTATCATTTCTCTTGGTCTTCCTCTTGATCTTCTTCCTTCTATTTTTCCAGTTATTATAATATTTTCAGTGCCCCTCTTCTCATTGCATGTCCTATGAAAGTACATTGTCTCTCTCTTATTTTTTTGACAAGATTTTTTGTCTCTCCAGCTCTTCTCATACATTCTTCATTAGTTATTTTTGCTGTCCAGGGATTCGCAACATTCTTCTAATAAACCACATTTCTGCTGCTTCCAATGATTTTTGTGCAGACCTGCCTATTGTCCATGATTCACTTCCATATAACAAGATAGGTTCAATATAGCATTTTAGGACTCGTTTTCTAATATTCATTGATAAGGATGTGTTGGCTAATATGTTTCTCATTCTCTGAAATGCAGCCTTTGCTTGGCCTATTCTGTTCCTAATTTCTGTTCTGCATTTCCCATCTTAAGTTATTACTGCTCCAAGGTATTTGAATTTATGCACTTGCTTTAGAATAGTTCCGTTTAATTTTATACTGCATGTTGGTGGATTCTGTTTCTTAGATATAACCATAATCTCTGTCTTTTTGATGTTCAAAGTAAGGCCTTTCTGTTCACTTTTTTTGGCCACTTTATCCAAGAGATTTTGGAGGTCTTGTTGGTTCTCAGCTATCAGTACTGTGTCGCCAGCATACTGAAGGTTGTTAATATTGTAACCTCCAATTTTTATGCCTGGTTCTGTGATGATCGTTCTTAGAATGTTCTCGCTGTACAGAGAAAAAAGATCTGGAGATAGTACACATCCTTGTCGCATCCCTTGTTTTATAGGCTGATATTTTCCAATTCTATTTTCAACTCGAACTGCTGCTTCTTGCTGCCAGTATAGATATTTTACAATCCTCAGGTCTTTGCCGTCTATATTGATGTCTTCAAGCATTTTAATAATTTCATTATGTTTCACCTTGTCGAATGCCTTGGTGTAATCAGTGAAGCATAAGTAGAGATCTTTCTGTACTTCTAAAGCTCTTTCTTGTTAGTGTTCGTAAAGCATAAATGGCATTGTGTGTTCCCTTTCCTTCAACAAATCCAAACTGTTCATCTGCTATTTCCATTTTTATCTTTTTCCTTGTTCTTTTCATAATGATTTTTAGAAGTAGCTTCGTTATGTGACATGAGAGGCTGATAGTCCGATGGTCATCACATTCCTTTGCAACTGGTTTCTTTGGTAGTGCTATAAACGTGGATTTAAGGAGGTCACTGAGAATATAACCACTGTTGTAAATGTCATTCAGTAACTTGGTTATTATTTTTATTACTGTCTCCTCTAGTGCCTCTATTTCTTCTATTGTTATATTATCAGGCCCAGTAGCTTTTTCTTCATGTGTTTGATGGCATCTATGATTTCATCTTCAAGTATTGGTGGTCCATCACAGTTTTCAGTATCTGGTGTTAATTCTAGTCTTTCTCCTCCATATAGCTCACCGATGTACTCTGTCCACCTGTCCACAATGTCTTCTTTTCCCATTAACATTTTACCTTCTTTTGATTTCAGGCATCATGTCGTAGAAGATTTTATTCAACAGCCATGGATCATTAGAATCGATTGGCCAACTTGGTCTCCCGATCTGTCGCCCATTGAACATATTTAGGATATCCTAGGCAGACGGGTTTCGACAAATCATCCTCCACCTGTTGATGTCACCCAGCTGACCCTTTTCCTTCAACAAGAGTGGCAGACCATTCCACAGAATGTCCTAACAACCCTGGTTAACTCGATGAGGCAACGGTGGGTCGAAAGTCTGGCAGCCAACGGTGGCCACACACGATACTGACATGTTTGTTGTTTGAAGATCTCTCATGTGAATTTTTGGACGAAGGGTGAGTGATTTCGCCAGCTTGCTGTATGTGTATTCCTATTCCGGGTTGCAAATGAAATGACTAAATTTGTTCAGTTTTAAATGCTGTTTTCTTTGGTACTAATGGCTTGTTTGTCGGTCAGTTGGTTTTGTTTTTGTAAGAATTTTTAAAAATCGACCCTTTACTTTTGTCCAGTAGTATATTTTGAATAACCAAACGTTTCCAGAAAGTTATTGAGATAAAACCGTTCAAGTCTTTTCCTCGTTTTGGCTAGGAGAAAGTGAGAAGTCATAAGTTACTCGAGTAACCAAATCTTCCTTTCTGTAACTTTAACTATTTTGGAACTGTCATTGTTTTAGCACACGCCCATTGTAGAAGTATTTTTCTGTCTACGGCTTTCTCCTGCCTAAGGGAACATAACCACAATATTACCATATTACTTTGTAAAGTTGTTTTTGCTGGCCCTAAAATTTCTAATGAGGCTGTGGTTGTTTGTCTAATGCTGTTCTGATACACTTTATGTCTTCCCTGTATGTCCAAACTTAAGGAATCCATAATCAGATTGTTTGCCGAACGTTTCTTGTGCTAGTGGAGTGTCTGCGTCTGTCTTCTTGCGGCATGTAAAATAATTGTAACTGACTTATCTATGCAGTGCTTTACCACGTTTCTTCGTCTTGAAGCGTCAGTTGTTACACCCACATGCCATGTTCTACCAGTACAAAAGATATTTCGAGCTATTTCTTAACAAAAAAAAACAAAAAAAAAAACAAAGTCAACCCTTTTAAAATTCGTAAGTCTGTTTATTTTCAAAATATTATAAAAATAAAATAATATTTGCTCTATATAGCCGTGTCATGATGTGCTTTTCTCTGTGGTTGCTGTTGTTACGATCGTCTAGGTCGTTTCTCACATTCTTGATGTCAAAAAGTCTATTTTGCCTACTTTGGATTTGATTTTATCGGTGCTCAGAAGAAGTCTTGATTTTATGCTAATCTACACGGTCGTGGCCATGACCTTTGATGCCAACTTTCTTGTTAAATTAATTAAACCGAACTGTGCTTCTTTCGTGAGTATATAGGCAGATGAAATTTGACATTATTTAGATGCATTACGGTTGAAACTATTTAGCTGAACTAGGATTGAAACTGTTTACCTGAACTAAGGCTAAAACTATTTAGATGAACTAGAGTTAAAACTCTTTAGCTGAACTGGGGTTAAAACTGCTTGGGGAACTGGTGTTAAACTTATTTAGATGAACTAGGGTTAAAACTGTTTAGATGAGCTAAGGTTGAAACTATTTAGATGAACTAGGGTTAAAACTGTTTAGATGAGCTAAGGTTGAATCTATTTAGATGAACTAGGGTTAAAACTGTTTAGATGAGCTAAGGTTGAAACTATTTATATGAACTAGGGTTAAAACTGTTTAGATGAGCTAAGGTTGAATCTATTTAGATGAACTAGGGTTAAAACTGTTTAGATGAGCTAAGGTTGAAACTATTTAGATGAACTAGGGTTAAAAATGTTTAGATGAGCTAAGGTTGAAATTATTTAGATGAACTAGGGTTAAAACTGTTTAGATGAGCTAAGGTTGAAACTATTTAGATGAACTAGGGTTAAAACGACAGCTTTCTTATTGATAGAATTAAACACCTTTCAGATGAGTCTTGGGTCAAGGCGCACCACACCGAGTTCCTGGTTCTTCGCCGTTGTAATGTCATGTTTTTTCATTTCTTTACTATTTACTGATTGACTGTAAAGTCTTCTGTGTAGATGTAAATAAATGGTAACATGAATGATATGTTGGCAGTTTAGTGACGCCTTAACAGCCTGGAACAGCCTGCTTCAGCCGTACAGTACAAGAGTGTGAAACAACAGAATGATTGGTCTCCTTATTATCTTTAACTTTGTACGTCAAGAGCAAGCACAAAAGTTGATTGTGTAGTAACGTCTCTTTAACTGTGTACATGCGCTAATGTTGCATCACTACATGTGTGGATATATGTAATTCTTCTTCTTCTTCTTCTTCTTCTTCTTCTCATATCTCCCTGGAATTTTGAGCATGATATTCTCTGTCGCCGATGTCCCGAAAGTGTTGAGACACAACATTGTGTGGTGAAAGTGTTGAGACACAGCATTGTGTGGTGAAAGTGTTGAGACACATCATTGTGTGGTGAAAGTGTTGAGACACAACATTGGGTGGCACTGGAAGCAGGTTGTGAACTGTTTCAGCGGCTGATTGAAGCTAAAGACCAGCGTGTTGTAATACATCTTTAACATTCCCCATCATCATAGTGAGTAGCGGTCTCAGTAGCCAGTCTTGGCCTGTTACCGGAGGTAGCAAGGGAAGAGGCGACAGGGTCTTGGCCTGTTACCAGAGGTAGCAAGGGAAGAGGCGACAGGGTCTTGGCCTGTTACCAGAGGTAGCAAGGGAAGAGGGGGACAGGGTCTTGGCCTGTTACCAGAGGTAGCAAGGGAAGAGGCGACAAGGTCTTGGCCTGTTACCAGAGGTAGCAAGGGAAGAGGGGGACAGGGTCTTGGCCTGTTACCAGAGGTAGCAAGGGAAGAGGCGACAGGGTCTTGGCCTGTTACCAGAGGTAGCAAGGGAAGAGGCGACAGGGTCTTGGCCTGTTACCAGAGGTAGCAAGGGAAGTGATGGACAGGGTCTTGGCCTGTTACCAGAGGTAGCAAGGGAAGAGAGGGACAGGGTCTTGGCCTGTTACTGGAGGTAGCAAGGGAAGAAGGGGACAGGGTCTTGGCCTGTTACCAGAGGTAGCAGGAAGAGGGGGATAAGGTCTTGGCCTGTTACCGGAGGTAGCAAGGGAAGAGGGGACAGGGTCTTGGCCTGTTACCAGAGGTAGCAAGGGAAGAGAGGGACAGGGTCTTGGCCTGTTACCAGAGGTAGCAAGAGAAGAGGGGGACAGGGTTTTGGCCGGCTATAGCTCACCAACACTGACGCTGACATGTAAACTCTGGCCGGCTATAGCTCACCAACACTGACGCTGACATGTAAGCTCTAGCTGAGTGAATGCAAGATCGGACAAGGTATTTGTTTCAGTCGAAGAAGTCGGTAAGTTCTCATACCTTGGTAGAACAGTAATAATAGATAAAGAGGATAGTAAAGAAATAGGAATAATAAAAGCCAGACAAAATTAAGCTGCATTTAGCCATATCTGGAGGTTCAAAATAAAATAAACCAGAAAATTAAATGCAGAGTATTCAACGGTAATGTCTTATGTGTCCTGCTATACAACATTGGTTTCTCTGCCAGTTTCCTAGAAAAGAAGTTAGGATCAGAATTGCAAAAGCAGCATCAATCTTCAAGAATCTTGAGAACATATGGAATTCAAAAGTTATAAGCACAGAAACCAAGTTAAGGCTATTCAATTCAAATGTAATATCCACCCTCATTTATGCATGCAAAAGCTGGAAAACAACTAAAGAAATAGAAAAGAAATTAGACTCTTTTGAAAACAAATGCCTAAGGAAAATACTCGGCATCAAGTGGAATGAATTCAAGAACAATGCAGAGATAAGACAGATGACTGAACAACAACCAGTCTCATGGGTGATCAGGAAAAGGAGATGGACATATATTGGTCACTTGATGAGAAGAAATGATCAGAGAATCCCAAAACAAGCTATCAAGTGGAACACAACAGGCCGAAGAAAAAGAGGCAGACTGCGTGAAACTCTGAAGAGGACATTGTTAAGAGAGGCCAAATTAACAGGCACAAAATCCTTTGATGAGGTTGAAAGACTCGCCGAAGACAGGAAAAATTGGCGAACTACTTTGCGAGCCCTATGTGACGTTTAACGGGAAATGTCGCAGGCAGGTGCATGTACATTTTTAACGTCTTTAAACCAAATGTCCTTTTAAAACCAAAGGAGCGGCGTGGCCAAACTCTGTGAGTGATAACCTCTTGTTAAGAGAGACAGACAAGAGACCATTGCCGACAATGAGGAGGTGATGATGGATTGGCCACGTAAGATAAGAAGACAAATCTTTACCACGAGTAACTAGCTTTGAAGAAGTCTCCTCGGAGATAAAGACGCGTGAGACGACCTAAACAGATAAAGACATGTGCAGCAGCAGAGACATTGCTGGTAAACAATGAACTGACGTGAGAGACTGACAAGAAGATAGAAAAGAACAGACAAAAACGTGAATCTCTTGCTAGAGGCAGCCCCGTATTTCTTGAGCGCTGAAGGGACTGACAGAGAGAGAGAGAGAGAGAGAGAGAGAGAGAGAGAGAGAGAGAGAGAAGAGAGAGAGAGAGAGAGAGAAACAGAGAGAGATATATCTTATAATAATGGAGAAACATGCTAATGTTTGGCCTCGTTTTGGTTATGCTATAAATGCCGTGGAGGCAAATGACAAGCTGACAGACTAGAGAGTGATGCCATCAGTCTCACGTTCCCCGCTTCATGTGCTGGAACACTTTGACAACTCGGCTCATTAGGATCCCTCTGGCCACTTGGCCACTCATACAGTAAACATTCTCTTTGACCGAGTTCAGATACATCCAGGAAAAATAGGACGAGTGAAAGCTGAGAAGATGAAGCTAGTATCAACTAAAAATATGTTAAGTAATAGCGGATAAAACTACTACATTTGTTCAGTAATTCATGCCTTTTATTAATCTGTACGTCTCTCTCTCTCTCTCACTCACTCTCTCTCTCTCTCTCTTTATCTCTCACAAACACATTCACACACATAAACATCATACTCACATATACAAACACACACTCAAATAAACCAGGCCTTGGAACTATTGTGGCTTCTTGTTAGGCATGCCTAAGGCCAGCTACAGTCACTTGTTCAAGATTTCTTCTCTGCCTAGATACAACACAGTCCCGATTATCCGATCTAAATGAGGCCGAAATGCCAGTCATCTTAAACGTGAACGACAGTGAAAGTATTGTAAGGGGCACACAGTAAATAAAATGTAAGGCAGAAGAGAAAATATATTTTAATCTTACCTCAAGGCATTCGACTGTGATATAAACAACTAATCTTGTCCACGTTTGCTAAGAAGAACTCGGGAACAACAAATATGTCTTACCAAAACTTGTATTTATTTAGTGAAAACCAGGTTTCCTGGAAAGATACCTTAAATTTTGCTCACTTCTTTACAGCAGTGTTTCCCATGCCTGTTCATGCTGCCCCCCCCCCCCGCCCTTTCTTTCTTCCAGGCCACATCTTCAATTCCCCCCCCCCCCATGTACTACTTCATTTGAAAACATTTTTTCATTCATTACACAGAATAGCTGTTTGTTAGTTGTGTGATGCTGTTATAAATCTATTTTTCAGATATTCCACACTATATTGTCTATATTTCTTGTCTGTTTGTGGCGCTGCTGACATTTTTTTTATTCTGGACTCTCAGAGACAATGTTCGTCTAGTGATAGATACTTAGTAGTTCTACTGGCCGGCCAACACATCACCAGGCAGCAGTTAATAAGAGGATCTTTACATCCCCTGACGGCAATTAATAAGATAAAATTTACATCCCCTGACAGCAGTTAATGAGAGGATCTTTACATCCCCTGACGGCAATTAATAAGATGATCTTTACATCCCTTGACGACAGTTAATAAGATGATCTTTACATTCCCTGACGGCAGTTAATAAGATGATTTTTACATTCTCTGGCGACAGCTATTAAGATGATCTTTGCATCCCTGGCGACAGCTAATAAGATGATCTTTACATTCCCTAGCGGCAGCTAATAAGATGATATTTACATCCCCTGGCGGCATCTAATAAGATGATGTTTACATCCCCTGGCGGCAGCTAATAAGATGATCTTTACATCCCCTGGCGGCAGCTAATTAGATGATCTTTACATGCCCTAGAGGCAACTAATAAGATGATCTTTACATCCCCTAGCGAAAGCTAATAAGATGATCATTACATCCTCTGGCGACAGTTAATAAAATGATCTTTACAGCCGATCGAGACCTTTGAAGCGTCTGCCGCCGTCAAACTCTTGCTTGGACTATCAAAGGAAGATTTTGCTGCTTCTTTTTTTTCCCTCATCGTCCTTCTACTGCTCCCTCAACGTCCTTCTACTGCTCCCTCAACGTCCTTCTACTGCTCCCTCAACGTTCTTCTACTGCTCCCTCAACGTTCTTCTACTGCTTCCTCAACGTTCTTCTACTGCTCCCTTATCTTCCCCCCCCCACCCCGAACCTTTTTTTTTCAAAGCATATCTCCCCCCCAACTCTTTTCTTCCTTTCCAAGTCTCATAGGAGGGCGTTATCGCCAACTTTGGAAGATATTGCTTTTAGAGCAAGGTCACGCCAGCGTCGTGATAGCACAGACGGGCTGCATTAGCCTGAGGTTCCTGTTCTCTATAAGCTAATGCCACATCAGCAGTTTCAGCTTTTATCAGTGTCTCACCAAAGACTAGCAGCCAATGCTTAAAGTTTTTCCCGCTTTAAAACAATCATTTTCTTTCTCTTTTCACTTGACATAATGAAATATCTTAGGAATTTTTTTTCCAACTTTAAATCTTTGCAGTCACGGACGTCCATGTTACACTACCAACAACATTACAGTACTGAGCAATGACAGTGAGCAACAAGCGGTTGGAATTTGGTAGCAGGGTTAACAGGTTAAATTGACCACCCGTCAGCTTTGACACCACAGCCATGTCGGATAACCGGGAATATCGGATAATCGAAAGTCGGATAAATGACACTCTACAATATGCCGTGTACATCTAGGTCACAATGGTGAAACTTGTACCAGTTCAACAAATGTAACACTAGATAATCGCAGGCCTCAGTCTGACACACGTTCAAAGTCTGCCTGGCATTAAAATAGGAAAATCTCAGTGTTGAGCTGAAGTTACCTCTCTGCACAAGTCCACTTTCATCTGAATCTACTGGAAGCAACGTAGATTTCCTGTGAGCATTCTCACATCTTTTAGTTTCCTCAAGTTTACTGTTTATAGTATTTGCTGATAATTAAACAGGTATTTTTTGTTTCAGAATGCTCTAGTACAACAGTTGTAATGTGATACTTGTATTTGTATTATTGATAAAGTAATACTTGCATGTGATAGGTTGATATGTTTGTTTGCTGAATTAATATGTTTATTGGTATGTACGTAATATAAAAGCTTAAATCTGAAGTTGATAATGTTTATGTGGGTGTGTTTTGTATGGAAAATAAAGGTCTGTCACATGGACTCTACGAACTGGAGCAGCATCAGCTGATGAGGAAATGAGGAGCAAAAAGTTAGAAGATGCAGGCACGAGGAAAACAGACCTGCAGCACAAATATTGCTTGTTGACACTGGCCGATTATGCAAACCCAGCATTGATAGAGTCAGCCATGACAAGAGGCCAAGACGATGTTTGGCAAACAATCAATTAGGTCTACGCATCATGAAAGTTTTTACAACGGTTGTTGATCAAACGTAGTTAGTAGCTGTCAAGATAACTGACAGATGAAATTAATAGCCGTATGTTCGGGAACTGGGTCACATGACAGACAGTAAATGCGAAAAAGGGGGGGGGGGGTGGAGGGAGTAAAAATATAAACAAAACTGACTTTCTTGCGTTTAGCGATGCTGAGTTTTTATTTTCCTTTTTATTTCACCCCCCCCCCCTTTTTCATATATATATATATATATATATATATATATTGATACAGGGCCTATATAATGACCGCACCATGGCCCCCAGGGTTGTAAGTGAAAAGAAGAATTGCAAGAGATTTGACGAAGGTTCAGATGATTTTGTTAAGCAGTACAGTGTTTTTAATTGTACATTACATTGTGTACACTTATCGTGTTGCGCATGAAATAGAGACAGAGTAAACATGATTCTATGTTTATGCTCTTCTACCAAACAGTTTGCATTTGTTAGGTTTATTTCACTACAGTAATGTCTGAACAAAAATGTACTCGTTAGCAACTATACATTTAAATTTATGTTGTTTTCTTCTGCAGAATATTTCTCTCATCATGGCAGAACAAGATCCATGGGCGCCATTTGCTGAGAAGTACACGATACACGAGGAAGCAAGGGAGTATACTCGTCTAGCTACAGCTAGCGGGATTAAGCCGTACTCCGAGCTCGACGTGGAGACAGCAAGACAGATGGCCATAACTAGGGCAGCGGTCATGGCAGGAGAAGTGGATTTCGATGGTGAAGAGACGGAAATAATTGTGCCTTCTCCTCACGTTCCAGAAGGTATTCCTGTGACTGTGTACAAACCATCTTCAGGCCCAAGTGTTCCAGCAATTTGGGTTTACTTTCATGGTGGCGGTCTTATTTTCTGCAACAGGAAAACTCACGAGACAGCGGCAAAGATCGTGGCTAGAGATTCTGGAGCCATTATCGTAAGCGTGGAGTTCCGGCTGCTACCTAATCCCAGCGCGCCATACGCGCCCTTTGATGACGGAGAAGTAGTTACCAGGTGGGTGCTGGAGAATAAGGAAGCTGTTGGTGGGAAACCCACCAGTAAAGTTGGAGTGGGCGGAGATAGTGCTGGAGGCCAGATCGCTGTGGGAATCACTAATGAAGTCACAGATTTGGACTTCCAGATCTTAATCTACCCCTTCACAGACGCTTCCATGTCTAACGATAGTTTCAGGGAGTTCAGAATGATACCTGGTCTCAGTGAGGATGGTCTTAAATTTTTCTTTGAAAACACTTTATACCATATGCCTGATTACTTAACAAATCCAAGAGTCAATGGAATGGCCAGGACCAACACGGAGTTATCACCTCCTGCTCTGATTATCCTGGCAGAGTTGGATCCCCTGCGTGGATGTGGTTTAGACTACGCAGAGAAGCTTCGAGCTGCTGGGGTCAAGGTCCAGTGTGAAATCATTAAGGGGGTCCCTCACGCGTTCTTTAACTTGACAAAAGTTTTCAAAACAAAAAGTGTTGAAGCACACGGCCTCGTTGTGAAGTTTCTCCAGCAGTTCCAGTGAGGTCCCTGACTAATGTCAGTATTATGAATAAAACAAGAAAAATAAGAACTCTTTGATTTGAAAGAAGAACAAAACATGGAAGTAAAAACTGCATTTTGTATTTATAAATGAACATTTCATAACACAGATTTAAAAAAGAAAGATGTATGTAGAAACAACACAAGATAGAAAAAAAAACGAATGAAATTATTTCAAAGTTTCTTATGTATAAATGAATCAGTCATGAGTTAGATGGAAAGAAAGAGGGAGAAGGAAAGAAAAAGAGTGAAGGAAAGAAAGAGAGAGAATGAAACTATTCTTGCTGTATACTGCTAGAAACAAGCTTCTCATGAACTGGCCTGTGATCCACCTCACTACACCCCCGCCCCCATCTCTGTTAAGGTGAAAATACACAGCATCCACACAACCGTGCTATAAGGGAATCTTTCACTTCTGGAGGCTGAGCCCAAATAAGGACTTAGAATTTCTTCAAGCCCAAGCGTGATAGGACTAACTCTGAAATCAGCTGTTAAGCATTCAACAGAGTATGAAAACTTTCATAAATTCAATGAAAAATCTTGTCCATTTAACATGGTGTGGAAAAAAAAAATCTCTTAACATTAATACAAATATTTAAGTAGAAATGTAAATATATTCAGTTACAGTAACCTTCATATGAAGAAAGTACCTATCACATAGACTTACTGCATTACATGTAACCAAGGGTAGTGGCTGCAAATCCCAACTAAATGCTAGATCACCTGTAACACACAATCAATACAGCATTGGGGTCCTCTCCCTAAAAACACTGAAGGAAATCCTGATACCCAAGGCCAGACACATGTGGGCGGGCCCTGAATATAATGAAGCCACTCCCTAGGACCAGCAACAGAGCTAGGACCCCATTTTTACAGTTACAAAAGAGACAGTTCGGAAGTCAAGTTGAAAATCTGTAATATTTTACACTTCAACTGAATTGTTCCTTATTTAACCCTGTGTATATACATTTTTTTTATTGAAAAGCACAAACCATTAATCCTGAATTTCATACACTTCAAAAAAGGCATTTGACAGCATACACAGAGATTCATTGTGGAGAATTTTAAGACCATATGGAATATTGTCTAAAGCTGTAAACATTATTAAGGATCTACAATGGATATGTTTGTTCAGTCAACACAGAAGAAGGAATGAGTGAATGGTTCCAGATTGAAACATGCTTGAAACAAGGATATATATACTATCTGCCTTGCTTTTTGGAATTGCCATAGACTTCATAATGAAGAATGTTGCATGAGTAAAACTGGCGTTTACTGGGTACATGAGACCCAATTAGAAGATCTTGATTTTGCAGATAATTCTCATCAGTGACAATGTGAAATCAATGCAAAAAAAAAAAAAACAGATTCCCTGTCTTCACTGAATAGTACACTAGGAGTTGAAATTAACAGTAAAAAAGGACTTGAAATTAACAGTAAAAAAGGACTTGAAATTAACAGTAAAAAAGGACTTGAAATTAACAAGGAAAAAAAAATAATGAAACTTCTCAATAATAAAGAGGGAAAAATACATGGAAGGAACAGCTGTTGAAGAAGTAAACCAGTTTGCATAGCTCGACAGCTACATAGACCAGGATGGTGACACTAGAAAGGAAGTTAGAATTAGAATTGCAAAAGCAGCATCGATCTTCAAGAATCTTGAGAACATTTGGCATTCAAAAGTTATAAGCACAAAAACCAAGTTAAGACTATTCAATTCAAATGTAATATCCACCCTCATTTATGCATGCGAAAGCTGGAAAATGACTAAAGAAACAGACAACAAATCAGACTCTTTTGAAAAAATGTCTAAGGAAAATACTCCGTATAAAGTAGATAAAAAACAATACAAAGATAAGACAGATGAGTAAACAACAACCTGTCTCATGGGTGATCAGAAAAAGGAGATGGACATTTATTCATCAAGTGATGAGAAGAAACAGTCAGAGAATCCCAAAACAAACTATTAAGTGGAGCACAACAGACTGAAGAAAAAGATGCTAACTACGTGAAACTCTAAAAAGGACATTGCTAGAGAGGCCAAATTAGTAGGCATAAAATTCCTTGATGAGGTTGAAAAGCTCGCCGAAAACAGGAAAACTTGGTGAACTACCATATGGGCTCTATGTGATGTTTAAAGCCACAGAAGGGATGTAAGATTTAACATACATGTTTTGAAGCTTCCATGAAAGTTACTTTTGTAATTCAATTTTTCTGTCTCTCACAAATATAGATATGGACACTTTTTATTTTCATGATTATATACTATTTTTTTACTGTATGTGAAATTTATTTAGAAATAAATTATATCAGTATTGTACAGCAAAAACATAATGAGAAATATAGAGAGCTCGCCAGGAATATCAATTGACAGGTACAACCTTAACAACTTAAGATATGCAGACAACACAGTTCCAATAGCTAAAAGTGAAGGGGAGCTACAGGCTCTTCTGGACATCGTGAAAGTAAAAGTAAAGGTCTCAACCTGAATAAAAAGAAGACAGAAGTGATGGTCATCTCAGTGAAAAGAATACCACCAAAATGTAGCATTACCATCAATGGCACAAGTTGATAGATTCAAGTACTTAGGAACAATTATAATAGCTGATGGGAAATGTCACAACGAAATAAAAAGCAGATGTGCTTAGTCCAAGTCAGCATTCCTAACAGTGAGACACATCTTGTGCAACAGATCCATATCAGTGGAAACAAGATTCTGAGTACTTAAATGTTACATCAAGCCAATTTTGTTTCATGGATACGATACATGGTCTAGGAATAAGAGAGTACAGTGAGAAATGGAGGCCATGGAAATTTAGTTGATTAGAAGGATGTTGAAGGTACCATGGACAGCTAAGAAAACTAATGAAGAAATCTTAAGAGAGGCTGTAGTTAAAAGGCAAATTAAAGCAAAGATCAGAGGCAGACAAGCGAGATTTGTAGGACATTTTCTGAGAAGAGGAAAATTGGAACACATTGTAGCAACTAGAAAAACTGAGGGTAGAAGAGACAGAGGAAGACAGAGAGAGAAGTTACTGGATGGGCTGTCATTGTGTCTAGGAAGAAAGTCACCGGTGGATCTCATAACCAAGTCTAAAGACTGGGAATTGTGGAGAGAAATGATCACCTATGTCACATAGCACGGCACTTGATTGAGTGATTGATATCAGAAATAATTTTATTGTTTTTGTGTGAAAATACATGAAAAATCGTTAATGAGAATTGAAGATGTCCTAAATTAAAATATTGTGAAACTGATCCAATAAATATTGACTGAAATATTTTGCAATAGAATACTCCAGCAGCAAATGCTGGATGAGTTGTGATGCTTCCTGGCTGATGCCATTTATCTTAATCAGATTTTATTACCACATAAAATATTTACTTTCTTGTTATTCAGTGAAGTTCTAATGATATTCTATCTAGTTTTGTTATGTAAGACATTATACGTGCTTAACGTTGCTTTTATTTGAAAACATATTTGTATGCTATGCAACATTTCAGCAAATGATAGTTATTGACAATTTTGTTTGACATTGTTTATCTTGGAGAAAATGAAATGTACTCTTTTTGCTAAATTTAGATGAATTTTATTATCCAGTTTATCTGCAATAATTTTGACTATATATTTTTTTCAGTGCTTGTTACTTGTTTCACACTCCTGATTGGTATATGAAATTTGTAGTGTAGTCTTAAAATAAAGATATAATTCATCCAAGCAATTAGTTGTGTAATTGACCTTATTTTTTAATGAGAAAGCAAACAAGAAAAGATTTCTGACAAAGTGCATTTCATGTTCTTTCACTAAAACATTGCTTCTCAAAGTACAGAGACTGGTATGTTTTTTCGAAGTACAGAGACTGGTATTTTTTTTCGAAGTGTTAGAGATATTAAAGGGAAAATGAAGAAAAGGGAGAAAGTTAAATCAATAATATTCATCATCATCATCATCAGGTCCTACATTGTCTCTCTCTTATCTTTTTGACAAGGTTTTTTTGTCTCTCCAGCTCTTCTCATACATTCTTATTAAATCATTAAATTTAATAAAACATTAAATCAGTAACACTGGCCAAGAAAATTCAAGCTGATAAAAACTTGTTTTAAATTTATGTATTACATCTAAAGATGTTTAGTGTGCTGAATCAGAAACTGACCTCAGATTTTCTCCATCAATGTACAGTTTTCCCCACAGACATTTTGGGTGAAGTGACAGTATTGTACGAGTATACTGAACTTAATTCTGTAACACGGTTGAGAAAATAACTAATCTGTGACATTTTAATAAATTCACTACCGCTGCCATTCTTTTATGTTAACCTTTGTCAAAAGTTTTGTAGTATCTTTCTCTTTTGCCACTGAAGCTTCACTTCTGGATTTTCATGGTGTAGCATCCGCAACAGTCACGCATGAAACTAACATCCCTTCGACCTTAATATCTTTTTTTTCCAATTTCCTTAATGTCTTGATGGCAGCCTTCTCCTTGTTTCTCACTAACTGTGTCCAGATTGTCTGGGAGAAAGTCCAAATGCTCATATAAGAAATGAAGTTTTAAACTTTCTCATCATCCCAAGTTTTAAAAAAAAAATTTCCAGCATATTTTCTACAATGGCCACATAGTCAGGGTCCTTTTTCTCTTTCCCAGGAACTTACTAACTACATTTGTGAAAGCTACCCAGGCCCTTTTCTTGATTTCTGTCATCAAAGAAGGGAAGTTTTCATTCAACATCCATTTTTTAATATACAGTCTCACAAAAATGCCTTCCTTTAGCCTGGCTTGTGAAAGGTGAGAACATTTACTACACAAGTACTGAAAGCAGTTTCCACTAGCTGGCAATGTGTTAACAAATTCCTTCATGATGGCTAACTTTATATGAAGTGCTGCTAGAATCAGTATGTGGTGCTAGAATCAGTAAGTGGTGCTAGAATCAGTAAGACTTGGAGGCAAAATGTTCTTTTTTCAAGGTTCTTGCCAGCCAGTGTTTCCTCCCCGATGTTAACTTTTTTCTGGCTGTCCCATTCACTTAAGAAACGTAGGAACTTACCGTATGCACCCTAACGGCCAAGAAGCATAGTCAATACTTTCAAGTCCCCATATATCTTCCATTCATGAGCAGCATATTTTATCTTTGTGAGGACTATTTCTAAATTCTCATTACTTTCTTTCAGGTGTACAGAGTGACCGAAGGTACTGAAACAAATTTCTTACCATTGTTCAGTAAAACAGAAACAGCTTTTAGACTTTGCTTAGAGCTTTCGATGAAAACTTTCTAATCATCTAATATCTAATTAATTCCAAACTTCTGCATCAAACCAGCAAGATCACTGGAGTATACAAGTCACCATCCTGTGAAAAATAGGTAGCAAACTCATAGTCTCTACTTCTATACCAACAAATAGATGATCCAGCTGCCAGTAAGTTTGCTAATAGTTCTGCAGAATCTTTGGGTGATCCTAAATTTCTCACCAAATCTTTGAGTTCAGATTGAGTGAAGTGAAGTGTTGGCTTATACACTGAAAGTCTCTGAATCAGAAAAACCAGGAGAAGAAACTTCTAAACTTTCAGGTACAAAATGAAATTTACTTTCAGGACCACGAGGAACAGGCTGTAAAGCTGATGGAAGATTTGGATATCCAATAATTTTCTTGTTTTTAGAGTTGTGGCCCTTAATATCACAGCTACACAAACAGAAGATATCACTGTTCTTTTTTTGGCTCTCTCCATATCACTGGATCACCAGGTCTGAAAGCTTTTGTTTTTCCTTTATATCACTTCTTTAGATCCTCTCACAAACATAATACACCTTGTATGGAGCCTATAATTTGTTTTATCTTGAAGATAGGCATATTAGACTTTCTTAACAAAATCTGTAATGCTTCTCTGATTACTTTTTTAATCATAAAAATTGTCCACACACAACTTTGGCTATTTATTTTTCTCAGTACAGCTGAAAGTTTAGATTATGATTATCCACCTTATGTGTTATCTGTGTGTTGTTGATGAAAAGAACAAAATATAAAGAACTTGAAAACATCTGTTGTACAGAATTATGAAATTGTTAAAAATTAGTACCTGAAAAAAAAGTGCCAATTTTGAATTCAGCATATGAATATACATATAATTCATTCATTCATTTGCATGTCCATTGCGGAACTTTGCCTCCCTTACAACACTCCTGTAGGCCTCTCAGTTGTGAGCAAGATGCCCTGCTGCTGATGCATCCATTAGCAGTCATCAACAATGTCTTGCAGCCATCTTTGCCTTGGTCTTCCTCTCTTTCTTTTTCTCATTATGTATCCTTCCAAGACAGTCTTACTAGATGTTAATGTACTCAAAATATTTAAGTTTTCTTTACTAGCCATCTTACTTCAATATTAAGTTCTTGTAGTATGGATATATTTGTTCTTTTTTGTGTTGATGATATTTGAAGAACTCTTCTGTAGCATTCAAAGGCATTTATGTGTTTCTCAGCTGTTTTGTTAAGTGTCCAGATCTCACAGGCATATATTGTGATGGGAAAGATGCATGCCCTTAAGAATCTTATTTTTGTAGTTCAGTCTATTCCTCTTCACAGATTCTTTAGTTGTTTTCCTTTCTGAAGTAATATTCATATAATACAGCAAAACTTTTGTACAAAGATTTTTCATTGTTGACCTATGAAAGTGGTTGAGTAAATTATTCAGAAATAACTGTATTGTTTTAGTGTGAAAATACATGGAAAATGATGAATGAGAAATGAAGGTATCATGAATAAAATAATGTGAAATATTGACTGAAATACTGTGCAACAGAATACTCCAGCAGCAAATGCTGGATGAGTTGTGAAGCTTCCTGGCTGATGGCATTTATCTTAATCAGATTTTATTACCAAATAAAATATTTATTTGCTTGTTATTCAGTGAAGTTCTAACAATTTTTACATTGTGCATGTGATGCTTTTAAAGATTTATAAATAAATAACGTGAGTAAAAGATTTGATATACTGAGTCTATGCCAGCATAAGATACATTCCTGGGGCTATGGAAAATCTGAAAATAGTTATATCATGTATAAATTTCACTTTCTATGTCCTTAGATATAAATGCAAATTATACAAAACTTCTTCTGCTTAATGATAGGTTATCTAAGTCAATAATGTGAGAACTTGATGCAAGTCAGGAAACAAGTAACTATGAACTGATACCTTCCCTGGATGTGAGCATACAAGTAGTATCTTCAGCCACCTGAGGCAGTCATAAACCAACAATTCACAGTCTTCTTTAATAATTGCCATGACCTAGAAGGGCTCAACTCCTTAGATTGTCATAAGTTTAAAGGACCGAAACATTTGCCTGAGGGGGAGTACTACTATGATGATCTGGGAGGGGGTTGTTGTTTTTATCTCAACAACGGATGAGTTGTGTTGTTGTTTTTCTCTCTACAACAGATGTGTTGTGTTGTTTTTATCTCTACAATAGATGAGTTGTGTTGTTTTTATCTCTACAACAGATTTGTTGTGTTGTTGTTTTTCTCTCTACAACAGATTTGTTGTGTTGTTGTTTTTCTCTCTACAACAGATTTGTTGTGTTGTTGTTTTTCTCTCTACAACAGATTTGTTGTGTTGTTGTTTTTCTCTCTACAACGAATGTGTTGTGTTGTTTTTATCTCTACAACAGATGAGTTGTGTTGTTTTTATCTCTACAACAGATGAGTTGTGTTGTTTTTCTCTCTACAACAGATGTGTTGTGTTGTTTTTATCTCTATAACAAATGAGTGGTGTTTTTGTTTTTATTTCTACAACAGATGAGTTGTGTTGTTGTTTTTATCTCTACAATAGAGAGTTTTCTGCCTATAAAAACTATTGCACAGAAATACAGAACAACTGTTTTAAAAATAGGAATAAGTACATTTGTGCTGACAAATTTTTACACAGATTTTATGAATTTGTATAAATCATGAAATATCCTGGGTATGTTCTACAATTTATTTCAGTTTGTAATTACAACCAAAAATATTTTTCAGCCTGATAAAGACACACAGGATGACATAAAATTGAGATATATGACTGCTAACACCTTTTGTTTCTGTGCAAATGACTGAATCATCACATTCTTTGTGCATGATCAGTTGTAAAGAGTATGAGGCAACAGACTCAAGTGAGGAATATCCTGGATTGCTTTACACTAATTAGCAGATGTCTTGAGATAAAAAGATACATAGGAATGGAATACTTGTATCAGCATACTTCAGGATTATCCTCTATGTTCCTATTCACATGACAGAAAATGCAGAGATCATACTCATGCCACAAAAGACACTGAGGTCAAGGTTTATAATAATGTTATGTTCTAATTTGTTATATATCTTTTTATGTTCTTCAATTTTGTCACTCATTTAACGTGGTCACACAATAAACATAATGCTTATACTGAGTACTTTACTGTCCAGAATGAAGAGAACATGTGGTCACGAAGACATTACGTCTTATACAAATGCAGTGATATGAGGAAGTCTCTTCGTCCGACATGATAAATGGATAGTTTATTTACACTTCTAGATCAATAACTCTTGTTGCATTTTTTGAAGACTTCATCAGACATTTCACAAGAAAAGTCCTTAACAAAAGAATAATGTCCTTAATAAGTGTATGAAGCACGGTGCTAACATTTAACGTCTATTCACTGCTGCCCCTGGCCTGCAAGTTCATCGCTTTTACATGTCTAACTATGTCTCAGCACCCAATTATTTTGGTCTGCGATTATCTGTGTCTCAGTCTAAGTGTCTAAGAATTATAGTATTGACTGTCTTTGTCGTATAGCATCTGATGTCTTCACTCATTGAGTATTGTCGAGATGGGGTCCACTTGCCTCTTCTCTGGACTTACTTCTCTCGAATGATGGTTGCTCGACTGTTCTGGTCAGATCTTCTCCTTCTCTCTTGACCATCTATGTTGCTTTGACCATCATTCCTGCGGTCCTGACCAGTCTCCACTTTCTTGACCGTTCTTGTTCTGAAGATTCCCCCTCACTTGTCCTCTAGCCTCTGGACTTCCTCTTCTTGGGGGCTCATCTCTGATTTCTTCTGATGGTCATCCTCTTACGTCTGGACCAGTCTCTATTCACTGACCATCCTTGTTCAGATGATTCATCTCCCTAATGTTCTACTCTGTGTCCCTCTGGTGTTCATCTCCTTCCAGAGTTTTACTCTGTGTCTCCAGCTGTTCTACTCCATGTCTTCCAGTGTTCTACTCCGCTCTTCTCCGCTGTACTGACCAACCATTTATCTTTATGTCCGGTCTGGTAGCTGACCAATAGGTATTTTGGCTCCGCCTCTAGATGTCTACTGGTTCCTATGAACATCCGAATTCATTCTCACTTCGTAACCTATCAGGTTAGCGATGTCTAGTGTCCATCCATTTTTGCCTGGGGCATCCTGTGCTGTATTTTCTGAGGGTTAGTCTGTTTGTTTATGTGTCATGTCATTTCATAGACTATCTGTTGCCAACAAGACCCTTGGCCCTTCCTAAATCTGTCTAGCTTCAGTGTCTGTTTTTACACCTTAGCCTAGTTGTTTGCATGTCATTACATTGTTATCATTGGACCATCCCACTTTCAGACGTCCTTCCTTAATATTTCTTCTATCTCAGCATCACTGAGTCTGGCTTTTCAGTCTGTCTATCTCCTCTGTTTACATTTGTCAGCGTCATGTCTTGCTAGTGTCATTGGAAATTTGTTTTAAACCTTGTTCTACATTTCCTACCTACTTTTTCTGTTCTTCAATTTTGTCACTCATTTAACGTGGTCATACAATAAACATAATGCTTATACTGAGTACTTTACTGTCCAGAATGAAGAGAACATGTGGTCACGAAGACATTACGTCTTATACAAATGCAGTGATATGAGGAAGTCTCTTCGTCCGACATGATAAATGGATAGTTTATTTACACTTCTAGATCAATAACTCTTGTTGCATTTTTTGAAGACTTCATCAGACATTTCACAAGAAAAGTCCTTAACAAAAGAATAATGTCCTTAATAAGTGTATGAAGCACGGTGCTAACATTTAACGTCTATTCACTGCTGCCCCTGGCCTGCAAGTTCATCGCTTTTACATGTCTAACTATGTCTCAGCACCCAATTATTTTGGTCTGCGATTATCTGTGTCTCAGTCTAAGTGTCTAAGAATTATAGTATTGACTGTCTTTGTCGTATAGCATCTGATGTCTTCACTCATTGAGTATTGTCGAGATGGGGTCCACTTGCCTCTTCTCTGGACTTACTTCTCTCGAATGATGGTTGCTCGACTGTTCTGGTCAGATCTTCTCCTTCTCTCTTGACCATCTATGTTGCTTTGACCATCATTCCTGCGGTCCTGACCAGTCTCCACTTTCTTGACCGTTCTTGTTCTGAAGATTCCCCCTCACTTGTCCTCTAGCCTCTGGACTTCCTCTTCTTGGGGGCTCATCTCTGATTTCTTCTGATGGTCATCCTCTTACGTCTGGACCAGTCTCTATTCACTGACCATCCTTGTTCAGATGATTCATCTCCCTAATGTTCTACTCTGTGTCCCTCTGGTGTTCATCTCCTTCCAGAGTTTTACTCTGTGTCTCCAGCTGTTCTACTCCATGTCTTCCAGTGTTCTACTCCGCTCTTCTCCGCTGTACTGACCAACCATTTTATCTTTATGTCCGGTCTGATAGCTGACCAATAGGTATTTTGGCTCCGCCTCTAGATGTCTACTGGTTCCTATGAACATCCGAATTCATTCTCACTTCGTAACCTATCAGGTTAGCGATGTCTAGTGTCCATCCATTTTTGCCTGGGGCATCCTGTGCTGTATTTTCTGAGGGTTAGTCTGTTTGTTTATGTGTCATGTCATTTCATAGACTATCTGTTGCCAACAAGACCCTTGGCCCTTCCTAAATCTGTCTAGCTTCAGTGTCTGTTTTTACACCTTAGCCTAGTTGTTTGCATGTCATTACATTGTTATCATTGGACCATCCCACTTTCAGACGTCCTTCCTTAATATTTCACTGAGTCTGGCTTTTCAGTCTGTCTATCTCCTCTGTTTACATTTGTCAACGTCATGTCTTGCTAGTGTCATTGGAAATTTGTTTTAAACCTTGTTCTACATTTCCTACCTACTTTTTCTGTTGCTATTCAATGTTACTATTTTTCTTACAATATATTCATAGTCATATTCATAATCATAATCACATTCAAAATCATAGTCATAATCATACTCATAATCATATTCAAAATCTTATTCATAATCACATTCATAATCACATTCAAAATCATATTCATAGTCATATTCATAATCATATTCATAATTGTATTCATAATCCTAGTTACAAGGGACTATGCTACAGGTGGTGGTCTCTGAAAACTCTAAAGTGATGTTCTATGATGTATACAGATTATAGTTTACAATGAGTGGCATGCATGAGTTTATTCTGCTGAGAAGAGATCATGACCATGAGAATTTGAACAGACAAGGAAAATATGGGCCTTATCAGTCTCTGTCTCCCCTGCAAAACACTGAAGATAAGAAATTTTGAGTGTAGAATTAAAGATTATTTGAATATGAACTGATCATTGAAAAAAAAAAAGAAAATAATATCAAAACCATAAAAATCTATCTGAAAAATGTCATTCCTGATTCACAGAACATTTACAAGTGTGTGTATAGTGTGTTTTAATGTGAGATGTTCAGTGGCAAGTAGAAAGGTACACAAACAGACATACTGACAGATAAAAGAATAGATGAATGAAATTATAGATAAGTAAACAAGACGGATGGATGAATAAATGGACCAAATCCTGTTTTAGTACTGTGTTTTCAGGTATCATTATCAGATTACTTTGTTTCATAAAATGAGCAGGGAATTCTAATGTTTTTAAAAAAATTGATTTAGAAATTATTTATACACATAAAACAGTTTACAAAAATAAGGAAGAAATGTAACGATTTTCCTCATATTTTGCTGTAACAGACACCTTTTAATTTTTTCTTTAACAATTATCATGAATTAATATGTATATATTTAAAACTTCAGCATAATTGAGGATACAAATAACACATATTGGAAAATATTAGATTATAACAAACAGAAAGCAAATATAATATTCTCTACTACTTTTTGACAAGTATTACTCTACCAAGTTCAAGTTTGCGGTCACTATTTAAATCTGATCATAAACATAGCCATCACCTATATAGTTTTCTTCTTCCAAAACCTAGGCTTGATCTGTACAAAAAAAATGCACTACTTACCCTGCTGCTCACCTTTGGAATATCTTTCCATCTCACCTAAAACTCATACATAATATTTATTCTTTCAACTTCAAGTCTGAAATTGATTATATGCTCCTCATGACTTTTATTTTTCTCAGAGCAGTAGATTTTTATACAATCAGAGTATGTTTGCAATGTGCCTGCAATAATTCTATTTATGTTTATTGACATGTGTAACAATAACATCATGTCATATGCATGAGAATATGATAATTTATTATACTGACATACGCTTCCAACCTTTAGCTCTAGAAGCAATAATTACAAAACTTAGTAGCACAAGAGACATAAATGCAGTAAATATATATACAAAAGCATTAAAAACATACAGAATGAAATAGAGCATATAGAAAAGTACTAAATATAGACAAGGGATAGAAATGGAGCATACATGGGATAGGATTAGATAGTGAGTCATACAGAAGGTTTAGAAATGCAAGCATTGAGTAGAAAATAAGTCTTATAGAAAACTGCTAAATATAGACAAGAGTTGAAATAGAGTCATGAAATATACTTCTTACATCAGTTCATAGTGGAGCTGACATAGTATAGACCATGTTCACTGTAGCTTAGCTTGTCATCACTCTCACAAATATCACTGTGGATATGGTCTGCCTGGCATTTCCAGCTTTTCCCCATGACAAATACTCGAGCTCCGCTAGATCCAGGACATGTTGCTGAAGTGTTTGTGTGCTTCATCCAGTCTGGCCCTTCCAAACTGCCTTTCTCACAGTAACCAACACTGACCTGTTTGCTACCTCCATGAGGATGGGACACTACAGCAATTAATGTACGCTGTGGGTCAGGTTCATTAAAATTCTCTGATGGGTAGTATTTCTGCATTACAGCTTTGTGCAAACTTTTACATCTTTCCACCATATCTTTCAGTTTTCTTGCCAGACTTAAGTCATGGGTTACATATCTCATTACACACCAATCCCTTTCATGTTCAGTCCAAACATCTGACATTCCCTGGAGTGTGACAACACTGGTACAGAGATCTGGTGTACCACCTCTGTCAAAGAAGAGACTGCATCTAGTATGTTTTCCTTCATGTATGTCATTGACAACATGAGCTGCTGTTCTTATGTAAATATATGCAAACTGTGATTCTTCTGTAGATATTAGACACTCCTTACATGGACATGTCTTAATGCTGTGTACATATGGATTTGTATGCACCCATTCAACCCATCCAGTTGCAACTCTTACCTTATCCTTACCTTTGTCACTACATATTGGGTGAATCTTGTAACTACCAGGCCACATCATAGATCTTCTTTCACTGAAGAATGTGACTGAGACATGGACAGTTAGATCTGACAGAGCTACAATAAAGTTCACAAGTTCATTGCTTCTGTAACCATGTGGAAGATCTTTAGAGGTGAATTGGTCTATAGGAACAACATTCTGGTGACCTGGATTCTTGGAACAAACTGCGTACTCTTGTGAAAGATGTGTTTTATCATATCTGTTTTCTTGATCCAGTAGTCCTGGTAGACAAACAGACATATTTTCAAAACAGCAATTCCAGCAAAGCAGATCACATCACCAAAACTACAGGTTGGCAGTTATAGCAAGTGGCAAATAGCTAAATATAAAGGTTAAGTTGTGTATGAAAGTGAAACATAATAGTTTTTTAATTTTACGTTTCATTACAATATGATGGATCAGTCAATCAGTCATTTGCATGTCCCTTACAGAACTTTGCCTCCCTAACAGTTCTCCTGCAGGCCTCTTGGTTGTAATCAAGATGCGCTGCTGCTGATGCGTCCTTTCACAGATCATCAATGATATCTTGCAGCCATCTTCACCTTGGTCTTCCTCTCTTTCTTTTTCCCATTATGTACCCTTCCAAGACTGTCTTCTCTAAATTATCATGAAGTTTAATATGTCCAAAATATTTCAGTTTTCTATAACTTTTCTGGTGTTGTACACAATCAAATGCCTTTGAATAGTCTATAAAAGGTAAATATAGATTCACATTAAATTCTCTGCTTTTCTCTATTATTAATCTTATGTTGAAAATATGATCTCTTGTCCTCTTCCTTATCTAAAACCAGCTTGGACCATATTGATTTTTCCTTCTATTTTCTTTTGAAGTATACCCGTTTTGATTTTTAATAGAATTTTACTGGCATGTTTAATCAGGGCAAAAGTTCTGTAGTTTGTGCATAATTTCAAGCTACCCTTTTTCAGCAATGGTATGAATATAGTTATTTTCCAATCTTTTGGAATTCACTTGAAAGCTGTATCTTTTTATATAGTGCATGATATATTGTAGCACATTTCTTTCCTCCTGCCTTAATGGTTTTAGCTGTTATCTCATTTTATCCTGGTGCTTTACAATTTTTTAGACTTCTTTTTTTCCCATAAAACTTCTTCAAATGTCAAATATGGTTCTTTCTCCTCCAATAATAATTAACACTATTGATTTTTAAAGAGATGATGTAGACAAAGAATATTATGATGCCATAACAATTGGATGAATAATATAAAGAAAATAATATAAAGAAAGACCAGTCCCTAGCAAAACTGGAACCCTATTAACATCAAATAAAGACCAAAAGCAAAGATGGGCTGAACACTTCTAAGAAATACTTAATCGACCACACCAAAAAGAATTGTTAAACCTTGAAACTGACTTACCAGCCCCACAACTAAATGTCAACCTAGATGAAATTAAATTGCATGAAATTGAAACAGCATTGAATTTAATGGCTAACAACAAAGCTGCAGGTGAAGATGAAATAACAGCTGAAATGCTAAAAGCTATCAATAATGACAACATGAGACAACTACAGAGAATGTTTAACAAGATTTGGAAAGAAGAAAAGGTCCCTTCTAATTGGAAAAAAGGAATCATTGTTAAAATACCAAAAAAAGGCAACCTTAGTGACTGTAACAACTGGAGAGGAGTAACCTTAATATCAGTTGTGTAAAAAGTATTTTGCAAGGTTATTTTGAATAGACTTAAAGATATAGTGGATACTGCAATGAGAGAAGAACAAGCAAGATTTAGAAAAGGGATAATCTGTCTCGACCAGGTCTTTACTCTAAGAATAATACTTGAAGAACATATTGAAAAGCAGAAACCATTAATACTGAACTTCATAGATTTTAAAAAGGCATTTGATAGCATACACAGAGATTCATTATGGAGAATTTTAAGTCTATGTGAAATACCATCTAAAATTGTCAAAATCATTAAGGACTTCTACAATGGATATGTTTGTGCAGTCAAGACAGAAGACGGGATGGGTGAATGGTTCCAGATTGAAACAGGTGTGAAACAAGGTTGTATACTGTCTCCTTTACTTTTTGGGATTACAATAGACTTCATAATGAAAAAATGCTGCACAGGTAACACAGGTATTGACTGGGTACATGGGACCCAAGTAAAAGAAGATCTTGATTTTTCTGATGACATAACTCTTATCAGTAATAATGTGAAATCCATGCAAGAAAAAACAGATAGCCTGCCTTCACTGGCTAGCAAAATAGGACTTGAAATTAACAAGGACAAAACAAAAATAATGAAAATTCCCCTTATTCAAAATGGAAAAATACACATAGAAGGGACTGATATCGAAGAAGTCAATCAATTTGCATACCTTGGCAACTACATAGACCAGGATGGTGACACTAGAAAGGAAGTTAGGATCAGAATTGCAAAAGTAGCATCAATCTTCAAGAATCTTGAGAACATATGGAATTCAAAAGTTATAAGCACAAAAACCAAGTTAAGACTATTCAATTCAAATGTAATATCCACTCTCATTTATGCATGTGAAAGCTGGAAAACAACTAAAGAAATAGAAAGGAAATTAGACTCTTTTGAAAACAAATGCCTAAGGAAAATACTCGGCATCAAGTGGAACGAATTCAAGAACAATGCAGAGATAAGACAGATGACTGAACAACAACCAGTCTCATGGGTGATCAGGTAAAGGAGATGGACATATGTTTGTCACTTGATGAGAAGAAATGATCAGAGAATCCCAAAACAAGCTATCAAGTGGAACACAACAGGCCAAAGAAAAAGAGGCAGACCGCGTGAAACTCTGAAGAGGACATTGTTAAGAGAAGCCAAATTAACAAGCATAAAATCCTTTGATGAGGTTGAAAGACTCGCCGAGGACAGGAAAAACTGGTGAGCTACTTTGCAAGCCCTATGTGACGTTTAACGGCACGGGAAGGATATAAGATATAAGATAACAATTGGAGGTTATGAAGTACCAGAGATTAGATATGCTGATGACACAGTGTTACTGTCCACAACACAAAAAGGAATGGAAAAACTAATTATGTCAGTCCGTAAGAACAGCGAAGAGCAGAACCTCTATCTTAATGTAAAGAAAACTAAATTGATGACAACTGACAAAACAAACAAGGCAGCTGAAATATTTATCAATGAGGAAAAATTGGAAGAAGTGGAGAGTTTTGAATATCTTGGATCACTACTAACGAATAACTGAGATACAATGAGGGAAATTAAAAGGAGGACTTCTATCGCTCTTCAGAAAGTAAAACAAATAAAGAATCTGTGGAGAGGAGCAGATAGAACCACAAAAATAAGATTTTTAAGGACATGCATCTTTCCCATCGCAACATATGTCTGTGAGACCTGGACACTTAACAAAATAGCTGAGAAACACATAAATGCCTTTGAATGTAAATGCTACAGAAGAGTTCTCCAAATATCGTGGACACAAAAAAGAACAAATATATCTATACTACAAGAGCTTAATATTGAAGAAGGCTGGCTAGTAAAGAGGATTAAAGAGAGAAAACTTAAATATTTTGGACACATTAAACGTCATGATAATTTAGAGAAGACCGTATTGGAAGGATACATAATGGGAAAAAGAAAAAGAGGAAGACCAAAACGAAGATGGCTGCAAGACATCATTGATGATCTGCAAATGGATGCAGCAGCGGCAGGCCATCTTGCTCACCACCGAGAGGCCTACAGGAGTGCTGTTTGGGAAGCAAAGTTCCTCAAGGGACATGCAATGAATGAATGAAATGATTTTCACCTTCACAGTCAGATGTATCATACATTCCTCTGTAATATTCCTTCCATCTTTCTAGAATTTCCACTGTCTCTGTCAAGGTCTTCCCATCTCGTCACATGTTACATTTAGTTTAGATATGACACTTCTTGCCAATGTCTTCATTTCTTTACATTTTATTATCTCTTCCACACTTCTGATGACCTTCTGTTCTTTCACAACAATCTTGTATGTATTGCTTTTTTGTCTCTTCTTATGTTTCTTCTTACTTCTTTTGTTAAAGATTTATATTCCTCTTTGTTGTCTGTCACTTTATATTGCGTCTTCATTTCTCTACATTGTTTTATTAGTTCTAACGTGCCTGCTGTAATCAATTCATTCTTTTGTGTTTTCTTTACTGGAACCATATCTTTAGTTGCCATTATTAAAATATCTCTGTTCTGCATAGCCAATTCATCTGGTGTCATCTCCTCCTGTACAGCCATTAGTGTCTCAAAATGGTTCATCACTTCTATACTATATTGTTCTGGTATTTTTGTAAGATCAAAGTGGAGTGGTGTTGATCTGCTGACCATCTTTTTATCTTTATCTTTATGTCTGTTATTAATATATCATGGTCCATGTCACAGTCAGCACCTGGTATAGTTTTTGGTAACGTTATACTTCATCTCCACCGTCTTTGCACTAAAATGTAATATAATGTGATTCTTGGTTTTACCATCAGTTGATGTCCATGTATAAAGTCTTCTTGGATGTTGTCTAAAAAATGTGTTAGCGATCATTAGCTCAGTTTCCATGTAAAACGCCATTAGAATGTCATCTGCCTCACTTCTGTGTCCTATACTAAATTTTCCTAAAACATCCTTCATCCTCCATGTCTTTCTGTACCAATCTTTGCACTAAAATTATCTATTATTCATACAGTATCATTTTTTCGTATCTGATCTATCATCATTTGCAGTGTGTTATAAGTCTTCTACTTCCTCTTCTTCTGCAGCTGATATCTTATCTTATATCCTTCCTGTTCCGTTAAACGTCACATAGGGCTCGCAAAGTAGTTCGCCAATTGTTCCTGTCTTCAGCGAGTCTTTCAACCTCATCAAGGGATTTTATGCCTGTTAATTCAGATATATGCAGCTGAATTGGGAATATGCAAACATCAATTCAAATATATGCAGCTGATATAGGTGATATATATTTGTATAACTGTTAAATTTCTAGTAGTGCCTTTCTGATAGAGAGGATTTTTTCACTTACTGGGTTGTAACCCAGTAATGCTTTAGATAAAGATAGATAGTCCCAAAGCAAATGCCATAGGGGATGAAGTGTTAGAGACCTCATTATGCTGGGCCATCAGCATATGAGGTAGGGTGGCCACTTCCTTTCCTCACTGCCTCTCCTTCCTAGATTTTCTCTGGTACCCATTTTATGAAGCTGGGTCAACCTCGGGGCTGTATTGGTTTTAAAAAAAAATCCCTCTCAGCTGGGGATTCAAGCCCTCGACCATTTAGTTGCTAGATGAGTGCTCTAACCACCATGCTAGCCAGTCCCTGATGTTAATCTGTCCAAGTAAAAAGCCATTCCATTCTTTCCTCCTACTTCTCCACCAGAATATATAAAGATATCATCATTTTGGCTCTTGAAGTGTCCTGATCCTTTCCATTGATGTTCGCATATTCCCAAAATGTGTATCCCCATTCTTTTAATCTCATCACTACTATTTAATGGTTTCCTTCATACATACTTCTCACATTCCATGTTCCTACTCTCATTTTTCTTTTTAGTTTGATGTAGGGGTTTTCCTAGGTATTGCCATCAGGCATAATATACTTGTAGTAGCAAATGTAGATTGTCTCTAATAGAGTGAAAGTTGTGTGATAAAGAGCAGAATGTCTGATGGGCTTGTGTGGCCGCTTATTCACCCTTTGCAACTAAAGTTTAACCATTCAGGTATATATTAACTGTGGGTTTAGTCCAGCATAATTTTATTGAACAGATTATCTCATGGTTAATTCTACCAATGCTTGATCTGTGTAATTAGCTACAGTAACAGCAAGCTATATTTGTGATCCAAGAACCAGTCTTCTTGTGCTCCTTTATTTTGTCTTCAGACTGTATCCTCATTCATGAAATGAGTGTGGTCTTATCTACCATCACTAGCTTGCTTTATATTCTGTATCCTAAGAGTTCATCATTTATATCTTAAGAGTCCGTTTCCACTGTCACCTCCTGATTTCATTACTGATATTGTAAGTGTTGATATCTGGTTCATGTTTAAAACTTGGATTCTCTGTTCTGACTGGATTTGTAATATTATTTTTTTCAGTGCTATGTTATAATTTTACTGAATGTCTTCTACATTTCTATATGCTGAATAGTTATTAGACTGCAAGTTTTACCTGTACTGTATTTATGGACTAGCTCAAAACTCACTTTAGTGATTTAAATGACTGTCAACTGCTCATTTGCCCTTTTCAGCCCCTGTTTTACTAACCAGAATAATGCAACTCTCAACATAATTAAGTCTATTTATATCTTTCATTTCAAATCTTCAGGTCTTTTTTTTCCATTAATATTGTAGGCATTTTGTTATAATAATTTTCTTGTTGCTGAAATTAGTCTACATTAGCTACTTCTAGATTTGCTTCTTTAATGTAGGTCATTACCGTGACATCTTATCATATCTTACTATATCTTTGTACTCTTGTGAAGCCTGAGACAATGTTTTTTTTTTTTTTTTCTGGTTATCAATCACTGACAAGTCAAAGTGAAAAGCATTGAAGTTATAAATACTTTGGTCACATTTCTTGACAGCAAAACATATCAATGAGAGTGTGTGTAGGGACAGAAAAAGACTGTTTGTAGAAATGTGTTTATTGTAGTTTGGAATCCATTTTTGATTCAAGTGTTAAGACAAAGTGATACACATTTCCAAAGTATTCTCAGAATCAGTAAAGATAATACAGCTAATTCTATTCCAGATATCTTCTTCATCTTTAGAATGATAAGAGATAAGAAAAATGACAGCTGCAGTCAAATTGATTCTAGTAATAAAAGTAGCAGAGATGTATGGTTCAGTTTTACAACAACAAAAAAAGAAAGAGAAAGAATGAGGAATGACTGGTAGAAAGTAAAATGAGCATGTATAAATAAGCACATATTTGCCAAATTACTGGATTGCTGTATGGTCTTCAGCAATCCAATATTTTGGCAAATGCATTTCTTCATGGATCACATACAAAAACAACACAACAGATAAAAACAAACAATATTTGCTTGTCTTTCTTACAAGGAAAATACCAAAAATAGCTAAGTGTTAAATTTTTCATCTATTTTCATATGTTTATCTGCTGTCGTTTTTTTTCTTTTTAATAACAGTACCTCATCTAAACAAGATCTATACTTTCTAATGTCATTGACTGTTCTCTAAATGCCATGTCAAAAGCACAATTTTAGTGTTTTTGATAAATTCAAAAGAAAAAAAAAAATATATATATATATATATACAGAAATGGATGTAAAAAAATAGTCTACTTGGTTAGATGGTCTAGCTTCTTTGGAACATCCTTCTACAATGACAGAAATGGCTGAGTGAGATGACCGTTAGTCTGGCTAAAAAGAAACCAAACTTCTTAAATAAGATTCTTTCAGAGCTCTTTATGTGGGACCAATGCACCAGATTCTGCTGAATGATGATCAGCTGATTAAATAGAAAAATGCTTTGTCATAAGCAGCAGGCACAATACCTGGGTTACAAGGGTGGGAGATGGAAAATGTCTGTACTGCCATTTCCACACTTTGTCAACTGAGCATAAATTAGACTCTGAGAAATACCTGGAACAGAAGGAGAGACCTGACCTTTGCAGCACAGACAATGTGATCATTTATCAAAACTAATAGTACAAGACAGACCAAGACAATGGGGCATGACAACTTGGAAGAAGAACTATGTACACTTGGAGTGGACAAGTGGCAGGAGAAGACTAAGAACAGAGAGAGGAATGGAGACAAGTCTTGTCTGCAGCAATGAGCCACAATGGCTTGGAAAGCTGATAGAGTGAACGAATAGTGCAATATATAATTCTTTTATATGCTGAATTTATTAGAGATGTTGCATTGGTGGTGGAAAAATTGTCGAACTACTTTATGAGCCCTATCTGACGTTTAACGGCACGGGAAGGATATAAGATATAAGATATAAGAAGATTGGTGGTTACTTATAAAATACCAACTCAAGTTAGCAATGAGAGGTTATTCTCTGGTTTTAGAGCATTTAGATAAGATCTGAGATGACTGATACAGAAGGCCTGACTGACCAGATTCTCTTTTTTATATGCAGAAATTTTTCATAGATGCACAAAAAGTAATAAGTACACAATAATGGGCGTATATTTTCATTTGATAGTTTTTTCATATCAAGTTGTATGCTGAAAACAGAATAGGCCAAGCAAAAAGACTGCATTTCAGAGAATGAGAAACATATTATGCAACACATCCTTATCAATGAATGTTTGAAAACAAGTCCTAAAATGCTATATTGAACCTATCTTGTTACATGGAAGTGAATCATGGACAATAGGCAAGTCTGCACAAAAATCACTGGAAGCAGCAGAAATGTGGTTTATTAGAAGAATGTTGCGAATCCCCTGGACAGCAAAAATAACTAATGAAGAATGTATGAGAAGAGCTGGAGAGACAAAAAATCTTGTCAAAAAAATAAGAGAGAGACAATGTACTTTCATAGGACATGCACTTGATGATGATGGTAATGATGATGATGATGAATATTTTGTGTGTGTGTGTGTTCTTGTAAGTCCTAGTTTTGTACCCAAGTTTATTCAAGTAATACCATTTTTGTTTCAGCAATTAATTAAATATCTCTGTGATTTACTATATAATATACATTTATATAGCTAAAAGCTATCAATAATGACAACATGAGACAACTACAGAGAATGTTTAACAAGATTTGGAAAGAAGAAAAGGTCCCTTCTAATTGGAAGAAAGGAATAATTGTTAAAATACCAAAAAAGGCCAACCTTAGTGACTGTAACAACTGGAGAGGAGTAACCTTAATATCAGTTGTGTAAAAAGTATTTTGCAAGGTCATTTTGAACAGACTCAAAGATATAGTGGATACAGCAATGAGAGAGGAACAAGCAGGATTTCGAAAAGGGAGAAGCTGTCTCAACCAGATCTTTACTCTAAGAATAATACTTGAAGAACATATTGAAAAGCAGAAACCATTAATACTGAACTTCATAGATTTTAAAAAGGCATTTGATAGCATACACAGAGATTCATTATGGAGAATTTTAAGTCTATATGGAATACCATCTAAAATTGTCAACATCATTAAGGACTTATACAATGGATATGTTTGTGCAGTCAAGACAGAAGAAGGGATGAGTGAATGGTTCCAGACTGAAACAGGTGTGAAACAAGGATGTATACTGTCTCCTTTACTTTTTGGGATTACAATAAACTTCATAATGAAAAAATGCTGCACAGGTAATACAGGTATTGACTGGGTACATGAGACCCAACTAGAAGATCTTGATTTTTCTGATGATATAACTCTTATCAGTAATAATGTGAATTTCATGCAAGAAAAAACAGATAGCCTGTCTTCACTGGCTAGCAAAATAGGACTTGAAATTAACAAGGACAAAACAAAAATAATGAAAATTCCTCTCAATCAAAATGGAAAAATATAGAAGGGACAGATATTGAAGAAGTCAATCAATCTGCATACCTTGGCAGCTACATAGACCAGGATGGTGACACTAGAAAGGAAGTTAGGATCAGAATTGCAAAAGCAGCATCAATCTTCAAGAATCTTGAGAACATATGGAATTCAAAAGTTATAAGCACAAAAACCAAGTTAAGACTATTCAATATCCACCCTCATTTATGCATGTGAAAGCTGGAAAACAACTAAAGAAATAGACAAGACATTAGACTCTTTTGAAAACAAATGCTTAAGGAAAATACTCGGCATCAAGTGGAACGAATTCAAAAACAATGCAGAGATAAGACAGATGACTGAACAACAACCAGTCTCATGGGTAATCAGGAAAAGGAGATGGACATATGTTGGTCACTTGATGAGAAGAAATGATCTGAGAATCCCAAAACAAGCTATCAAGTGGAACACAACAGGCCAAAGAAAAAGAGGCAGACCGCGTTAAACTCTGAGGAGGACATTATTAAGAGAGGCCAAATGAACAGGCATAAAATCCTTTGATGAGGTTGAAAGACTCGCCGAAGACAGGAAAAATTGGCGAACTACTTTGCTAGCCCTATGTGATGTTTAACAGCACGGGAAAGATATAAGATATAAGATACATTTATAGGAAATTATTTAGTAATGTAATTATTACAAGTTTATAATATAAAAAAAGATTGTTTACCTGATATATTTTCTGGATTTTAAGTGAGAAATTTGAATAAAATAATTATATGTTCTATCTCCAGATGATAGAACTAGAAACCAAATAGATCATTTTTGTATTAGAAAGCAATACAGAACATCTCTGATAGATGTTAGGGCTTATAGGGGTGCAGATGTTAACAGTGACCACCATCTTTGTATAGGGTAAATAAAACTAAAATTGAAAAGCCAACACAAGAAATCAGTACACAGAAAGATAAACAGCCACAGCCTACAAGAAGAGAATACTAACATTAATTTCAATCAGGAACTTGCCAATCATTCCACAACACCCAGTGAAGTTGAGGAAATAGGTATAGATGAGTTATGGAATTCTTACAGCACAGCCATAATCACAGCAGCAGAAGCAAGCGCTTGACTGAAAAAACCAAATAGAAAAGCATGGATATCAGAAAACACGTGGAAGTACATACATGAAAGACGAGCAGCCAAATTAGACATGTTGAATGTAAAAACAGATCTTGGAAAAGGTCTGAGGAAAACAACATATAAAGAAATAGATAAGAAAGTAAAAAGTTCAGCTAGAAGGGATAAAAGAGAATACATAGACAATATGGCGAAAGAGGCAGAGAAAGCAGCAAAAACAGGAGACAGCAAAACTTTATATAACATACAAAAGAGGCTAACAGGTACTATTACATCTAAAGAAAGACCAATCCTTAGCAAATCTGGAACCCTATTAACATCAAATAAAGACCAAAAGCAAAGATGGGCTGAACACTTCCAAGAAATACTTAATCGACCACACCCAAAACAATTGTTAAACCTTGAAACTGACTTACCAGCCCCACAACTAAATGTCAACCTAGATGAAATTAAATTGCATGAAATTGAAACAGCACTGAATGTAATGGCTAATAACAAAGCTGCAGGTAAAGATGAAATAACACCCGAAATGCTAAAAGCTATCAATAGTGACAACATGAGACAACTACAGAGAATGTTGAATAAGATTTGGAAAGAAGAAAAGGTCCCTTCTAATTGGAAAAAAGGAATCATTGTTAAAATACCAAAAACAAGCAACCTTAGTTACTGTAACAATTGGAGAGGAGTAACCTTAATATCAGTTGTGTAAAAAGTATTTTGCAAGGTCATTTTGAATAGACTCAAAAATATAGTGTATACAGCAATGAGAGAGGAACAAGTAGGATTTCGAAAAGGGAAAAACTGTCTCGACCAGATCTTTACTCTAAGAATAATACTTGAAGAACATATTGAAAAGCAGAAACCATTAATACTGAACTTCATAGACTTTAAAAAGATATCTGATAGCATACACAGAGATTCAATATGGAGAATTTTAAGTCTATATGGAATACCATCTAAAATTGTCAAAATCATTAAGGACATATACAATGGATATGATTGTGCAGTCAAGACAGAAGAAGGGAAGAGTGAATGGTTCCAGATTGAAACAGGTGTGAAACAAGGATGTATACTGTCTCCTTTACTTTTTGGGATTACAATAGACTTCATAATGAAAAAATGCTGCACAGGTAACACAGGTATTGACTGGGTACATGGGACCCAACTAAAAGATCTTGATTTTGCTGATGACATAACTCTTATCAGTAATAATGTGAATTCCATGCAAGAATAAACAGATAGCCTGTCTTCACTGGCTAGCAAATAGGAATTGAAATTAACAAGGGTAAAACAAAAATAATGAAACTTCTTATTAATCAAAATGGAAAAAATTCACATAGAATGGACAGATATTGAAGAAGTAATCAATCTACATACCTTGGCAACTACATAGACCAGGATGGTGACACCAGAAAGGAAGTTAGAATTAGAATTGTAAAAGCAGAATCAATCTTCAAGAATCTTGAGAACACATGGCATACAAAAGTTATAAGCACAAAAACCAAGTTAAGACTATTCAATTCAAATGTAATATCCACCCTCATTTATGCATTCGAAAGCTGGAAAACAACTAAAGAAATAGACAAGAAATTAGACTCTTTTGAAAACAAATGCATAAGGAAAATACTCGGCATCAAGTGGAACGAATTTAAGAACAATGCAGAGATAAGACAGATGAGCGAACAAAAACCAGTCTCATGGGTGATCAGGAAAAAGAGATGGACATATGTTGGTCACGTGATGAGAAGAAACGACCAGAGAATCCCAAAACAAGCTATCAAGTGGAGCACAACAGGCCAAATGAAAAGAGGCAGACCACGTGAAACTCTAAAGAGGACACTGTTAAGAGAGGCCAAATTAATAGGCATAAAATCCCTTGACGAGGCTGAAAGACTCGCTAAAGACGGAAAAAATTTGGCGAACTACCTTGCGAAATCTATGTGACGTTTAACGGCAAGGGAAGGATATAAGATGTTCTATTAATCTAATTATAGACTATGCTTCACACCCATGGTCTATGAATAAGAGAGTACAGTGAGAAATGGAGGCCATGAAGATGTGGTTTATAAGAAGGATGTTGAAGGTACCATGGACAGCTAAGAAAACCAATGAATAAGTCTTAAGAGAGGCTATAAAGCAGACTCACGGCGCCACTGAAACAGAATTCCCCTTACAAGGAGACTACTGGTTTGATTGATTCTTCTTGTGGAGTACAGTTTCAACTTATAAGTTTCTTCTTGTTGCTGGTGTTCTAACCATCACCTAATTTTCTGTATTATACACTAAGAAAATACAACAAGACACCCAGGCTTTCCACTCCACAAAATTAGTACGAATACAACAACTTGAACATAACTTGGCAGTCTTCCGACCAAAACAAACTGGTCAACAATGAGAATTTCCACAAAGCCGATTTGTTGTAGTTTATCATCAGACAACACACATTTATTACAGAAATTCACAGCAACAAATGCCCGGCGTGAAATATCTACGCCACATGGGCAAGGAAAACCTTACAATGATTTATTCATACCAAAAACCATACTTACAGGCTTACCAAGGACTGCAGCCACACAGAAAAAAACAAACTAAACTAATTCTGACAACAAGACTCGCTCTACCCCATTCTCGTTCGCCCAACACGTCCATCCAGTTCAACTTTCCACACAAAAACTGCCTAACGACCGGCTTTTTCACACGGACCTTTTTAACGACTTCTTTGCACACGTACTTTCCTAATGACGTAGTCTACGCAACACAATTATTAGCAATACACAAAAACTCTCTGAACAGAATGGCTATTCTGTTACAGAATATCTCCCCACCCCCTAAAGGTAGATATTTGGTCATCAAATATCTCCAACCAAACAAAAAAAAATTGCGAACTTGCACAGAAAACTCTCACGAACTGTGAGCGATAACAATGAATTTAAAGCTGAATATGCAGCTACTAAAAAAAAACTTCATGCACCCACAATTTGTACAAATTAAGTACGTTAAACATTTGTGGTGCAAACATAAATATACATATATTTACAACATTTTTAATACTGAGTTCTGTGAACTACACCATCTATTTCTACTGCCATAGAAATAGGATAGAAGCAAAGGATGAACTCCTTTTTCGAAGAACACTACCCAACTAGTGTCTATTGTGCTTTTCTTTAGAAATCCCTATAGATTTCAAACTATTCAGTAGAAGGAATCGCAGTTAATATGTTGATCACAACACGTTCTATGAACTGCTTCCTGCCATCTAGTTCCAATAGTGGGAACTTTTCCATAAGTGCTTGATGGAGATCTTTCATCGTGAACGTTTCTAAGTCCACGGTATCCATTATCTGCCCTATTGCCACAACGAGCTTACGATCGGAGACGTACAACTGGTCAATCTCCGTATCGCAGTCGGCGCTAGGTGAAGTCTCTTCAGGGAAATAATCTTCACTGTGAGGACAGTGTTCCTTCTGAGACTGATGGCAGATATCGGCTCTCTTCCGTTTCTTCCGCCTATGCCGAGGTCGCAAGTCATCCACCGACATAGGAACTGCTGAGGCGGAAGCATCCACCTCCATATAGTGGTCTGAGGGAGGAGCTCTAGGGACCACTCTCTGCTGGGTTTCCTTCAGGTACCACGGTGGGAGCCTGGGAACAAAACGAGGAGGCGGCGGAAGAGAAAATCTCTGTCTAATGGGACGCGGCAAGTAAGATCTACAACGATCTTGCTGATATTGCCTCTGAAAGGTCCCACCAGGCAACGATACATTAATGGCGACGTCCTGAACCATAGGACACAATGTATTAGTCGCCCTCTCTACTCTCTCTTTCTGCTGACAGGGACACGGCAAGTCAGTCTGCACAGAGCAATCTACTACAAGCGGGGGCTCTGCCTGTGAATAGGCCTCCACAACGCTCACTGACTTTACGACATAAGTCTCAGATCCTTGTGACTGAGGGACGTCCCCATCAAGAACGTGAACTGGTACTGGTAGAGAAGTGGCACGATCGAAACTTGCCAACGTTGTCTCCCGCGCACCTGGATGAAAGAACATCTGAAGGTCCAGGGTGCGGAGGTTAGCAAACCACCTCTGCAACTTGACGTCTGACATCTCCTGTTTGCTGATAAATGCGTCCACCAAGGGTCTATGGTCAGTCTTCACAGCGAAGTGTCTATTCGCCAGAAAATATCTCAACTTCTGCGTGGCGTAATGGACGGCATACGCTTCTCTCTCGAAAGTAGACCACTTAGTCTGCGAGCGCGACAGCTTCTGCGAAAGAAAATATAAGGGCTCTTCAACTGAGAGTCCATCAGAAGAGGAAGCTGTCTGCACCAAACAGGCTCCAACCGCAACATTGGAAGCATCTGTATACAATGTAAGTGGCTTATGCAAGTCAGGATGCGAGAGAAGCGGTACTTTCGCAAGGCGATCCTTCAAAGACTCGAACGCCATTTGACAGACTGGAGACCATTTGAACCGATGACCCTTCTTGGTGAGGTCCACTATGGGAGCCACAATCTCCGAAAAGTGGGGAATGAAACGTCGATAGTAACTGCACGTCCCCAAAAAAGAGCGCACCTCCTTCACATTCAAAGGAGACGGCATGTCGGCAATGGCTCTGACCTTCTCAGGATCAGGAGATATGCCTGACTGGCTGATGACATACCCGAGATACTTTGTCTCAGAGGCCGCAAAGTGACATTTGGATGGTTTGAGCTTGACCTGGTGCTCGCGCAATCGGTCGAATACCGCCTGAAGATCGCGAACATGGTCTTCGATCGTTCCATCAGTGAACACCAGTATATCGTCAATATAGGCTTGTGCAAACTTGCCTAAGCCCTGTAATACTGTGTCCATGAGTGCGACAAAGGTAGATGGTGCCCCTTTTAAACCAAAGCTCATGTAATTAAAACAGAAAGAACCAAGATGACAGCTAAAAGCTGACTTCTGCTGAGCGTCCTTGGACAAGGGAATACACCAAAAGCCACAACGAGCATCCAAAGTGCTGAAAAATTTGGCTTTGCCTATCGTGCTCAGGATGTCCTCAATGCGTGGCAATGGATATGACAATGAACGGGTCACCGCATTGAGTGCACGGTAGTCGCAGCAGAAACGATGGGTACCATCTTTCTTAGTCACCAAGACAACTGGTGATGACCACTCTGAGATCGTGCGAGAAATTATTCCGTCACGCAACATATTCTCGACGGCCCTCTCTATCACCTCTCTACTCGCCAACGGAGTGCGGTAGGGTTTCCTGGAGATTGGCGGATGATCGCCTGTATCAATCTCCATCTGCACTGTCGAGGTATGCGATATCTCGGAATCAGTCAAGGCAAAGACATCCTTGTTCTGTGTCAACAACCTGGATATTATGTCCTTGTGCACTTCAGGGCACTGAACCTGTCGAACGATAGTCTCAGAACGACTGTCAGGTGTTGTCTCCTCAGTACCAGAAGCCTGCTGGATAGAGTCAACTGACTCCGTGAATGGTGTCAATTTTCCTAAAACACATCCACGTCTGAGCTCGATGTGTTTACTAGAATGATTAATTACTGTCAACACGGGATAGCGATTAGTGTGGAGCTCACATACTGAGTCTACCAACTCTATCTCCGGCTGGGACAGTAAGAATGGTGTCTCAATACCCTGAACCATATAAGAATTGCCAGATGGAAAATATGGTTGGGCTTTCAGTTTAAGAGGAATAAGATTGACGGAACGTGGAGAAAGAAGAGAAGAACGCTGGACACGAAGAATAGAAGCAATGTGTGCATCTAATTCTAAAGGAATCATCTTGTTATGTATGTTTAGTGTATTAGAATTGTAATTGATGACAGCACCAGAACGAGACAAAAAATCACGCCCCAGAATGGCGGAACGGTTCATGTTGCGAACCACATAAAAGCAATGAGAAACAGTGACACCAGCAATAGAAATAGGTAGGTAAACTCTGCCAATTACTCTCATGGAAGCTGCAGTAACAGTCTGCAGAGTAATTCTAGCGGGCAAGAGCTTAGGGGCAGAACGTAAGGATCTATATACAGAATCCTTGATAAGACAGACACTAGCTCCTGTGTCTAACAATGCTCTAATTCTAAAAGTATCAACAGAAACAAGGACAGAAGTAGGAGTCGGGGGATTCGCAGCCACCGAGCGTAGTGGTGTCGCATGCGAAAATGAGACAGAGTGTTTGACAGATCTAGATGGTGTAAAGATACGGTCGGACACATGGGAGCTATTCATGCGCCGACTCGTCAGTTTAAATGTACACGATCCTTCCTTTCACTCTGCTTACAAAATCGGGCTATGTGACCTCTCCTTCCACAGTTATAACAAGATCTAGTTTCTTGTGGTAGTGTACTCGCAGGTTTAGCCTTCCTGGTATTCGATCTCTGGTGGTCTATCCTACCCGCTTCGAAGTGTGAAGACGTCCGTCGAGAGTTCTCCTGATGAGAGACTAACTGTACTCTCTGCGAATCCACACAAGGAGACTCTCTGTGTGTCGTCACCTCACCGGAGGGTCGAGAACCTGCAATGAAAGCTTGTCGGGAACTACAACTAAGATTCACCGACTTCATGAGGTCATTTTCTTGTAAGGCTAAGTCCACCGCCTGTGAAAACAGAACAGGTTTATCTCTTAATAATTTTGATTTCAATGCGCGAGAAAGTAGTGCATCTACAAACGACTGCACCATTTGCCTCTGCGCCAGCGGAGTTACCCATTCCGCCTCAGAGTAAGCAACTCTGGCTGCCTCACTGATGCGATCAGCCAGCGCTTGAATGGGCTCTCCAGGAGACTGTCGAGTAGAGGCTAGCGTATGCCAGGCCTCCTGAGGAGTCTGCAGCACCCCATATCGTGCTAATAAAACAGATACGAACTCCTCCCATGTCTCTTGAATCTGGAGTCGCTGTTTAACGAACTCTGCCAGCGAACCTGTGGTGCGTAAATACACCAAGTTCTTCTTACTGGGCACATCAGCATTCCGCATGTCCATAATCTTATTAATCTCATCCAGCCATGGTTTCAATTTTGCTGGGTCCCCGTCGAACTTTGCTACAGCTGACATGACGTGGGAAAACCTCAAGTCATTGCTGACTTGGGACAGGGTATCTTGTAATAACCCCAGCAAATCTGACGTGGATGGAGCTGAAGCCATTGTGCGTCTATCCGTAGTGCACTCTACTTATTGTTAGTATATATCACTGGAATCAATACAATGCCACCATATACAGTAATGTCAACAATTATTCAAAACAATGGCATATCAATTATTCATTATCATGCACTAATGCCATCCAACTAATAACCATAGAAAAGAAAATCAATTAAATACCATACCACGCACTAACTAACTACACTGAAGTCCTAAGTTAAATGAAAAGCCACAAGAAGTCTATGTACTGTTCCAAATATCACCACTAAAATCAATGTTCAATAAAGTCCCGCTAATAACACTGGAGAAGAATGTCCTACAATGTCTATTCCAAATATAAGTGAATCTACAATGTCTGAAATCCTACACCACACAGAAAGAGCACAATCCAAACTGTCCATGTATCAATGTCCAGTCCTGTCTATCTGCCGAAATTGCGGAAAATAGTTAATTTTGTCAACATGTTACCTCCCCTGACCGGATGGAGCTGGTTGAGAAGTAAATGTCGCTTGGAACAAACCGCTCTGATTCCTCACCGGATAGTAGTTCAGGTTCAGTCTCACTGGACTTGATTGCAGGCACAGGTAAGCGTCAGTAGCTGCACTGCCTAGGACCCAGGACTAGATGTGACACAAGCTTTCGGGTAGGCTGGACATCATCGCCGCTTTGAATAACTTCTACGATAACTGTCTCTGACACTAACAAAAATACTATTCCCTAACCAAAACTTGAAAACCACTGACGAAACATACTAGCAACACACAACTGTGGGCTAGAAAAAACGTGCATGAACTGTTAACATGTAAACAAACACACTGGACGTGACAAGTGGCCTGATACGGCACCACTAAAGCAGACTCACGGCGCCACTGAAACAGAATTCCCCTTACAAGGAGACTACTGGTTTGATTGATTCTTCTTGTGGAGTACAGTTTCAACTTATAAGTTTCTTCTTGTTGCTGGTGTTCTAACCATCACCTAATTTTCTGTATTATACACTAAGAAAATACAACAAGACACCCAGGCTTTCCACTCCACAAAATTAGTACGAATACAACAACTTGAACATAACTTGGCAGTCTTCCGACCAAAACAAACTGGTCAACAATGAGAATTTCCACAAAGCCGATTTGTTGTAGTTTATCATCAGACAACACACATTTATTACAGAAATTCACAGCAACAAATGCCCGGCGTGAAATATCTACGCCACATGGGCAAGGAAAACCTTACAATGATTTATTCATACCAAAAACCATACTTACAGGCTTACCAAGGACTGCAGCCACACAGAAAAAAACAAACTAAACTAATTCTGACAACAAGACTCGCTCTACCCCATTCTCGTTCGCCCAACACGTCCATCCAGTTCAACTTTCCACACAAAAACTGCCTAACGACCGGCTTTTTCACACGGACCTTTTTAACGACTTCTTTGCACACGTACTTTCCTAATGACGTAGTCTACGCAACACAATTATTAGCAATACACAAAAACTCTCTGAACAGAATGGCTATTCTGTTACAGCTAGAGTTAAAAAGCAAATTATAGCAAAGACCAGAGGCAGACAAGCGAGATTTATAGGACATTTCCTGAGAAGAGGAAAATTGGAACACACTATGGCAACTGGAAAAATTGAAGGAAGAAGAGACAGAGGAAGACAGAGAGAGAAGTTACTGGGTGGGCTGTCAGTGTGTCTAGGAAGAAAGTCACCGGCGGATCTCATAATCAAGTCTAAAGACATGTAGAGACATGATCGCCTACGCCACGAGGCATGGCACTTGAACTGAAATGAATCTAGTTATCTTGGTGTTTCATATACCGGTGATGCAGTATCTTGTATTACCATTTTAGTTCAGCAAAATTGTGGTAATTAAGTAATATTAAATAATATCTGCAGTTTATGAAGGTATTGGAACTGGAGTCAAAGACTTGGTGTACCAACTCCACTGCTGTCATGTTAAGTACAGAGTTCCAACATAAAGAGCAGCACATTCATCGCTGTGTTATGCCCATAATCTCTCTAGTTTGATTCTCTTATCATCACATTTAGAATATATTATTCACGACACCAGAATCCATTGCATTTTATGAACCAGTTTTAAAATGTTCTATGTATTTATTGAAAAAGACATACTAACCAATAGATGTTAAAACTGAACAAACAGGAAAAAAGAGCATCAGTTTCGAATATTCTAAATATTACTCACGGAAAAAAAATTAAGTGCACAGTTGTCTCAAGTGAACCAATCACGTTGTCATGAATGAAATGAAATCAAATTTGGCACGAAGTTTGTCTGAGTGTTGTCCACTTTTCTGTGCTGCACGAAGTTTTGTCTGAGTGTTGTCCACCTCCCTGTGTTGCACGAAGTTTTGTCCGAGTGTTGTCCATTTCCGCGTATTGCACGAAGTTTTGTCTGAGTGTTGTCCACTTTCCTGTGCTGCACGAAGTGTTGTCCGAGTGTTGTCCACTTTCCTGTGCTGCACGAAGTTGATCGCATTATTCATGGGGAGATAACCACAGCTCCAGTAAAATCAAGTGCGTGATCCATGATTGGTTACTGACCACGGATAAAATTAGGGTAAATGTGTAATTCTGTGCTCAGAGATCTCTTCACGTAATCGTTGAAGAAAGGAGTAGTGGAATTCCAACATAAACATCTTTTTTCATCATGCCAAGACTGAACGAAAATCAGCGAGAAATAGCTGTTGGGATGTTAATTGCTGGATCAACAGTAGCAGCAGTATCTCAATATTTTAATGTTCACAGAAACACAATATCACGCCTTCAAAGTCGTTTTAACCAAAAATGGTTCCGTTGCTGACCGATATAGAAGCGGTAGACCACGAGTTATTACCCTTGCATAAGACCGTTACATCCACCTCATGCACCTTCGTAACAGGTTTCTCCAGGCAACATGGACTGCCTGCAACATTCCAGGTGTAAGACGTGTGTCGGGCAGGACAATGAGGAACAGACTCAGAGAGGTAAATCTCTTACCTCATAGGCCTGCAGTTAGACCAGTCGCCACAGACAAACCCGCTTGACCTGGGCCAGGCACCACGTGGCATGGCTCTATCATCAATGGAGACGGATCCTATACACTGATGAGTCCAGATTCTGTCTGCAAGGCCATGAAGGGCGTGCTTTAGCGTACAGGCAGAGAAGAGAATGCTTTGCAAATAACTGTGTGCTAGAGGTGGACAGGAGAAGAGGAGGCAGTGTAATGGTTTGGGGAGGCTAATAAACCTTGTCTCCCTCAATGGCAATCTTACAGGATTACGATACAGGGATGAAATCATTACACGCCACGTAATGCCTTTTCTGGATGCTAACGGACAAGGCATGATACTGCAGCAGGATAACGCTCGTCCACATGTCGCACATGTGGTAGGGGACCACTCTCAGCAGCATCAGACTACTGTCTTGCCATGGCCAGCAGTTTCACCGGACCTGTCACCTATCGGGCACATTTGGGATGAACTGGACCGCAGGTTGCGAAGACGACACAATCGTCCTAGAAACCGCCAAGAATTAGCCCAAACATTGCAAGAAGAATGGAATAACATGCCCCAACAATTGATACAACGTGTCATTGGTTCGATGAGAAGGCGGTGTCAAGCAGTGATAACTGCCAGGGAGGACACACGTGATATTGAAACCCTGAATTTCTTTTCTTTGGGCGGTGAGCCACATTAGGTGAATTTTTTTCACTTTTTGTGACATGTGACTGGTCTCCTCTTCTTCTTTTTCTTCTTCGTTCGCGTCTACCGCCAAGACCACCCTGTGATCCTACTGAATTTACGCCTGTGGTCCTCGTTAGGTCCAGTGGTCTCCTGTGTAGTCACTGAAAGGACCACACGAGATCCACGAGAGGACCACAGGAGGTTCAGAGTATCGCAGGGCTTGAGCATGTATTCTTGGTGCGTCTCAGACGCGGGATTGCGTGGCACCGTGGTTTTCGTTGCACCAGTTTAGTCTAGAGTTGGAATTTCTCACCGGAAGACCTCGACGTGTTTTGGATATCAGTATATCCCCGCTGGGTGAGAGGTGGTAGCCCACCCAGGCCAGAGTTGGAATTCTAACCGGAAAACCTCGACTTGTTTTGAGATACCCGTGTATCACCGCCGGGTGAGAGGTGGTTGCCCATCCAGTCCAGGGTTGGACTTTCTCACCGGAAAACCTCAGCATGATTAGGATACGCAAACATCTCCGCTGGGTGAGAGGTGGTTGCCTATCTAGACTGCCCTGGTCCAGTGTCTCCGACTTCAGCATTTTGTGGTCGTGGCTGCTACCTTTCCTAGTTGTGACCAGGATGGAGCTTTTGTCCAGGAGGATGAATCTTCGCCACTAGTGACTTCCACCCCTGGGTTGAGCCGGTTTAGGCATATTATCCCAGTATGGTCGTGTATCGGGACGTGACTGATCTCTAGAGCGGAGGTGGCGTGACATGTCTAGCCATCGAGTTTCACCCCTGGCGTATGCCAGTTTAGGCATATTTCACCAGTGTAATTGTATTTCGGACGTGGCCGGCCTCTAGAGCAGAGGCGCCGTGATATGTATAGCTCTCGCAGCGATACTACTGGACATATCGATCAAACCTCACTTATCCTTTCCTTCACCTTTTCACAACGGCGTCGCTCAGTAACCATTACTTCTTTTCCGCAGTTTCTTCCTTGACCGGGAGGAGCTTCACTCCACGAGCGGCATCTGAAAAGTTTCGCCAGCAGCTCTTAACCTCTGGGTTAAGCCGGTTCATGTATTTCACCCGATATGAGTGCATTTAGGACGTGGCCGATCTCAAGACCAGAGGTGCAGTGATTTGACTGTTTGCTTCGCTTTATCCTTTCTAGCACCTTTTCTGCAGTGGTGCCGCACGGCAACCCCATCTGCACCTTTCTTCATTGGCTGGGAGGAGCACCGCTCCACGCACGGCAGCTGAAGAATCTCGCCAGCAGCGGTAGATGAGCTATCAAACGTGCCTCTCATATATCCTAAGTGTCTGGTTTTCAGGCGCCAGATGTTTGCCTTCGCCCCTTCTCCTGCAATTTAAACAGTTCTGCCACAAGAAGGCCAGGAGTTGGACTTGGCTGCCAAAGGCTATTTGAGACGCACGCCATTGGAACGATTAGCAAATTCTCCATCCCACCTCCAACATTAACAGTCCTTAGAACCATGTGACTGGTCTGAAAGTTATCATTTTATCTGTTAATTGGATAATCAGACATAATGTGTGGCACATTTTATTTCAGTCATCACCTGAACACGTTCATGGTGCCTTTTAAAGCATTGCACACTTACTTTTTTGCATGAGTATATTATAATTACAGTGCACACAAAATTTGACCCTATTCAAGAGTAAACAGAAATAGAGAAATGCCTTTTATCATGTTTTGCTAGACCTACCTTGGTGCACCACCTCATGAGTCTTGTAAATAGACTGTGACTATATTCCAGTTCCTGTTCCCTGACACAAGTCTTGTCAGAATCATGATGCAATTCTCTGTGGGGAAAAACACAGATCTTACAATTAGCAAGTCTAGAATTAAGGAAGTGAAATATTTGTATAGATGACTGGAGTGAAGAATGGATTCAGTAAAAATGATGTTCTCAGTATTTACAAAATAATAATGCCAGAAGTATGATAATACACATATGTGAAATCATTTTATGGAAAGCCCAGAGCATGATTTTGTTTGTATAAACTCCTTTCAGTCACTTGAAGATCCAGATGTCATAGATATATATGGATATTACCATAACTTTCACTAGCACAAGCAAACATGTGTACTCACTTTTGAGGCAAGCAGAGTAAAATACATATATATTTGTGTTAAATCATACTACTTCAACTAACAATATGACAAATTTATTATCCCAAAACTTTGAGGTATTACATAGCAATAAAAACATAAAAACAAGCCTTAAAGAGTTTGAACATCTGATGGTACAAAATATGGTATTTTTTACCATTCTTTTGTTTCATGAATGATATTCATGCTACTGTAAACCTGGAAGTTGATGCTTTAATAGTAAACTTGAAAAAAGACACCAGGTCAGACTGAGTGGGTTTTGGTAACCTTTGTCAGCTGCTAGAGTGAACATAAGATGGATATCTCTTGGTGATCATGGGGAAACAAATTGATCATTACACTGTGGCCAGGCTAAAGCAACATATTGGCTGCTTCAAACGGCAGCACAGAAAGATGGCAATAATTACCAGTAATAGTTTCTCAGTTTTATGAAATGTGAGAGTAAGAGTTATCTTTACTTTCACATTGTGTTTACATATCCAAGTTCTGTGAGAGACTGATGAGACCTCAAAGCCAAGACTGTACACTGTAAGAAGAAAAATGTTATTAAGTATACCATACCTTGGCAAATTAGAGTCTCTTTTGTTTAGATCAAACTCTGGATTTCTGTGAGTCATGTTCCTCTCAGAATCTGTTACGTATCCTTCTGAACCCAACTTAGTATGGAGCATTAAATAGACAGCACATGTTACACCAACAATGACCGCGGCAACATTCACCCATAGTGAATATTCTTTACAAAGGAGTATTGTATTCAATGTCACAGAAGTCAAAGGAAAAACAGTCAATCTTATAACTGTAAACCACTTCATGTAACCTTTTTTCAGTTTCTTTAGGCGCCACTTGTTGAATATTAAGGTTAGTACTGATAAACAAAAAACAGTTACTATATTCTGTATACTAATTACAGTCTTCACTATTATAATATTATTACTAAGCTCATCAGAATTTGTGTTGTAATAATTTATTTGTGATGACATGCAAGCTTTAGGAAGAAAGTATTTTCCCACAATTTCTGTACAGTTCTTGCAGGCAGTCTTTGCATGGTTCTGTTCATCCATGTATGTTCCAAGACCACAAGGTTGGCAGGTGAGTGAGTTGTTACCTGGATCTGTGTGGAGGTAGTGGTCTTCTCCACAGACAGTGACATTTTGTGTGTCTTTATTTTCACCTGAAAGAAAAAAAAACAGACATGAAATACTTCATGTGAAAATAGAAAATCAAAAGACAATTGAACTCAGTCTAAATTTTCGGCCTGTCATGACAAGTGATATTTTCCATGTATAAGAGAAATCTACAAATCATTTTCAGTATTTACATGTTTTTGAAAATAAAAAGTTATTTGTTTCTCGTGAAATAAGGAAAACATGAAACTGGTGATTTATAATATTTAGAGAGTAGACTCTTTCATAGACTCTATGTATCTAGGAGACATAACTATGTCCAGAGTGCTTGCGTACTTCAGGCTTAGGATAATGTCATGTTTATTCATTAATGAAATATTGCCTGTAGAAATGTGGTCATTACATTCGTAATGTTATTTTCTCTTCAATATTTCTGTTTTTTAAATGGAATTCATCTATAATTTTAAAAATATGAGCAACTCAGATTTGTAATTCATTTGCAACACAAGGTCTAAGTACTTTTTTTTTTTTTGGAGATCAAACATAACTTTTAAAACAAAGTGTACAGTGAGGGGGAGAACTGAGATATGACAGTGTCCTCAAGGTCAACAGATCAAGAAAGCAAGAAGATATTCTTCTTTCATGCAGTATCCTTAGTAACAAGCAGCATCCTTAATAACAGGCAGTATCCTTAGTAACAGGCAATGATCATGAACCTGACCAGTGTTGGAATCAGCTACTGAGGATCTATTAACAGCTGAGATCAGCCACTGAGGATCTATCAACAGCTAAAATCAGCTACTGAGGATCTATTAACAGCTAAAATCAGCTACTGAGGATCTATTAACAGCTAAAATCAGCTACTGAGGATCTATTAACAGCTAGAATCAGCTACTGAGGATCTATTAACAGCTAAAATCAGCTACTGAGGATCTATTAACAGCTAAAATCAGCTACTGAGGATCTATTAACAGCTAAAATCAGCTACTGAGGATCTATTAACAGCTAAAATCAGCTACTGAGGATCTATTAACAGCTAAAATCAGCTACTGAGGACCTATTAACAGCTGAAATCATCTGACATTTAGATCAGAGAATAAAGACAGTTACACATTTTGTAAAATGTAAATTTTTAATCTCACTCTTTGATGATGCCGCATTTGGCTGATCCTGGACAGGTGACACACACTTCGGCTCCAGATCTGTGTCTTCTACAATCATATCATCTTGTGGACAACAGACTGAGTTATGATACAAGCCACATTTACGTCCTTCAAATGTGCACTTGGTACACAAAAGACATTTTATGTCTCCCAAAGAGTCTTGAAGAGGATCTCTGAAATAACCATCCTTGCAACCAACTATTGCTGGATGCTTACTGTTGCAGGGGTAGAGAATGATCTGATTGGGCTGCAGATCCAGGTCTGTCTGACATTTATTACAAACAGTGTAGTTATGTCTGACCTCTGCCATGTATGTATTAGATGGACAAGATAAGCATTGCAGTGTGGTTATGTCTAAAAACTGACCAGGTCCACATACAATTATCCGCTTGTTGCATCTGTACCTTCCGTTGTCTAATATAGCTTCATAGTCTGAGGAACCACAGCATACAGTGTCGTGGTAGCCTTGACAAGGACGTGCAGGATACTCACAATCAAAGCACTTCTCACACCTGGCATTCTCCCTAACGTTTCGCTGGCGTCTTCTGTAGTATCCGTCTCTACACAAGATCTCAGCATCGTGAGTTCTGTTACATTTAGAGACAAGAATCTCCAAGCCTGGTTGACGTATCTGTGTACAGTTGTTGCAGGTTGTGTGGCTGTGCCACCATTCAGACATGAAGTTGTCCCCATCTGTACAAGGATGACAGAAACTTAAACCTGACCTGGTAGTAAGCACAAATGTTCCAGCTGGACACAAGTGATCTACGGCTTCAAGAAATGAGCACAAGATGAGCGTACACACAAAAGTGATGTGTATGAGTGACATTGTCATGTTGGGTATTTCCTCCGAGAATTCCTTTAGAACATTTACTGAAATCTGGGGTTTATTTGTCACAAGTAGAACTTCTGATAGCTTTTAACAATGTTAAACACTGTTTTGTTGAAGAAGTAAATTGTCTCTTGTCTTGTCTCTGTTAGTGAAAGATGTTGGAGTACATTTATTGTTCTGTAAAATATTCATAGATTAATATGGTTTGAAATATAAATTTAGAGAAAAGAAAATTAAAATGAAAAACAAGACAATTTAACTACTAGTATCTACAAATACTGTGTATTACAGCTTTTATACATTACACTCGAAATTTAATTATGTTTTATTCTCTGCTTATAATTTATACTGAAAATAAAAATATGTGAATTTATTGAGAAAAAAAATGGATTGGTAATAGATTCACAGTGAAAACCAATTCATGACTCAGGAGTTGCCAAGCTACGGACACTGAAATCTGCATTTCTTAATGGGTTAATAATATAACTAATCAGCATTTCAAAGCTATATATAAGAAAGATCTAAACACTAAGTGAACTAATATCTACAACACAAGGGGCCACCTCCCATAAATATCTTTGCCCATTTTGTTGACAAGAATCTGATTGGTCCACTACCTACAATGTATCAAGTCTTATATCTGCATATTAAAATATATTTTCACTTGTCAATGCTTTCCCTGCAGCTGAATCAAACTTTAGATCTCCATATTGATAACACATTTCTGCTGACTTTGATGATCTCACTGTTATTTGAAATGATGTTCTAGATGAGTGATGTTCTAGATGAGTGATGTTCTAGATGTGTGATGTTCTAGATGAGTGATATTCTAGATGAGTGATGTTCTAGATGAGTGATGTTCTAGTGATGAGCTTGAAAACTGGCATCATATTGGACTGAGACTAATTACAATTTTTTTTCACAAACCTGATCTAAAAAGAAATTGTTCAGCATGCTCCACTACCTAAGATTAAACACAGATCACTATCCTCATGATTAGGAAGTATTACATAAGGTAGTTTTAACCAAGAAGACAACGGGGAATTTAAGATCTAGCCAGCAATAGTTTACCAGCACCTGAAGCAAAAACGAACTTAACATCAGTACAGGACCAAAAACAATAACTGAAGTAAAGGATGCAATAAAGAAGCTAAAGTTAGGCAGGGCACCAGGTGAAGATGAAGTGACTGCTGAGATGTTGAAAGCTGAAGAAACAGAAACACCAAAACAACTTTGCCGGATACTACAACAAATTTGGGATTTAGAAAAAGCTCAAGAGGAGTGGAAAACTGGCCTTATAGTAAAACTATCAAAGAAGGGTGACCTCAGAGATTGCAGGAACTGGAGAGGCATTACTCTACTGCCACTCACCAGTAAAGTATTTTGCAGAATAATCATCAATAGAATTGTACCAGCACTTGAGGGAAAACTTCGGAAAGAGCAGGCAGGATTTAGGAGAGGAATATCATGCATAGACCACATATGTGTACTTAGACAAATATTAGAACAGGCAAATGAGTGGCATAGCACAATATATGCATTGTTTATAGATTCTGAGAAAGCCTTTGACAGTGTCAGCAGAGATGCACTTTGGAAAATCCTAAGATGGCATGGGCTCCCCCATAAGATAGTGAATGTCACCAAAGGGTTTTCAGTGCAAAGTGATCTGTGGAAAACATACCTCCAGCAGCTTAAGGGTACAAACAGGAGTGAAGCAGGGATGTGTACTATCACCAACATTATTTATCTTGGCAGTAGACTGGTTAATGAAGGAGGCAACATCAGATAAACGCAGAGGATTACAATGGACCCTTGACACAGTGCTGGAGGACCTTGACTTTGCGGACGACATTTGTCTATTATCAAGCAGCCACAGAGACATGCAAGATAAAATAAACAAGCTAACTCAGAATACAAACAACATAGGACTAAAGATCAACGTAGGAAAGACAAAGTTAATGAAGCAAAATGTGAACAACAGAAATGTACTCAGAGTATATAGCAAGTTAGTGGAGGAGGTCAATGAATTTGTATATCTTGGCAGCAGAGTAGTAGAAAATGGGGACAGCACAGAGGACGTCAACAGCAGACTTACTAGAGAAACCAGGCTTTTGCAATGCTGCAGACTATAAGGAAATCTAAAAAACTAAGCATGAATACAAAAATCAGGATGAGTAATGTTCTAAGTGTACTACTTTATGGAAGTGAATGCTGTAAAATCACCAAAACAATAGAAAACAAGGTGAATTCTTTCCAGACTAAATGTTTACAAAGAATTAGAAAAATATTTTGGCCAAACACTGACAGCAGTTATTGAGGAAAGACGCTGGCGATGGTTGGGACATGTGCTCCGAATGACCGACAACTCACTACCAAAAATAGCACTAAGATGGACACCACAGGGGAACAGAAGTAAGGGTAGACCAAAAGAGACATGGAGAAGAACAGAGAGGATGTTGAGCAATAGAGGGCTCACCTGGGCAAGAGCAGAAAAAAGGCAAAGGACAGGCATTTGTGGAAAACCCTTGCGGAAGCTCCATGTGCCCTGGGCACTTAAGGTTCAGAGAGAGAGAGAGAGAGAGAGAGAGAGAGAGAGAGAGAGAGAGAGAGAGAGAGAGAGAGAGTTTACCAGCCTTGACAGGTATCACAACATCCCCAAACTTGCTAAATTATGGAAGCAGGTGACAAGTTTATCATACCTAAATGAGATGTGACAATGCTACACATAACAAATACTGATGTCCTAGTATGACAGACCTTGGCAACGAACAATAATAATAGAGTATTCATCAGAACGACACCATTTTATATTTTTCAAAATCCTGTGGAAGAAATCGGAACTTCCCTATTAAATCGGAACTTCCTTATTCTGAAATATGGAAGAAATCGGAACTTCCCTATTAAATCGGAATTTCCTATTCTGAAATATGGAAACATTACAGTCTACATGTTAAAATACTCATAGTGATCTGGTCCTGCAGATACTCTATGTATTTGTTAAAATGTGTATACACTGTAATTTACAATCTCACATCTGATTACTCTAAAATATGTGAATGATTTTTGACATTTACAGAATCTGGGTCTTTCCCCAAGACTGTAGCTAAAACATTTCCTGAGAGTTGTAGCACTCATCATCATCATGTGCCGTGCCGATGGCGTTGGCTATTATGCTTCTCCAGAGTACCCGATCCTTCATTCAGGCCATCATCTCAGTTGGTGATCTCCTCTCACACCATCCCATCAGACTGTCCAGTATCATTTCTCTTGGTCTTCCTCTTGTTCTTGTTCCTTCTATTTTTCCTGTTGTTATAATATTTTCAATGCCCCCTCTTCTCATTGCATGTCCTATGAAAGTACATTGTCTTTCTCTTATCTTTTTGACAAGGTTTTTTGTCTCTCCAGCTCTTCTCCTACATTCTTCATTAGTTATTTTTGCTGTCCAGGGGATTCGCAACATTCTTCTAATAAACCACATTTCTGCTGCTTCCAATGATTTTTGTGCAGACTTGCCTATTGTCCATGATTCACTTCCATATAACAAGATAGGTTCAATATAGCATTTTAGGACTCGTTTTCTAACATTCATTGATAAGGATGTGTTGGTTAATATGTTTCTCATTCTCTGAAATGCAGTCTTTGCTTGGCCTATTCTGTTCCTAATTTCTGTTCTGCATTTCCCATCTGAAGTTATTACTGCTCCAAGGTATTTGAATTTCTGCACCTGCTTTAGAATAGTTCTGTTTAATTTAATACTGCATGCTGGTGGATTCTGTTTCTTAGATATAACCATAGTCTCTGTCTTTTTGATGTTCAAAGTAAGGCCTTTCTGTTCACTTTCTTTGGCAACTTTATCCAAGAGATTTTGGAGGTCTTGTTGGTTCTCCGCTATCAGTACTGTGTCGTCAGCATACCGAAGGTTGTTAATATTGTATCCTCCAATTTTTAGGCCTGGTTCTGTGATGATTGTTTTTAGAATATTCTCACTATACATAGAAAAAAGGTCTGGAGATAGTACACATCCTTGTCGCACCCCTTGTTTTATAGGTTGATATTTTCCAATTCTATTTTCAACTCGAACTGGTGCTTCTTGCTGCCAGTATAGATGTTTTACAATCCTCAGGTCTTTGCCGTCTATATTGATGTATTCAAACATTTTAATAATTTCATTGTAGCAGTAGATGAAAATAAACTTACAGTCTGTACAGCCCACAATAAAACGAGTATATACTTAGAATGTGAAATTAAAATGCATTGTCTGATGATGCCAAACAGTGTTTGTTTAACATATTTGTAAGTTATAAAAATGCACAACAACTTGTCTGTATATGTCACTCGTATATGTATACTTTACTCACAGAGTAAATCTTGAAAAAATAGTTTAAATGTCATTTATAATCATAAAGACTTATAAAGTGAAGAGATGACAGAAAAGAAATGATTATGCTAGATTACCATGTTTCTCCAACTGTGTCTGTATTGTGTAATGAACTGATGTAGACGTTCTACTGAAGAATAAGTATCGGGAAAACCCATTTTGGATTTTTATCGAAAGTGCTTTCCGAGAATATTGTAAAGTATTTGGAAAACCCGGATTGGATTATTATCGACTTTTTAGTCACTCTAAAACTGTTGGTGAGACGCATTGAAATATTACAATTCTTTCCTAGGAAAAACAAACTAGGCTGCATAAAAGCGACTGTAGGAAAGTTACAGGGCTATACCAAAATAAATAAATAAAATAAATGACTTATTGTTTTTAAAATTAGGTCGTAATTAAAATGGAAATAGTCTAACTCGGAACGTACACAGCGATCCCAACGTTTCTTTCATGACCCAAAAACACAGCAGTAGTTATTTTCCTCAAGACTGTTCAGTGCCTTTTGGATGTATCTAAATTATCCATGCGGCATTCCCTTTAGCTTCAGTTTCATTTTTGTTTGTTTGTTTGTTTGTTAGAACAATGCGAAGTCACAGGGGACTTGGTCAGGCGAATACGGAGGGTGTGGAACAATCACTAAGCTTTTTTCCATCAAAACGTGTGTGTCGTTATGATGGATGTGTGAACAGGCGCGTTGTCATGATGCAACAGTCAACTGCATCTGCGCCAAAGTTCAGATATTTTTCGCACTCCGGAGCGCTGTAGAACGTTGCAGTAGAAGATAAAATTCACCCTAGTGCCGGTTGGAACAAAATCTAAGTGAACAATGCCTTTTATATCGAAAAAAACCCAGATTATTTGTGGTGTTTTGCTGGTGACTGATCATCTTGCGCTGACTCTTCGTCAGCTTTGAAACATGCATACCACTCAAAGATATGTATTCGACCTAAACAGTGTTCGTCAAAGTCCTGATGCAGCATTTCTAGGCCCTCGATAGCAGATTTGCCAAAGTTCATGTATAATTTAATGCAAACACGGTCCTCGAACTTATCGACAATTTTCAATATTGCAGAGCGGCCTGCACCCTCGGCCACGTAATCGCGTGTAAAAACTGAAGATGTGTAGTTAGCAAAATATCACTTGATCCACGTAGTCAGCACAACTAGGAGCCTAGAACTACACAATTTCATGCGAATTGGACAAATGTTTATGTCACGGCAATTACTCTATAGACCTTCGTATACTGCAGTCAGGAAGTCGGAGATGAGTTTTGTAGGAACACAAATAACTGCGGAGAAAAGTGTGGTGACAGACGAGAACAGTAAACAAAAAATGGTATCCTCTTTGAAGACGTAAGTTCACAGTGAAAATAATACATGCAGGAAATAACGGACGTAGGATGGATTATTCACCTTTCGGTTAAGTTTAGCCCTTAATTGGGTAGCACAGGATAATGGGATTTTGTGAGTAATTGGATACACGATTAGGCTTCCTGGTTCAGGTAAACCAAAATAGGAGAAATGAGCTATGACACTTAAAGTCTTAAAAAAATCTAGCACGGATTGGGCACACATAGTTAGGATCGGTATAAAGGTTAAGAGCTTATGTGATACATCAGATAAAAGCCCTACAGACCCGTTTGTTTGTATGGGAAGGCATACTGTGAACAAGGACGGATTCGCTGTTGTTCCAGTGTCTGTAGCGGGTGACTGGAATGAAGGTGCCATGGCATTGTGCTTAAAATATGTGGCTGATGGAGGATGTAAGTGCTGCTTTTTCTCATTTGTGTAGTAGGCACTGACCGGCCATTTTCTTATTGTGTAACTTGTGGTGAGGTTTATGTGTTCAGTGTTTTGGAAAATATCGAGGTCTGTATTATAAGTTTATATTTACCTGCATAATGTTCGTCAGCTGTGGGAAATTCCCTTTACTATCTTTTGTGTCAGTTGTGTGGTATAAAGCTGTAATGGTGTATCCTATATGTGCCGACGTAGAGACAAGAGTATTTTCTGCTGATTTTCCTTACAGTTCAATTCATTGAACATTTATATATATATATGTGGTGGTGCGCTAGGGAGGATGCACGAGGAGGGAGAGATGATGATTATTATGTTGTGATATGATAGGTCGTGCCTATGTCCTACCTCGTCTATCTTGGCGCATTTCCTGCCGGACTTTCTTACAAGGAGGAGAGAAAAAGCCAAGTCTATATATTGTTCATACATTTTTTCTTTTTTTTATCTGTTGTGTTTTTCTTTTTGTTTTTGTGCGTGTACTTGAAATCCTTGAAAACGGGTTTTGCCGAAATATTAGTCATGTACTCATCTTGATTTCTGTCATTCTTCTTTCTGGCAAATTTCCTCCCTCTTTCTATCTTTTTATAAAACTGCATCATACACCCATCTATTTTTATACCGATGAGTTGCAGGTGTGGCCGTGGGGATTTTATAGACAGGCCGGATAGCAGAACGAGGACTGATACCTTGTGACTTCTATTAGAAGCTAGGGGGTTCTGACCCATTAAATCGTGTCCATTGCCTAATCTTAACCAAAGGTACCCAGGTGTGTAGTCTTTCTGTTCCTACCCTCATCATAACCCCAAGAAAATCTCTCCATGCGCTCCACTGCAAACATTTTTTAAAAACCACAAAAATGTAGAATGGATCGTTGACAGGGACAACAGGGTTTATTGTGATTTTACACAGACCTGCACCCAATTTAGCCAGAACTCTCAATGAAAGCACACCGACTGTCCCCAATTCTGTATCATTTCTAAGTGACAGTTTCTAAAGCATCCGTTTAATAGTCTTCTCATAAAAACTGGATTTCTACCTCAACATAACTATCACCTCTTTAAAAACAGTCTTTCTCCTCACAACAAAACATAATTTCCTCATAAAGCCAAAAATACTGATTTCCTGATTAAAATAAACATTATCTCCTTCTCCAAACATCAAAGACAGCCATTCTACAGACTACGTCTTTTAGTGGAGACTGGCTTCTAAGCTGACCGTCAAGCTAATCAGGGGCAAGTAATTCGGGTCTGCGCCCGTCTCAGATGAGTTCGCTTCAGTAGCCGGCGATCGAATGGATTTGAATGTTCTTACTCGGGCCCAGTCACGTGATCACACATCGTGTATGATCTACTTCGGCCCTCTTGCACTTCTCGAATTTTGCTTTACTGAATTCAAAAGTTTCCTATCTCTTAACATGTGCCATTCCGAGACTGCCACATATGTATGGCGACATATGCTACGTGTCAGACTGATGTGTTGACACGCTGAAAATATCGTGTATCATGTAGACATATGCTACGTGTCAGACTGATGTGTTGGCACGCTGAAAATATCGTGTAGCTTGTGAGTCGTGATGAGAGAAGAGAGAAGTGGCCAGGTGCAGTACCTAAGGATTCATGGTCAGCTGGTTGTGACAACATGGTCAGCTGGTTGTGACAACATGATCAGCTGGTTGTGACAACATGATCAGCTGGTTGTGACAACATGGTCAGCTTGTTGTGACAACATGGTCAGCTAATTGTGACAACATGGTCAGCTGGTTGTGACAACATGGTCAGCTGGCTATGACAACAGCGTTTGAATGGGAAGCCGCATGTAATAATGTCCAAGGATGGCAGATGTTTGTGTAGTGAGTGTGTGATGTCTAACTTGAATGAGGAGTATTGTCGTGTCCCAGTGACGATGTTTGTGTAGTATGTGAAGAAAAAACACTTGCTAGAAGGAAATCGAATATCAAATTTAAATAGAGTCAAGGTTAGAGTTACTGCTACACGATCTGCTGGTACACGGTCAAGAAACTGCTCATCTTAATTTTTATCTCTGTGTGTGTGTGTTTTTATGTATAGTACCTCTAGCTCCGTGTAAGTTTTTTGTTGCCTTCCGCTTGGTTCGCCAGGTAGCTTATTTATTTTGGCCATATCAAAAGACATAACAGCATGCTGAAGATCACACTAGAAGGAAAGGTGGAAGGAAGAAAGATCAAGAAGGAGACAGAGACGTCTGATGGGAAGATAACATACGAGAACGGTCACAACACAGCCTGGCCTAATGTACCATCAAGGCGAGGGAGTGCGGAAACTGAAATTTAAAAAAAATTATATTGTGTTTGTAAAAATAAAATGTTGGAGATTACCATAATAAGAAGTAAGAGTCACGTATTTGTTAAGGTATGAATAGTTCGTTCTGTATCGTTTTTATTTATTTATTTATTTTTTTTTTATCGGACTTGTTCAGCTTCTTGACATTGGTTAGCTATTAATTTGTATTTGATGCATTGATCTGTCAATACCCTTGAAATACCCTTATATAATATTGCGTACATTTTCTTTGCTTTAAGTCGTCTCAAAGTTTTTTGTCTGTCTTTCTCTGTGATGTCTAACCGTGAGTTGTTGAGTGGAGTATAAATGAGTGGAGACAATGGTTTGTTTTCCTTTTTTTTAAACAATCTTATTGATTGATGACTATGACGCCGAGTTTTAAGTGTATAAACTAGGGAAAAAAGTAGAAACAGCGCAAACAACTGTGTGCTTAATAGTTAACAAAGCTGTCCCTACTTTTTTTCCTAGTTTATAGATTTTGTTATCACAGCTTGACTTCAGTGGTTTCGTGTATAGTTAATTACTGATACATTATTTATTCCTGCTGTGTTTTAGTCTGAATGTAAATTAAAGACTTGATTTTTTTTCCTTGTTTTTTGGGTTTTTGGTATGCCAGTTACATGTAGCCGTGTTCTGTTTTGACTGCAAGAAGGAGAAAGGTTAAGAAATCAGGGCCAGGAACCTGTTGGAAGACTTAACGTCCTAACGAGGGAAAATGTAAGTGATCTGACTGGTTCTCTGTATAGAAGTACCATAGAGAATATACTCGTCAGTCGTGAGAGCTGGCTGAAATGCTGTGCCATAATAAAAAAACTCATTCACTGTCTATGTTTTCTAGATGTTTAGCACAGCTGCTCTTAGTTTCTGATTTTGGATTTACCTCAGTCTATATTCTATCACAATGCAGTTTCAAGATTTTTCATCACAGATCATTCCCTGTTTGTCAGTATTAACAGTACAGCTCTCGTGTGTATGTATCAAGCATTTTATTAATCATTAAGATAGTTTCAAAACACCTATCGCATACATTCAGCATAAGTAATATTCAGTTTAAAGCATCCACATCTTCACATAAGAACTGACAAAAGTCAATTAACCTTGACTCATACATTAATTACTGATATTTTTAATTATGGATGGCTTATATATACATATTGTAGTTATATATAGTTATATACAATTCTATGTCATTATAGTGGACACCACAGGGGAACAGAAGTAAGGGTAGACCAAAAGAGACATGGAGAAGAACAACAGAAAGGATGTTGAGCAATAGAGGGCTCACCTGGGCAAGAGCAGAAAAAAAGGCGAAGGACAGGCATTTGTGGAAAACCCTTGCGGAAGCCCCATGTGCCTGGGCACTTAAGGTTCAGAGAGAGAGAGAGAGAGAGAGAGAGATAGTTGGCTTATGTATATATATATGTATGTATATATATATATATAATATAGTTATATATATATATATCATTAGTGGTTAGCGGGGTAGGGGTATCCCCTATCAAAGGAGAAGTAAGAAGCCTCTTTACCTCCATCAGTCTAAAGGACACCCTTGAGCAAGGTGGAGTACCCGTATAGCCCCCGATCAGGGTGACGTGAAGCCATGGGAGCAGGTGATGGATGGAATGGGAGAGCAGCCGACAGATAATGTTGGTTATGGTCACCATTCTATGATGGTAGGCAGATGATCTCAGTGTAGGGACAATGGCTACGATCACTGACTTGTCACTGCCCTGAAGGAAAGCAATGGTAAACTATCTTCTGGAAATATACCAAGAAACTCAAACAACAACATGGAAGGTCAGATAGGAAAAAGATCTGGTGGTGAGTCCCCCAGGCCAGATAATCTAATTTTAACACTGGGGAAGAGTGTGAGACAGAGGTCAGTACTAGTAATTGTGATGACGGACAAAATCCTGACGGTGTTACTAAGGAAAACTCTTGCATCAAACTAAAAAGAAAAATAAGAGTATAAAAATGGAATGAGAGAAGTATGTATGAGGGAAAGTATCAAGTAATAAGTGACGAGATGAAAAGAATGGGGATAGAGATTTTGGGAATTTGTGAAAATCGATGGAAAGGATCAAGACACTCCAAGAGGTAGAATGATAATATATTTATATACTCTGGTGGAGAATTAAGAGGAAAGAATGGAATGGCTTTTTACTTGGACAAATCAACATCAAAAGCATTCCTAGTTTACAATCCAGTATGTGATAGAATCCTCACTATCAGACTTAAGGGCACTCCTAGAAATGTAACATTCATCAAGATATATACACCTACATCAGCAGCAGAAGAAGAGGAAGTAGAAGACTTTTATAACACACTGCAAACGACGATAGACCAGGTACGGAAAAATGATATTGTATTAATAATTAGGTATTTTAATGCAAAGACTGGTACAGAAAGAGCAGAAGATGAAGGATTGTTGTGGGGACATTTAGCATAGGACATAGAAATGAGGCAAGTGACAATCTAATGGCATTTTGCATGGAAAATGAGCTAATGGTCGCTAACACACTTTTTAAACAACATCCAAGAAGACTTTACAAATGGACATCACCTGATGGGAAAACCAAGAATCAAATAGGTTACATTTTAGTGCAAAGAGGGTGGAGATCAAGTATAACATTAGCAAAATCTCTACTAGGTGCTGATTGTGACACGGACCATGAGTTATTAATAGCAGACATGAAGATAAAGATAAAAAAGACAGTTAGGGGATCAAGACCACTCTGCTTTGATCTTTAAAAAATACCAGAACAATACGGTATAGAAGTGAATAACCATTTCGAAATCCTGATGGCTGTACAGGAGGAGATAACACCAGATGAACTGGCTACGCAGGCCAGAGATATCTTAATAACTACACCTAAAGACATGGTTCCAGTAAAGAAAACACAAAAGAATAGATGGATTACAGCAGGTACACTAGAACTGATAACGTAGGAAAGGAAGACGCAATGGAAAGTGACAAACAACAACGAAGAGAAATATACATCTTTAACAAAAGAAGTACGAAGAAACATAAGAAAGGATAAAAAAAAACATACATACAAGATTGTTGTGAAAGAACAGAAGGACATAAGTGTGGAAGAGATAGTGAAATGTTTAAAGAAATGAAGACATTAACGAGAAATATCACATTTAAGCTAAATGTAATTTGTGACGAGATGGGGAATACCTTGACAGAGACAGAGGAAATTCTAAAAACATGGAAGGAATATTGTAGAAGAATGTATGAAACAACCGACTGTGAAAGCAGAAATCAAAACTGTGAATTATTATTGGAGGAGAAAGAACCCGAACCGACAATAGAAGAAGTTTTATGGGCAACAAAGAATCTGAAAAATAGTAAATTACCAGGATGTGATGAGATAACAGCTGAACTTATTAAAGCAGGAGGAAAGGAATGTGCAACAATCTATCATGCACTATGTAAAAAGATATGGCATTCAGGTATTTGGCCAAAATAATGGAAAAGAACTATATTCATATCGTTGCTGAAAAAGGGTAACTTGAAATTATGCACAAACTACAAAACTGTTGCCCTGATTAGACATGTCAGTAAACTTCTATTAAAAATCAAAATGGGTATACTACGAAAGAAAATAGAAGGAAAAATCAGTATGGTCCAAGCCGGTTTTAGATACGGAAGAAGACAAGAGATCATATTTTCAACATAAGATTAATAAAAGAGAAATGCAGAGAGTTTATTGTGAATATATATTTATCTTTTATAGACTACTCAAAGGCATTTGATTGTGTACAACACCAGAAACTGCGAAATAATGGAAAAAATAGGATTTCCAACACATTTTATACAATTAACATCACTGCTGTACCTAGACCAACAAGCAACAGTAAGAATAAATGGTGAAACAACAACTTGGTTTGACATAAAACAAGGGGTCCGTCAGGGGTGCATATTGTCGCCTTACTTATTTAACTTGTATACTGAAAACATAATGAAGAATGTTAGAGAAGATGTAGACAAAGAATATTGCAATGCCATAAAAAATTGGAAGTTATGAAATACCAGAGATTAGATATGCTGATGACACAGTATTACTCTCCACAACACAAAAAGGAAATGGAAAAACTAATTATGTCAGTCCGTAAGAACAGTGAAGCGCAAAACCTCTATCTTAATTTGAAGAAAACTAAAAGTGATGACAATTAACAAAACAAACAAGGCAGCTGAAATATGTATCAATGAGGAAAATTAGAAGAAGTGGAGAGTTTTGAATATCTTGGATCACGACTAACTAATAATGGAGATACAATGAGGAAAAATAAAAGGACACCTATCGCTCTTCAGAAAGTAAAACAACTAAAGAATCTGTGGAGAGGAGCAGACAGAATTACAAAAATAAGATTTTTAAGGGCATGCATCTTTCCAATCACAACATATGCCTGTGAGACCTGGACACTTAACAAAACAGCCGATAAACACATAAATGCCTTTGAATGTAAATGTTACAGAAGAGTTTTTCAAATATGGACACACACACAAAACAAATATATACATACTACAAGAACTTAATATTGAAGAAAGTTGGCTTGTAAAGAGGATTAAACAAAGAAAACTAATATTTTAGACACATTAAACGTCATGATAATCGAGAGAAGACCGTTTTGGAAGGATACATAATGGGAACAAGAAAGAAAAGATCAAGGCGAAAATGGTTGCAGTATATCCATTGCTATAAATTTATATTTTATTTTCTTATTCTATTTCTTTGTCCTGTATGTTTTTGCATGATTAAGGCGTAAACTGAAAAGTGACAACTGTTTATCTGTTAAGTAAGAAAGCTTTTTATCCTTTTGTTCTAAGTTCTCTTATATTTTCTGCAGCAGGCCATCTTGCTCACATCCGAGAGGCCTATAGGAGTGCTGTTAGGGAGGCATATTTCCGCAAGGGACATGCAAATGAATGAATAAATGAATATCATTATATTTATACTGAGTGACATTCCAGCAAAATTTCAGACGTGACAGGAAACTCTCTGTTGTAGACAGCAAATCAATAACACAACTCATTAGATCAGCAGAGAAGTCTCCACTAATAATAATAATAATAGTCCTCACATACCAGTAGTATTATGTACTATTATAAGAGTTGTGAATTCAAATTGACAGCCTGTTCGAGAGGTGGTAAGTAAATAATTCTACCCGACTCACGATTTGGAGATTAAACTTGGCATGAAGTACTTAAGTAAAGACGAGTATGAGTATAAAAGGAACAATCTTATCTTATATCTTATATCTTTCCCTTGCCGTTAAACGTCACATAAGGCTCGCAAAGTAGTTCGTCAATTTTTCCTGTCTTCGGCGAGTCTTTCAACCTCATCAAAGGATTTTATGCCTGTTAATTTGGCCTCTCTTAATAATGTCCTCTTCAGAGTTTCACGCTGTCTGCCTCTTTTTCTTTGGCCTGTTGTGTTCCACCTGATAGCTTGTTTTAATTCTCGTTTACTATTTTTAATCATAGATGAGACTAAAGAAATATATTGTTTAAGTTTTGCAAGTGAAAAACTGTTTTGTGAACTGTTTGTTTTCTTTTCCTCTCCAGGCAAATCTGAATTCGATTACAGAAATCGATTTGCTGAAGTTTTCTAGACTCCTTATCTGACATCAGTTTCACGAATATCAGAAAAGTAGTCGAATTTGTCTGTATTGTTTTCTGAGAAAAAAAGTTGTTTCGGATTCTGTGTTTGACGTACAAATTAAACTCTCGGCATCAATCACACAAAGCACAACCTAGAACTTTTTCTCCTTATAAAGATGACGGGTGTTGTTGTGTGGTCATACATGAACAACCGAAACCTGTGGAGTCCCTACGAACCTGACGTCTCCTGTGAGTTGGAAAGGCTGTTTGCATCAGGGACACAACAAACTGTTAACCTGGGAACAGTCTCGCCGAATTTGTCATGTTATGACGTGAACTTTGCTCTCATGAAACAAACTACCAACTCTTCAGGTAAAGCAAGCAAAAGAAATATTATTCTCTACGGCCAAATTAGGTTGTAGTTTGTGGACAGTGAACAAATAGATTCAAAGATCTTTAGAAACAACAAAATCTAGAAATATGTTTACTCCAAAAATTATGTCACTATTTTGATGACCAGTCTGAAACAATTTCGGAAAATATATATAAGGAAGAATTTTACTTCACCAGAAAAAAAAAAAACAGATGATTATATCCATGTAATCACGCTTTAAAATTTTTTTTCATTAATGAGAATACTTGCTCATATAATGATAAGACTGAACAATCTTAATAAATTTTTTAAAACATTTTTTGTGTAATTCAGATAATAAAGACATAAACGTTAAGAAACATATTGATATATTTCGTGCTTTCAGTTTCTATTCTTTTGTATTCTTACCAGAACCTTGAGGTGATAGTGATACAGTGTGACTCAATGTTTTACCATTTCAACCATTGACCAACAAGAATTCTTCTCCAGTCGTCGTATCAGACCAGTGTTAAGCAGAATTCTTCTTTTAATATTTGTCACTTTTCTATCACTATTCATATTGTATTCTCCATTTTGCGTTCCTAATCGTAGATCTTCAAACCTGGGTGTCAGCTTAATCTTAGATCTTCATGTCTGGGTACGACGCTAATCTTAGATCTTCAGACCTGGGTGTCAGCATTATCTTCCATCTTCATGTCTGGGTACCAGGCTAATCTTAAATCTTCAAGCCTGGGTGTCAGCCTAATCGTAGATCTTCTTGTCTGGGTACCAGGCTAATCTTAGATCTTCAGACCTCGGTGTCAGCTTAATCTTAGATCTTCATGTATGGGTACCAGGCTAATCTTAGATCTTCAGACCTCGGTGTCAGCTTAATCTTAGATCTTCAAACCTGGGTGTCAGCCTTATCTTAGATCTTCAAACCTGGGTGTCAGCCTAATCTTAGATCTTCAAACCTGGGTGTCAGCCTTATCTTCCATCTTCATGTATGGGTACCAGGCTAATCTTAGATCTTCAGACCTCGGTGTCAGCCTTATCTTAGATCTTCAAACCTGGGTGTCAGCCTTATCTTAGATCTTCAAACCTGGGTGTCAGCCTTATCTTAGATCTTCAAACCTGGGTGTCAGCCTTATCTTCGATCTTCATGTATGGGTACCAGGCTAATCTTAGATCTTCAGACCTCGGTGTCAGCTTAATCTTAGATCTTCAAACCTGGGTGTCAGCTTAATCTTAGATCTTCAAACCTGGGTGTCAGTTTAATCTTAGATCTTCAAACATGGGTGTCAGCCTCATCTTAGATCTTCAGACCTGGGCGTTAGCCTAATCTTATATATTCAAACATGGGTGTCATCGTCATCTTAGATCTTCAAACCTGGGTGTCAGGTAATCTTAGATCTTCAAACATGGGTGTTAGTCTAATCTTAGATTTTTAAACCTGGGTGTCAGTATCATATTAGATCTTCAAACCTGGATGTCAGCTTAATCTTAGATCTTCAAGCCTGGGTGTCAGCTTAATATTAGACCTTCAAGACTGTATGTCATTCAATTCTTAGATCTTCAAATCTGGGTGTCAGTCTAATCTTAGATCTTCAAATATGGATGTCAGCTTAATCTTAGATCTTCAAGCCTGGGTGTCAGCTTAATATTAGACCTTCAAGACTGTATGTCATTCAATTCTTAGATCTTCAAATCTGGGTGTCAGTCTAATCTTAGATCTTCAAACCTGGATGGCACCCTAATCTAGATATTCACGCCTTGGGTGTCAGTCTAATATTAAATCTTCAAACCTGGGTGTCAGTCTAATATTAAACCTTCAAAGCTGGGTGTCAGTCTAATATTAAACCTTCAAACCTGGTTGTCAGTCTAATATTAAACCTTCAAACCTGGGTGTCAGTCTAATATTAAACCTTCAAACGTGTGTGCCAGCCTAATATTAAACCTTCAAACCTGGGTGTCAGTCTAATATTAAACCTTCAAAGCTGGGTGTCAGTCTAATATTAAACCTTCAAACCTGGTTGTCAGTCTAATATTAAACCTTCAAACCTGGGTGTCAGTCTAATATTAAACCTTCAAACCTGTGTGCCAGCCTAATATTAAACCTTCAAACCTGGGTGTCAGCCTAATATTAAACATTCAAACCTGAGTGTCAGTCTAATATTAAACATTCAAACATGTGTGCCAGCCTAATATTAAACCTTCAAACCTGGGTGTCAGTCTAATATTAAACATTCAAACCTGGGTGTCAGCCTAATGTTAAACATTCAAACCTGGGTGTCAGTCTAATATTAAACATTCAAACCTGGGCGTCAGGCTAATATTAAACATTCAAACCTGGGTGTCAGTCTAATATTAAACCTTCAAACCTGGGTGTCAGTCTAATATTAAACATTCAAACCTGGGTCTCAGTCTAATATTACACCTTCAAACCTGGGTGCCAGCCTAATATTAAACCTTCAAACCTGGGTGTCAGTCTAATATTAAACATTCAAACCTGTGTGTCAGTCTACATTATTATTTGTCCAGGCTACATTATTATTTGTACAGACTACATTATTATTTGTCCTGGCTATATTATTATTTGTCCAGGCTATATTATTATTTGTCCTGGCTACATTATTATTTGTCCAGACTATATTATTATTTGTCCAGGCTATATTATTATTTGTCCTGGCTACATTATTATTTGTCCAGGCTATATTATTATTTGTCCAGGGTACATTATTATTTGTCCAGACTACATTATTATTTGTCCAGACTACATTATTATTTGTCCAGGTTATATTATTATTTGTCCTGGCTATAATATTATTTGTGCAGGCTACATTATTTTCTGTCCTGGCTATATTATTATTTGTCCAGACTACATTATTATTTGTCCAGACTACATTATTCAGAATCTTGCACTGGAAAATAATGCAATTGAGACTTTTTATATCCCCAGTTCTAGCCGTTGCTATGTCCAAAATTCCATGTTTTATACGCATCGCGCGTTATTTGCTATATTCATTATTCCATATTCTATATGGTTCTTGCATTTTTTGCTATGTCCAAAATTCCATGTTTTATATGCTTCTTGCATTATTTGCTATGCCCAAAATTCCATGTTTTCTATGCTTCTTGTATTATTTGCTATGTCCAAAATTCCATGTTGTATGTTCTTCGTGCATTATGTTACTCTAAATTATTTCATTAATCGCAGCGTCTGAAAATTTTCAGGAAAGAGTCTCAACTGAAGTGTAAATTTTACACCAGATTTAAAACATCTGCTTTTTAATTCATCCACTGATTCTTGAGAAAGTCCACACTTGGAGTTTTATTTCTGAGATTCTTTTCCAAGGAAATATTTACGATATAAATAATCTCGATTTTAGCACTTTTTTAAAAAAAAGCTTTTAGCCTGGTATTTCAATAGCGATTAGAAAAGTACAGGCAATTTGAAAATTACGCGTCAGGTACAGTGGATAAGAAGCTGACAGATTAAAAACGTTCGAAATGGTTGATGCCTATTTCGAGCACGCACAGCGCAGCGCTCAGTTTAAGCAAAGATCAAATAAACGTGTTCGCTCCATTGGGAGACTTCACTTTTATTGAACAATGAACCCCAGTGGTGTCAGTCTAATATTAAACATTCAAACCTGGGTGTCAGCCTAATATTAAACCTTCAAACCTGGGTGCCAGCCTAATATTAAACATTTAAACCTGGGTATCAGCCTAATATTAAACATTCAAACCTGTGTGCCAGCCTAATATTAAACCTTCAAACCTGGGTGTCAGTCTAATATTAAACATTCAAACCTGGGTGTCAGTCAATTATTACACCTTCAAACCTGGGTGTCAGCCTAATATTAAACCTTCAAACCTGGGTGTCAGTCTGATATTAAACCTTCAAACGTGTGTGCCAGCCTAATATTAAACCTTCAAACCAGGGTGTCAGTCTAATATTAAACATTCAAACCTGGGTGTCAGTCTAATATTAAACCTTCAAACCTGGGTGTCAGCCTAATATTAAACCTTCAAACTTGGGTGTCAGACTAATATTAAACATTCAAACCTGTGTGCCAGCCTAATATTAAACCTTCAAACCTGGGTGTCAGTCTAATATTACACCTTCAAACCTGGGTGTCAGCGTAATATTAAACCTTCAAACCTGTGTGTCAGAATAATATTAAACCTTCAAACCTGGGTGTCAGCGTAATATTAAACCTTCAAACCTGTGTGTCAGTCTAATATTAAACCTTCAAACCTGGGTGTCAGTCTAATAGTAAACATTCAAACCTGGGTGTCAGTCTAATATTAAACCTTCAAACCTGGGTGTCAGTCTAATATTAAACCTTCAAACCTGGGTGTCAGTCTAATATTAAACCTTCAAACCTATGTACAAGCCTAATATTAAACATTCAAACCTGGGTGTCAGTCTAATATTAAACCTTCAAACCTGGGTCTCAGCCTAATATTAAATCTACAATCCTGGGTGTCAGTCTAATATTAAACCTTCAAACCTGGGTCTCAGCCGAATATTAAACCTTCAAACCTGGGTGTCAGGCTAATATTAAACCTTCAAACCTGGTTGTCAGTCTAATATTAAACCTTCAAACCTGGGTGTCAGTCTAATATTAAACCTTCAAACGTGTGTGCCAGCCTAATATTAAACCTTCAAACCTGGGTGTCAGCCTAATATTAAACATTCAAACCTGGGTGTCAGCCTAATATTAAACATTCAAACCTCTGTGCCAGCCTAATATTAAACATTCAAACCTGGGTGTCAGCCTAATATTATACCTTCAAACCTGGGTGTCAGTCTAATATTAAACATTCAAACCTGGGTGTCAGTCTAATATTAAACCTTCAAACCTGTGTGTCAGTCTAATATTAAACCTTCAAACCTGGGTGTCAGTCTAATATTAAACATTCAAACCTGTGTGTCAGTCTACATTATTATTTGTCCAGGCTACATTATTATTTGTACAGACTACATTATTATTTGTCCTGGCTATATTATTATTTGTCCAGGCTATATTATTATTTGTCCTGGCTACATTATTATTTGTCCAGACTATATTATTATTTGTCCAGGCTATATTATTATTTGTCCTGGCTACATTATTATTTGTCCAGGCTATATTATTATTTGTCCAGGGTACATTATTATTTGTCCAGACTACATTATTATTTGTCCAGGTTATATTATTATTTGTCCTGGCTATAATATTATTTGTGCAGGCTACATTATTTTCTGTCCTGGCTATATTATTATTTGTCCAGACTACATTATTATTTGTCCAGACTACATTATTCAGAATCTTGCACTGGAAAATAATGCAATTGAGACTTTTTATATCCCCAGTTCTAGCCGTTGCTATGTCCAAAATTCCATGTTTTATACGCATCGCGCGTTATTTGCTATATTCATTATTCCATATTCTATATGCTTCTTGCATTTTTTGCTATGTCCAAAATTCCATGTTTTATATGCTTCTTGCATTATTTGCTATGCCCAAAATTCCATGTTTTCTATGCTTCTTGTATTATTTGCTATGTCCAAAATTCCATGTTGTATGTTCTTCGTGCATTATGTTACTCTAAATTATTTCATTAATCGCAGCGTCTGAAAATTTTCAGGAAAGAGTCTCAACTGAAGTGTAAATTTTACACCAGATTTAAAACATCTGCTTTTTAATTCATCCACTGATTCTTGAGAAATTCCACACTTGGAGTTTTATTTCTGAGATTCTTTTCCAAGGAAATATTTACGATATAAATAATCTCGATTTTAGCACTTTTTTAAAAAAAAGCTTTTAGCCTGGTATTTCAATAGCGATTAGAAAAGTACAGGCAATTTGAAAATTACGCGTCAGGTACAGTGGATAAGAAGCTGACAGATTAAAAACGTTCGAAATGGTTGATGCCTATTTCGAGCACGCACAGCGCAGCGCTCAGTTTAAGCAAAGATCAAATAAACGTGTTCGCTCCATTGGGAGACTTCACTTTTATTGAACAATGAACCCCAGTGGTGTCAGTCTAATATTAAACATTCAAACCTGGGTGTCAGCCTAATATTAAACCTTCAAACCTGGGTGCCAGCCTAATATTAAACATTTAAACCTGGGTATCAGCCTAATATTAAACATTCAAACCTGGGTGTCAGCCTAATATTAAACCTTCAAACCTGGGTGCCAGCCTAATATTAAACATTTAAACCTGGGTATCAGCCTAATATTAAACATTCAAACCTGTGTGCCAGCCTAATATTAAACCTTCAAACCTGGGTGTCAGTCTAATATTAAACATTCAAACCTGGGTGTCAGTCAATTATTACACCTTCAAACCTGGGTGTCAGCCTAATATTAAACCTTCAAACCAGGGTGTCAGTCTGATATTAAACCTTCAAACGTGTGTGCCAGCCTAATATTAAACCTTCAAACCAGGGTGTTAGTCTAATATTAAACATTCAAACCTGGGTGTCAGTCTAATATTAAACCTTCAAACCTGGGTGTCAGCCTAATCTAAGCCTGAAAGTTACAATAATAAAAAAAATTATGACCGCTGGTAATCCTAAGTAAAAAACTCGTGCTGGGGTCTTGAAGCACGTGACTCTACAGTAGAGATGTACAGCCCCGTCCCCTTTTTTTTTAAAGCAAAGAAAGTGTGCATTTCCTGCTCAAAGATGCAGATAATCTGATATCCGAGCAGATACTGCCTGTATCTGATCAGGTGGCAGTACAGCACTCGTTGCCCTCAAAAACAGCCAAGAGTTGTAGGATAGAATGTCTCCAAGATAATTTTATTTATCTGGCGTAACCGAATTAACCTTGTTCCAGTTTATCCTAACGAGAACCGCATTACGTAAATCTTAAGGATTCTTAATTATTTTCTCCAAAATCTCCATATTGGACACATAGAACCATGGGAAATTCAGAGATAATGTTCATTTTAATATGTCAAGATGGCTGCAGGAAAAGAATAACATGTTTACCATTGAAAGTTTGCGATCTAAATAAACGAGTAACCAGAAGTGACCAACTGAAAAATTAAAAAAGTGCTGATTTGACAACTGTGATTTTTTTAGAAACAATAGAAATCACTTAAAAACACACACAGAGAAATAACTATAATAATGTGGTATGAATAGTACAAATTATCTTTTTTAATGTGAAACTCTAAACTTTCTGGAATAATTTAAAGAGCAAAGACAGGAAAAAAGCCAAATACGCAAAAAATGGAATTAAAAATAGCATCAATGTAACAATAACATAATATTACTATTTAAAAAAAACATTCATTTAATGTTCCATTGGACTTACATGTTTCCCTCTTTAATTTTGTTTTCCTCCTTTTATCCATATTCTCATGAATGTTGCACGTTTTCACTGTTCCAGCTTTCGTTAATATTTAGTCATTCATCGTTATAGCAGCAGATTTAGTCCATGTTTCACAGCCAAAACGTCTCTCCAGCTCTTTAAAATGAAACGACCTTGGATTTATAAATATTCTTATAAATAAAATGAAACGATTGTAAACCTTGCATTTATAAACATTCATACAATTGAAATGAAACGGCTGTAAACCTTTGATTTATAAATATTCATAGAACTGAAAGTTTTCTCGCATAAACATTCGCATATAATTTTATGAGAAGTGTTCAAACTAAATGTGTTAACGTTCAAACCTGGGTGTCAGTCTAATATTAAACATTCAAACCTGGGTGTCAGTCTAATATTAAACCTTCAAACCTGTGTGCCAGCCTAATATTAAACCTTCAAACCTGGGTGTCAGTCTAATATTAGACCTTCAAGCCTGGACGTCATCCAATTCTTAGATCTTCAAACCTGGATGCCAGCCTAATCTTAGATCTTGAAGCCTGGTTGTTAGCCTAATCTTAGATCTTCAAGCCTGAGTGTCAGCCTAATCTAAGCCTGAAAGTTACAATAATAAAAAAAATTATGACCGCTGGTAATCCTAAGTAAAAAACTCGTGCTGGGGTCTTGAAGCACGTGACTCTACAGTAGAGATGTACAGCCCCGTCCCCTTTTTTTTTAAAGCAAAGAAAGTGTGCATTTCCTGCTCAAAGATGCAGATAATCTGATATCCGAGCAGATACTGCCTGTATCTGATCAGGTGGCAGTACAGCACTCGTTGCCCTCAAAAACAGCCAAGAGTTGTAGGATAGAATGTCTCCAAGATAATTTTATTTATCTGGCGTAACCGAATTAACCTTGTTCCAGTTTATCCTAACGAGAACCGCATTACGTAAATCTTAAGGATTCTTAATTATTTTCTCCAAAATCTCCATATTGGACACATAGAACCATGGGAAATTCAGAGATAATGTTCATTTTAATATGTCAAGATGGCTGCAGGAAAAGAATAACATGTTTACCATTGAAAGTTTGCGATCTAAATAAACGAGTAACCAGAAGTGACCAACTGAAAAATTAAAAAAGTGCTGATTTGACAACTGTGATTTTTTTAGAAACAATAGAAATCACTTAAAAACACACACAGAGAAATAACTATAATAATGTAGTATCAATAGTGCAAATTATCTTTTTTAATGTGAAACTCTAAACTTTCTGGAATAATTTAAAGAGCAAAGACAGGAAAAAAGCCAAATACGCAAAAAATGGAATTAAAAATAGCATCAATGTAACAATAACATAATATTACTATTTTTAAAAAAAACATTCATTTAATGTTCCATTGGACTTACATGTTTCCCTCTTTAATTTTGTTTTCCTCCTTTTATCCATATTCTCATGAATGTTGCACGTTTTCACTGTTCCAGCTTTCGTTAATATTTAGTCATTCATCGTTATAGCAGCAGATTTAGTCCATGTTTCACAGCCAAAACGTCTCTCCAGCTCTTTAAAATGAAACGACCTTGGATTTATAAATATTCTTATAAATAAAATGAAACGATTGTAAACCTTGCATTTATAAACATTCATACAATTGAAATGAAACGGCTGTAAACCTTTGATTTATAAATATTCATAGAACTGAAAGTTTTCTCGCATAAACATTCGCATATAATTTTATGAGAAGTGTTCAAACTAAATGTGTTAACGTTCAAATGTGTTTCCTCCAGTGGAACCAGAATGTGATGAACTTGTATTTAAAGTAAGATTGTATATATTTGTATAGGCTACGTTATTATTTGTCCAGGCTACGTTATTACTTCTCCAGTCTACATTATTATTTGTCCAGGCTACGTTATTACTTCTCCAGTCTACATTATTATTTGTCCAGGCTACGTTATTACTTCTCCAGTCTACATTATTATTTGTCCAGGCTACGTTATTACTTCTCCAGTCTACATTATTATTTGTCCAGGCTACGTTATTACTTCTCCAGTCTACATTATTATTTGTCCAGGCTACGTTATTACTTCTCCAGTCTACATTATTATTTGTCCAGGCTACGTTATTACTTCTCCAGACTACATTATTATTTGTCCAGGCTACGTTATTACTTCTCCAGTCTACATTATTATTTGTCCAGGCTACGTTATTACTTCTCCAGACTACATTATTATTTGCCAAACCTACATTATTATTTGTCCAGGCTACATTATTATTTGTCCAGTCTACATTATTATTTGCCAAACCTACATTATTATTTGCCAAACCTACATTATTATTTACCAAACCTACATTATTATTTGTCCAGACTACATTATTATTTGTCCAATCTACATTATTATTTGCCAAATCTACATTATTATTTGACAAATCTACATTATTATTTGTCCAGACTACACTATTATTTGTCCAGACCACATTATTATTTGTCCAGACTACATTATTATTTGTAAAGACTACATAATTATGTGTAAAGATTACATTATTATTTGTTCAGACTACATTATTATTTGTCCAGACTACATTATTATTTGTCCAGGCTACATTATTATTTGCCAAACCTACATTATTATTTGTCCAGGCTACATTATTATTTGTCCAGGCTACATTATTATTTGTCCAGACTACATTATTATTTGTCCAGACTACATTATTATTTGTCCAGACTACATTATTATTTGTCCAGGCTACATTATTATTTGCCAAACCTACATTATTATTTGTCCAAGCTACATTATTATTTGTACAGACTACATTATTATTTGTCCAGACTACATTATTATTTGTCCAGGCTACAGTATTATTTGTCCAGACTACATTATTATTTGTCCAGACAACATCATTATTTGTCCAGGCTACATTATTATTTGTTAAGACTACATTATTATTTGTTCAGACTACATTATTATTTGTCCAGACTACATTATTATTTGTTCAGACTACATTATTATTTGTCCAGACTACATTATTATTTGTAAAACCTACATTATTATTTGCCAAACCTACATTATTATTTGTCCAGGCTACATTATTATTTGTCCAGTCTACATTATTATTTGCCAAACCTACTTATTATTTGTCCAGACTACATTATTATTTGTCCAGTCTACATTATTATTTGCCAAATCTACATTATTATTTGTCCAGACTACATTATTATTTATCCAGACTACAATATTATTTGTCCAGACTACATTATTATTTGTCCATACTACATTATTATTTGTCCAGACTACATATTATTTGTCCAGACTACATTATTATTTGTCCAGGCTACATTATTATTTGTCCAGACTACATTATTATTTGTCCAAACTACATTATTATTTGTCCAGGCTACATTATTATTTGTCCAGGCTACATTATTATTTGTCCAGGCTACATTATTATTTGTCCAGACTACATTATTATTTGTCCAGACTACATTATTATTTGTCCAGACTACATTATTATTTGTCCAGGCTACATTATTATTTGTCCAGGCTACATTATTATTTGTCCAGACTACATCATTATTTGTCCAGGTTACATTATTATTTGTTCAGACTACATTATTATTTGTTCAGACTACATTATTATTTGTCCAGACTACATTATTATTTGTTCAGACTACATTATTATTTGTCCAGACTACATTATTATGTGCCAAACCTACATTATTATTTGCCAAACCTACATTATTATTTGTCCAGGCTACATTATTATTTGTCCAGTCTACATTATTATTTGCCAAACCTACTTTATTATTTGTCCAGACTACATTATTATTTGTCCAGTCTACATTATTATTTGACAAATCTACATTATTATTTGTCGAGACTACATTATTATTTATCCAGACTACAATATTATTTGTCCAGACTACATTATTATTTGTCCATACTACATTATTATTTGTCCAGACTACATATTATTTGTCCAGACTACATTATTATTTGTCCAGGCTACATTATTATTTGTCCAGACTACATTATTATTTGTCCAGACTACATTATTATTTGTCCAGGCTACATGATTATTTGTCCAGGCTACATTATTATTTGTCCAGACTACATTATTATTTGTCCAGACTACATTATTATTTGTCCAGACTACATTATTATTTGTCCAGACTACATTATTCAGAATCTTGCACTGGAAAATAATGCAGGTGAGACTTTTTATATCCCCAGTTCTAGCCGTTGCTATGTCCAAAATTCCATGTTTTATACGCATCGCGCGTTATTTGCTATGTTCATTATTCCATATTCTATATGCTTCTTGCATTTTTTGCTATGTCTAAAATTCCATGTTTTATATGCTTCTTGCATTATTTGCTATGCCCAAAATTCCATGTTTTCTATGCTTCTTGTATTATTTGCTATGTCCAAAATTCCATGTTGTATGTTCTTCGTGCATTATGTTACTCTAAATTATTTCATTAATCGCAGCGTCTGAAAATTTTCAGGAAAGAGTCTCAACTGAAGTGTAAATTTTACACAAGATTTAAAACATCTGCTTTTTAATTCATCCACTGATTCTGGAGAAAGTCAACACTTTTAGCCCGGTATTTCAATAGCGATTAGAAAAGTACAGGCAATTTGAAAATTACGCGTCAGGTACAGTGGATAAGAAGTTGACAGATTAAAAACGTTCGAAATGGTTGATGCCTATTTCGAGCACGCACAGCGCAGCGCTCAGTTGAAGCAAAGATCAAATAAACGTGTTCGCTCCGTTGGGAGACTTCACCTTTGTTGAACAATGAACCCCAGTGAGGTTTTTATTTTAGCAGAGGGAGTGAAAGCTGCTGAAACTGAGCGTAGGATGTTGTCTGGGAGTGAAAACAGCCTAGCTCAATAACAATGCTGTGAACAGAAAGCGATAAGCGGGGAAGTTCAAATAAGCTCGATGTGGTGGTCCATCACCATCATGTCCACAATGCTCATAAGTCGTGATCAGTGAAGACCGATGTTGCTACATATGCCATGGTGCATAATGATTTGGGATGCTGTAAAACTAATGCAAGATGAGTGTCAAAAATAGCTTACTGATGTCCACAAGCAACAGTGGAAACGTTACAAAGAAGATCTGAGAGTTTGAGGGGAAATGTCGCCGGCGAAGAGACTGGGAACCTGATGGCAAGAGACAAAGCGTACAGTGGAAACCCTCGTCTTCTTTAGTAAAGAGGAAATTCAAATAACCTCTGAAAAAAGAAATCATGCTGACCTATTCTAGCGCATTTTCAGGAACACGGGCAAACAGTGATATTATGACACTGGTGTGACGTATTATGTTATGCTTGAAGAGAAACTGAAGGCTACAGTTCCCAGTTAAAGCTGAGCTCTATTTACTCTACTTACTTTATCCTTCCTCTTGTGCCGTAAAGTGTCGAGGGCGTTTTTGGGCCAAACGAGTGGCCTCTGTGACGGTCATGCCATAATTAGCGAGTGTCTCTCTGATACCACCTATCTGTCTCTTTCTCTGATATCATCTATATGTCTCTTTCTCTGATATCATCTATCCATCTCTTTCTCTGATACCACCTATCCATCTCTTTCTCTGATATCATTTATCTGTCTCTTTCTCTGATAGCATCTATCCATCTCTTTCTCTGATACCATCTATCCATCTCTTTCTCTGATACCATCTATCCATCTCTTTCTCTGATGCCATTTATCCATCTCTTTCTATGATACCATCTATCCATCTCTTTCTCCGATACCATCTATCCATCTCTTTCTTCGATACCATCTATCCATCTCTTTCTCTGATACCATCTATCCATCTCTTTCTCTGATGCCATCTATACATCTCTTTCTCTGATACCATCTATCCATCTCTTTCTCTGATACCATCTATCCATCTCTTTCTCTGATACCATCTATCCATCTCTTTCTCTGATACCATCTATCCATCTCTTTCTCTGATGCCATCTATCCATCTCTTTCTGGATCTTCCTCTTGAACTGTGTCCTGTAGTTCTTTGGTTGAAGGCTCTCGTTGCTGGCTATGAGTGTGTCATTCTCATCAAGTGGCCGAACCACGTGATTCTTTGCTTCTCTGTGTGTCGTAGACATGATGTAGTTCCTACCACCTGTCTTATGGTGTCATTTCTTAGTTTGTCAAACCTGCTGACAGGTGCTGCTTTCCTAAGACATCTCATCTCGCATGTGGTTATTTTATTCTTTTGTTTCTCAGTAAGTGTCAATGTCACTGGTAGCAAAGCGTTGGTAGGAATATGCTGTTAATTAGTTTTCTCTTAGCTTCAAGTGCGATGTTGGAGTGTGTAAGTAGCGGAGATAGCTGGTATGTAATAGACTTGTCTCTTTGTTCTAACATCAGTTTCTTTATCAATCTTCTCATCTTCTGTGAACATACATAAAAGATACTTGAATTCTTTTACTTGTTGGACTTCGCTGTCTTCAATATATACATTCAATTGGCTTGGTATTCTGCTAACTTGCATGGTCTCTGTTTTGGCAGTGTTGATTCTCATAACATAATGTTTACAGCTCTGATGGAGCTTAATTAAAGTAGAGCAGTGCTTTAAAAAAGGTATTGTTGCACCTTGACAATAAACGCCCCCTTGCAGCGGCCACAGCGGTGGGGGCAGTGCAACGGCTTCGGTTTGAACGCCTTTCTTATCACTCCCCCTGAAGCAGAATCACGGCGCCACTGAAACAGGTTTCCCCTTACAAGGAGACTACTGGTTTGATTGATTCTTCTTGTGGAGTACAGTTTCAACTTATAAGTTTCTTCTTGTTGCTGGTGTTCTAACCATCACCTAATTTTCTGTATTATACACTAAGAAAATACAACAAGACACCCAGGCTTTCCACTCCACAAAATTAGTACGAATACAACAACTTGAACATAACTTGGCAGTCTTCCGACCAAAACAAACTGGTCAACAATGAAAATTTCCACAAAGCCGATTTGTTGTAGTTTATCATCAGACAACACACATTTATTACAGAAATTCACAGCAACAAATGCCCGGCGTGAAATATCTACGCCACATGGGCAAGGAAAACCTTACAATGATTTATTCATACCAAAAACCATACTTACAGGCTTACCAAGGACTGCAGCCACACAGAAAAAACAAACTAAACTAATTCTGACAACAAGACTCGCTCTACCCCATTCTCGTTCGCCCAACACGTCCATCCAGTTCAACTTTCCACACATAGACTGCTTACGACCGGCTTTTTCACACGGACCTTTCTAACGACTTTTTGCACACGGGCCTTCCTAATGACGTAGTCTACCAACACAATTATTAGCAATACACAAAAACTCTCTGAACAGAATGGCTATTCTGTTACACCCCCTACCCCCCTCCCCCGGTCTGGCGCCAAGAAATGATCACGTCTTGGGCCCACTTAAACAACCTCTACGTGGTCGCAGGTTCACCTCTGATGATGAGATTTTGGAAACAGTGCAGATCTAGATTCGGGAACAACCGACAAGCATCAGCTCCCAAACTTTTGACTTTTCCGATCCCAGGATTTACGAGTTTTCACGGTTTTTTCCCTTGTGCCAGATAATGAAACGTACAGGTCCTCTTCAGCTGTTCTACGTCTCCATACAGAATGTCGGTGATTGAGGGGTTTGGTGGTATCAGGTTCTTCCGAAGGTCCTTTAATGCAGTCCAGCAGATGGTGTTTAACAGTTTCTTCTTCTTGTCTGTTGCAGTGCATGCAGTATGGTGTGTGGTCAGCGGTCACTCTGTGTAAGTGCTTATTGAGGGTAATTTGTCCTGTTCTCAACATGAAAACTGTGGATTGGTCTCTACGACATAAGCTGTTGATGTGGTCTCCGAGGTTAGGCTTTGGCAGCTGCGTATATAGGGATCTTCCATTTGGATTATTGGCCCAGCTGCCCATCCACTGCTGCTTGCAGTTGTTTTGTATAATGTGTTCAGCTGTTCTCATGTTGGTGGAGATGTGAGGCTGTGACATGATGGCTCCACTCTTGTCAGTTTGTCAGCACAGTTCAGTTTCATAGGAAACTCTGATATCAATGTGCCCTGGTATCCACAGTAGGGTGGTCTTGATGTCATAGGAGGCGAGTTGGTTTATTGTATGAGTATGTTAGTTGTAATGTGATCAGCTGATGGTATCCAGTTTTCAAGGGCCTGGAGAGCAGACTGGGAGCCTGAGAGAATAACAAGGTTTTTTTTGGATGAGAGGCAGTGTTTTTGTATTTGGTGGTGGTGGCTGTCAGGGCTGCTAATATTACCTACATCTCTGCATCATAATTGGAGCAGCGAGATCCACAAGGAGCAGAAATGTGGCTTGTTGTCTTGTCTGGAAACATTATGAGTACCCCATATCCTGCATTGTCTGTTTCCTTGAAAGCTGACCATCAATGTATGCATGAATCCAGTCCTTGAGGTAGGATTCTATAGTCTCCAGTGCACACAGCTTTAGGGTGTTGGGATCTGATGATTTGTTCACTAATTTGTTCTTGAGTCGGGTGTTAGTTTGAGGAAGTGTGTAGTTTGTGTTTGGTGGATGTCTGGTACTTAAGTAAGTTCTTCTCTGTCTTCAGGAAGTTTGTGTCTTGTATTTAACTGTTCTGCTATGTGCGCTAGAGTTTTCAGTTTCAGACTATTATTATGCTTCCATTTATCAACTACTATTCTATTAGGATGGTCTGTGGGCATGCGTTTATATAAGCATCCAAAAGACTAAACTTACACAAAGCAACTCTCAGAGAAACGTGATTAACCACTTCTCTTTCTTTGCTTTTTTTAGTTTCAAGTCTTACCTTAGCTGTTAGTTTATTGTACTCTGTTCTGTTTTCTGGGGTAGGGTTTTTCTCTGCATTCTTCCTGGCTGCCTTTCTTTTTTTGACTAAGTCTTCCAGTGATTTTGTCCAGAAGAGCCTATATTTCTTTCTGTATCCTCGGGGGATTGTTTTGTAGGCTACCCCAAGTATGGCTTGGATTATGTTGGTGTGTCAATGTTTGTGTTGTCATTTAATTTTGATAGGTTTTCATCTGTTTGTGTTCTGAATTTTTCCCAATCTGCTTTTCTATAATTCGAAGGAGGGGGTTTGTGTGGTCCTTGTTTTAGTGTGTGAGAGATTTGTAGAAGGATGTTCGCTTCCTATGTCATCAAGCACTCTCAGTGTACAACTGTTGTGGATGTCTGCTGAGACAATGGTGAGGTCAGGTCTGTATGTGCAACCAGCGGCTCTTTGGAGAAGTGTTGATGGAGAAGAGGAGTCTTGCAATATTATCATGTTGCTGGTGATGCATAGCTCTTCAATGTTGTTTTCCATCGGGTTTCAGTCTTTGTATCATAATGATGGTAGATGTGCATTAACATCTCCTGCAATGATAGTTTTGTGCATGTCTGTGCTGTGTGTATTGATTTGATTTTTAGAATTTTGGGGGACAATAAACATTATACAGAGTGTACCACAGTCCATCATGCCATATTGTTATCTCTTGGATATCATTCTCATTGCACTTTCTGTTTTTAACTTCTCCCTAGATGTCATTTCTCAAGAGTGTTGCAATGCCCCTGCATTTGCCACATTCACATTTGTACATGGTGTATCCAGGCACTGAGTGATCTTTTCCATATAGAAGGGTTTCTTGTATGATCGCAATGTGGATGTTGAATTTTTTCAGCTATCTGCTTAATTCTGAGGCATTTGGCCTAAGTCCAGAAATGTTCATTTCAAGAATGTCTCTGTGTGGGCCCCCCAGTCTCCCCCGTATATTATTTTTCGCTCAGGGTAGCCCTGGAAGGGGGGGGGGGGCGCCCAACCACCTGGCGCGGACCTTTTACGAGGCGACGTCCGGGCTCGAATGTTTCCTTTTTGTTTCTGACATTTTCATATTTTGGGGTTTTTGTCCTTAGTCTTTCTTTCATACCCAGGAGGCCTTTCCAGTGAGAAGCTGAGATCAGGCCCCAAGTGCAACACTGGCCCATCCGACAGCTTTCTGACAGTTTCACAGAGACACTCTTACTTTGGGATGAGAGATCTGATGGTGATTCAACGATGTCCATTCCCCACCACCTGTAGTATGCTGGCTGCTTTGTTTGCCTCATTCTCATAGCCATTGTTGTAGAGACCCATAGGCTTGTCACGTCCTGGACTTGTTGATCTCCACCAGACTTTCCGCATCCCCGCAGGTGATCTCTGTGTCCCCATCCATCCACTATCCCAAACAGCCCAGCGCTGTCCCAGGCCAAAATTTCAGCTCCACCTATTGACGGGTGTGCAATGTCAAAAACTGGAGGGCTTTCTATCCTAAGAGGGGGGCCTTCTATCCTAGGAGGGGGGCCTTCTATCCTAGGAGGGGGGCCTTCTATCCTAGGAGGGGTATTTGTGCTTGTCATTTTTCCCACAGGTGAATGGGTTTTCTCAGCGTACAGAGCATTTTGTCTGAGTTATCTGATACTCCTATAATAAATAAGAGGCTACTAGCAGATTTCTTAGTTCCATGTTCCCTCTTTCTTTTACAGAAAGTTTTGTTCCCTAAAATGTCTGCCTTATAAGAGGGTGACATTACATTTTATAACAATACCAAATAGTGTTGGTTGCTACAGGTTTCTAGGGTACAGGAGTAGGTAAGAGTTTTTTAAGCAATCAGATCTGATGTTCCTTGTTTCACAAAGACTATGTTAAGATAAGTGTATTCTTAACACAGTTGTTCCCAGGGGGTCAACTCCCAAAAGAATGAAGAAACTGGCAGAACAATACAAGAAGTGCATTGACTTGCAAGGGGACTATGTTGAGAAGCCATATAACCGTTATGTTAACTTGATTACAGTTGCCGGTACTGAAAGCTATGTTTGCCTTTACTTTTCCCTTCTCTCTTGTAAAATCATGGAACAAATAGAATCATTTACACGCTGAAGAAAATGGTAACTCTTCCAGAAAAAAAGTACTATTCATTTATGAACTATCAGTCATAACAATGAAATTTTAACTTGATTTAACTTGAAATGAACTAACTTTTGTACTAAACTGAACAAAAAGTACTAAATAATGTCGCAATGTTATCCGCTAAAAATTTGCACTTTAAAGCAGAAAATCACTAGATTGGTCACGCTAGTTACGAGGTAAGATTATGTTGTGAGCGCAGATATAGCGGTTGTATGAAAGTAAAATGTGAGAGCAGAAGTTAGATCAAGACATGCGCAGTGGATACTCTGCGAGCTGTCTAATCCCCGCGCTGTCCGTATACAAGCTACGTGAACAGACACTCCACAACATATAAGTGACTGCACACAATCCGTAAATCTCCAGTACAAATCTGCAGGTTTCAGAGCGGAGGCTATTATATGTTCTGATTTTATCCTGAGGTAAAAATGTGTGCTGTTTCCGCATATTTACCCGATGTGCTGTCAAGTAAACCATGTTCTTATTACAAAAGGAGATTTTTACTTGACATATTGATTGCCTTTTCTTAATGTGTGAATTTTATTACTAAAAATGTTCAGTAAATTTACGTTTTGTGACATTATTTCTGCCAGAATTTGACGTCTGTTTATTTTTTTCTTATAACTCTGGTTAAGAGTATTACATGTCATACCTTTCTGAGAAAAATTAAATTCTTTCAGAAAATGTGATAATCAAATGAATCTAATGTAAACACCAATACATCTGACTATATTTCACAACTAACTAGCAAACCAGAGACTATATATGCCGCTGATGATTTTGTCTACAAAACAAAAAAGGAGTAGAGAAACTAGTTATAACAGTCCGTAAGAATAATGAAGTGTAAAACATGAAAAAAAATATTGTGATCAATTGAAAGAAAGAAAATATTTTCCGTACGTCTACGCGTTATAAAGTGTTATACTTGTGGGAGGGAATCTATTCTCTCATTCAACGTACTATAGTACTTGTGAGAGTTATTCCATACCTTTACCCTTTTACCAATTATCTAAATTCAGGAATATTATACGTTTAATCAATCTTCTGTTAACAAAACTTTCCTGGCTTCTTAAAGCAAATCTTACTTGGGCTAAACAACAGTTCTAAACTTCACATAACAGCACATTGTCAACACTGACACAGTTCTAAACTTCACATAACAGCACACAGCCAACACTGACACAGTTCTAAACTTCACATAACAGCACACAGCCAACACTGACACAGTTCTAAACTTCACATAACAGCACATTGTCAACACTGACACAGTTCTAAACTTCACATAACAGCACACTGTCAACACTGACACAGTTCTAAACTTCACATAACAGCACACAGCCAACACTGACACAGTTCTAAACTTCACATAACAGCACACAGCCAACACTGACACAGTTCTAAACTTCACATAACAGCACACAGCCAACACTGACACAGTTCTAAACTTCACATAACAGCACACATCCAACACTGACACAGTTCTAACCTTCACATAACAGCACACAGCCAACACTGACACAGTTCTAAACTTCACATAACAACACACAGCCAACACTGACACAGTTCTAAACTTCACATAACAACACATTGTCAACACTGACACAGTTCTAAACTTCACATAACAATACACAGCCAACACTGACACAGTTCTAAACTTCACATAACAACACACAGCCAACACTGACACAGTTCTAAACTTCACATAACAACACACAGCCAACACTGACACAGTTCTAAACTTCACATAACAACACACAGCCAACACTGACACAGTTCTAAACTTCACATAACAACACACAGCCAACACTGACACAGTTCTAAACTTCACATAACAACACACAGCCAACACTGACACAGTTCTAAACTTCACATAACAACACACAGCCAACACTGACACAGTTCTAAACTTCAAACAACAACACACAGCCAACACTGACACAGTTCTAAACTTCACATAACAACACACAGCCAACACTGACACAGTTCTAAACTTCAAACAACACATTGCAAACACTGACGCAGTTTTAAACTTCACACAACAACACACTGCAAACAATGACGCAGTTCTAAACTTCACACACCAACAAACTGCAAACAATGACACAGCTCTAAACTTCACACAACAGCACACTGCCAACACTGATACACTTTTAAACTTCACACAACACACACTATAGACACGGACACAATTATAAACTTCATACAACAACACACTTCCAACACGGACACAATTATAAATTTCACACAACAACACACTATCAACACGGACACAATTATAAGCTTCACCCATCAACACACTGCCAACAAGGTTATAATTCTAAACTTCACAAAACAACACACTGCCAACATGGACATAGTTCTAAACTTCACATAACAATAAACTGACAACACGGACAGAATTATAAACTTCACACAACAACACGCCGCAAACACGGACACCGTTCTATTCTTCACATAAACAACATATTGCCAACACGGACACAATTATAAACTTCACACAACAACACATTGCAAACTCGGAACCAATTATAAACTTAACACACCAACACACTAGCAAAAATTAAACAGTTCTAAATTTCACACAGCAACACACTGTCAACACTGAGACAGTTCAAAACTTCACACAACAAGACACTGTCATTACTGACACTGTTCTAAACTTCACACAAAGAGACACTCTCAACACTGACAGAGTTCTAGACTTCACACAACAACACACTGAAACACTGACACAGTTCTAAAATTCACACAGCAACACACTGCCAAAAACGGATAAAATTATTAAATTCACAAAATAACAAACTGCCTAAGTGTATACACTTATAAATTTCCACAACAACACACTGCCAACACTGACACAGTTCTAAACTTCACACAACAGCACACTGCGAACACTGACAATGTTGTAAATTTCACACAACAACAAACTGCCAACACTGACACAGTTTTAAACTTCACACGAAAACGTGCCTCCAACACTGACACAGTTTTAAACTTCACACAACAACACACTGCCATCACTGACACAGTTCTAAACTTCACACAACAACACAGTGCCAACACTGAAACAGTTCTAAACTTCACACAACATCACACTGCCATCACAGACTAAATTATTAACTTAACACAACAACACACTGCTAAGACGGACATAACTATAAACTTCACACAACAACGCACTGCCATCACGGAAACAATTATAAATTTCACACAACAACACACTGCCAATACTGACACAGTTCTAAACTTGACACAAAAACACTCTGCAAACATTGACACATTTCTAAAATTCAGAAAACAACACACTTCCTACACGGACACAACTATAAATTTCACACAACAACACACTCCAACACGGACACAATTATAAACTTCACACAAAAACACATTGCCAACCCGGACACAATTAAAATATTCACAGAAGAACACACTGCCAACACAGACACAGCTCTAAACTTCAAACAAAAACACATTGTCAGCACGAACACAGTTCTAAACTTCACAGAACAACACACTGCCAACACTGACACAGTTCTAAACTTCACATGAAAACATGCCTCCAACACTGACACAGTTTTAAACTTCACAGAACAACACACTGCCATCACGGAAACAGTTATAAAGTTCATACAACAACACACTGCCAATAGTGACAAAGTTCTAAACTTCACACATCAACACTGTTAATAATGACACAGTTCTAAACTTCACACAACTAAACACTGCCAAAACTGACACAGTTCTAAAGTTCACAAATCAACACTGCCCACACTGTCACAGAACTAAGCTTCAGAAAATAACACACTGTCAGACAACACACTGCCAACACTGACACAGTTCTAAACTTCACACAAAAACACACTGTCAACACTGACACAGTTCTAATCTTCACACAACAACACACTGCCAAAATTGACACAATTCTAAACTTCACACTACAACACACCGTCAACACTGACACAGTTCTAAACTTCCCTAAACAACACTCTGCAACACAGACACAGTTCTAAACTTCACACAACAATGCATTGTCAACACGGAAATAATTATAAACTTCACATAACAACACATTGCAAACACTGAAACAGTTCTAATATTCACATAACAACACACTGTCAACACTCATACACTTTTAAACTTCACACAACAACACACTGCCAACACGGACACAGTTCTAAGTTTCACACAACAAATCATTGCCAAAATGGACACAATTTTAAACTTCACACATCAACACTATTTCAACACTGAGACAGTTTTAAACTTCAAACATCAACACACTGCTATCACATACACCATTATAAACTTCAAACAACAACACACTGCCAACATGGACACAATTATAAACCTCACAAAACAACACACTGCCAGCACTGACACAGTTCTAATCTTCACATAGCAACATACTCTCAACACTGACACAGTTCTACACTTCACACAACAACACACTGTAAACACCGACACAATAATAAACTTCATTCAACAACACACTGCCATAAGGGACACAATTATAAACTTCATTAAACAACACACTGCCAACACTGAAACAATTATAAATTTCACAAAACAACACACTACCAGCAACGACAATGTTCTAAACTTCACACAACAACACACTGTTAATACTTACACAGTTCATAACTTAGCACAACAACACACTACCAACACGGACACAGTTATAAATTTCAGAAAACAACACACTGTCATCACAGACACAATTATAAACTTCACACACAACACACTGCTATCACGGAAACACTTATTAACTTCACACAATAACACACTGCTAACACTTAAACAGTTATAAACTTCACACAACAACACACTACCAACATTGACACAGTTCTAAACTTCACACATCAACACACATTCAACAATGACACAGTTCTAAACTTCACACAACAACACACTGCCAACACTGACACAGTTATAAATTTCAGAAAACAACACACTGCCATCACAGACACAATTATAAACTTCACACACAACACACTGCTATCACGGAAACACTTATTAACTTCACACAATAACACACTGCTAACACTTAAACAGTTATAAACTTCACACAACAACACACTACCAACATTGACACAGTTCTAAACTTCACACATCAACACACATTCAACAATGACACAGTTCTAAACTTCGCACAACAACACACTGCCAACACTGACACAGTTCTAAACTTCACACAACAACACACTATCAATACTGACACAGTTCTAAACTTCACACAACAACACATTGCCAAAACGGAAACAATTATAAACTTCACACAACAACACACTGCCAACACTGAAACAGTTTTAATCTTCAAATAACAGCACACTGCCAACACGGACACAGTTCTAATCTTCAAATAACAGAACACTGCCATCATGGGCATAGTTCTAAACTTCACACAATAATACACTGCCAATATGGACACAGTTCTAAATTCACACAACAACACACTGCCTTCATGGACACATTTCTAAACTTCACACGACAACACACTGCCAACTCGGAAATAATTGTAGAAAATCAAGGGTATAAACTCACAACGTTTACATAGTTTTAATTGCACTGAACGAAAACAAAACAAAACTCATAAAAAAACAAAAAAAACATCAAAGACACACTTATTTCGATGACAGCTGATGTTCATGAAACATGATGATAAATCGTAAATCATAGAAACACAATTCTAAATGAACACATTATATTGAACGTAAATATTGAATGGTATGAAAATATATGAAATTTAAATTATCTTGCTTACAACCGAATTGCCTTGAGGAGAGATGTTAGGGAGGTACATTTTCACAAGGAAAATGCTAATTAATGAATGAAGGAATGAATGAAGGAATGAAGGAATGAATGAATGAATGAAGCAATGAAGGAATGAATGAATGAATGAGCAGATGTAATGATAAAGAAGCAGACATAATGTAGATTACCAAGATAAGAATCAGTGACGGGAAGTTCCCACAGCTAAGTTGGACACAGAGTGGCGTACAGTCAGAAGTCATACAGTAATAATCTTGGAGAAAGGATGTTACAAATCTGAGAAGAAGATTATTGTCTGATCATATCTCTTCTGACGAAGTGATGTGACGACAGAAACAAAACGGAAGTAACGATGTAACTAACAACAATAACGCCACAATAACCACTTGGAGAAGAAGCAAAATGGCAACAAACAGCTGCTCGATATGAGTACTGCAGCCATGATAAGCCATGATACTGGAAGAAGTAATATTACAGTAGAAATTATCCTGATCTAAAGCGGTTTCTATTTTATAATGGGAATGTTATAATAGTTACATGCTCATAAGAATTAACATTGTTAGAATTTAAAAAGAAAGTGAGATATTATATTTAACTTTAAATGTCAATCTCCAGGGACAGGGTATGAACTGAAACATCAAGAAGATGGTTTTGGACTCATCAAGAAATCCAATGAGGTCTTTTATTTACCTAAGTATGTGGTCTTAAGTCATCGATTACGTCATAAACAGTGACTACCTTTCATTATCAGCATCGACTGTTAGTTGTGCAACCAAAAAATTGAAAATATAATTAAGGTAATCATTATCGTACGGGCCGGCTAGCGTAGTGGTTAGAGCACTCGTCTAGCAACCAAATTGTCGAGGGTTCGAATCCCCAGCTGAGCGGGATTTTTTTTTCCGACCAATACGGCCCCGAGGTCGACCCAGCCTCGTAAAATGGGTACCAGAGAAAATCTGGGAAGTAAAGGCAGCGAGGAAAGGAACTGGTCACCCTACCTCATACGCTGATGACCCAGCATAATGAGGTCTCTAACGCTTCACCCCCTACGGCATTTGCTATGGGACTATCTTTTTTTTTTTAATCATTATCGTCACTTTCACAATTTCCTTTTTATAACCACATTCACCACTTTTCATAATACATGCCCTACGGCACGTAATAAGATGCACTTGTCATCAGAGAAACAGTTCTAAACTTCACACAACAATGCATTGTCAACACGGAAATAATTATAAACTTCACAAAAAACACATTGCAAACACTGAAACAGTTCTAATATTCACATAACAACACACTGTCAACACTCATACACTTTTAAACTTCACACAACAACACACTGCCAACACTTACACAGTTCTAAGTTTCACACAACAAATCATTGCCAAAATGGACACAATTTTAAACTTCACACATCAACACTATTTCAACACTGAGACAGTTTTAAACTTCAAACATCAACACACTGCTATCACATACACCATTATAAACTTCAAACAACAACACACTGCCAACATGGACACAATTATAAACCTCACAAAACAACACACTGCCAGCACTGAAACAGTTCTAATCTTCACATAGCAACATACTCTCAACACTGACACAGTTCTACACTTCACACAACAACACACTGTAAACACCGACACAATAATAAACTTCATTCAACAACACACTGCCATAAGGGATACAATTATAAACTTCATTCAACAACACACTGCCAACACTGAAACAATTATAAATTTCACAAAACAACACACTATCAGCAACGACAATGTTCTAAACTTCACACAACAACACACTGTTAATACTTACACAGTTCATAACTTAACACAACAACACACTACCAACACGGACACAGTTATAAACTTCAGAAAACAACACACTGCCATCATAGACACAATTATAAACTTCACATACAACACACTGCTATCACGGAAACACTTATTAACTTCACACAATAACACACTGCTAACACTTAAACAGTTATAAACTTCACACAACAACACACTACCAACATTGACACAGTTCTAAACTTCACACATCAACACACATTCAACAATGACACAGTTCTAAACTTCACACAACAACACACTGCCAACACTGACACAGTTCTAAACTTCACACAACAACACACTGTCAACACTGACACAGTTCTAAACTTCACACAACAACACATTGCCAAAACGGAAACAATTATAAACTTCACACAACAACACACTGCCAACACTGAAACAGTTTTAATCTTCAAATAACAGCACACTGCCAACACGGACACAGTTCTAATCTTCAAATAACAGAACACTGCCATCATGGGCATAGTTCTAAACTTCACACAATAATACACTGCCAATATGAACACAGTTCTAAATTCACACAACAACACACTGCCTTCATGGACACATTTCTAAACTTCACACGACAACACACTGCCAACTCGGAAATAATTGTAGAAAGTCAAGGGTATAAACTCACAACGTTTACATAGTTTTAATTGCACTGAACGAAAACAAAACAAAACTCATAAAAAAACAAAAAACATCAAAGACACACTTATTTCGATGAGAACTGATGTTCATGAAACATGATGATAAATCGTAAATCATAGAAACACAATTCTAAATGAACACATTATATTGAACGTAAATATTGAATGGCATGAAAATATATTAAATGTAAATTATCTTGCTTACAACCGAATTGCCTTGAGGAGAGCAGTTAGGGAGGTACATTTTCACAAGGAAAATGCTAATTAATGAATGAAGGAATGAATGAATGAATGAATGAAGCAATGAAGGAATGAATGAATGAATGAGCAGATGTAATGATAAAGAAGCAAATCAAGCAGTACCAGACATAATGTAGATTACCAAGATAAGAATCAGTGACGGGAAGTTCCCACAGCTAAGTTGGACACAGAGTGGCGTACAGTCAGAAGTCATACAGTAATAATCTTGGAGAAAGGATGTTACAAATCTGAGAAGAAGATTATTGTCTGATCATATCTCTTCTGACGAAGTGATGTGACGACAGAAACAAAACGGAAGTAACGATGTAACTAACAATATTAACGCTACAATAACCACTTGGAGAAGAAGCAAAATGGCAACAAACAGCTGCTCGATATAAGTACTGCAGCCATGATAAGCCATGATACTGGAAGAAGTAATATTACAGTAGAAATTATCCTGATCTAAAGCGGTTTTTATTTTATAATGGGAATGTTATAATAGTTACATGCTCATAAGAATTAACATTGTTAGAATTTAAAAAGAAAGTGAGATATTATATTTAACTTTAAATGTCAATCTCCAGGGACAGGGTATGAACTGAAACATCAAGAAGATGGTTTTGGACTCATCAAGAAATCCAATGAGGTATTTTATTTACCTAAGTATGTGGTCTTAAGTCATCGATTACGTTCACACTACAACACACCGTCAACACTGACACAGTTCTAAACTTCCCTAAACAACACTCTGCAACACAGACACAGTTCTAAACTTCACACAACAATGCATTGTCAACACTGAAATAATTATAAACTTCACATAACAACACATTGCAAACACTGAAACAGTTCTAATATTCACATAACAACACACTGTCAACACTCATACACTTTTAAACTTCACACAACAACACACTGCCAACACTTACACAGTTCTAAGTTTCACACAACAAATCATTGCCAAAATGGACACAATTTTAAACTTCACACATCAACACTATTTCAACACTGAGACAGTTTAAACTTCAAACATCAACACACTGCTATCACATACACCATTATAAACTTCAAACAACAACACACTGCCAACATGGACACAATTATAAACCTCACAAAACAACACACTGCCAGCACTGAAACAGTTCTAATCTTCACATAGCAACATACTCTCAACACTGACACAGTTCTACACTTCACACAACAACACACTGTAAACACCGACACAATAATAAACTTCATTCAACAACACACTGCCATAAGGGATACAATTATAAACTTCACATACAACACACTGCTATCACGGAAACACTTATTAACTTCACACAACAACACACTATCAGCAACGACAATGTTCTAAACTTCACACAACAACACACTGTTAATACTTACACAGTTCATAACTTAACACAACAACACACTACCAACACGGACACAGTTATAAACTTCAGAAAACAACACACTGCCATCATAGACACAATTATAAACTTCACATACAACACACTGCTATCACGGAAACACTTATTAACTTCACACAATAACACACTGCTAACACTTAAACAGTTATAAACTTCACACAACAACACACTACCAACATTGACACAGTTCTAAACTTCACACATCAACACACATTCAACAATGACACAGTTCTAAACTTCACACAACAACACACTGCCAACACTGACACAGTTCTAAACTTCACACAACAACACACTGTCAACACTGACACAGTTCTAAACTTCACACAACAACACATTGCCAAAACGGACACAGTTATAAACTTCACACAACAACACACTGCCAACACTGAAACAGTTTTAATCTTCAAATAACAGCACACTGCCAACACGGACACAGTTCTAATCTTCAAATAACAGAACACTGCCATCATGGGCATAGTTCTAAACTTCACACAATAATACACTGCCAATATGAACACAGTTCTAAATTCACACAACAACACACTGCCTTCATGGACACATTTCTAAACTTCACACGACAACACACTGCCAACTCGGAAATAATTGTAAATTTCACAAAACAACACACTATCAGCAACGACAATGTTCTAAACTTCACACAACAACACACTGTTAATACTTACACAGTTCATAACTTAACACAACAACACACTACCAACACGGACACAGTTATAAACTTCAGAAAACAACACACTGCCATCATAGACACAATTATAAACTTCACATACAACACACTGCTATCACGGAAACACTTATTAACTTCACACAATAACACACTGCTAACACTTAAACAGTTATAAACTTCACACAACAACACACTACCAACATTGACACAGTTCTAAACTTCACACATCAACACACATTCAACAATGACACAGTTCTAAACTTCACACAACAACACACTGCCAACACTGACACAGTTCTAAACTTCACACAACAACACACTGTCAACACTGACACAGTTCTAAACTTCACACAACAACACATTGCCAAAACGGAAACAATTATAAACTTCACACAACAACACACTGCCAACACTGAAACAGTTTTAATCTTCAAATAACAGCACACTGCCAACACGGACACAGTTCTAATCTTCAAATAACAGAACACTGCCATCATGGGCATAGTTCTAAACTTCACACAATAATACACTGCCAATATGAACACAGTTCTAAATTCACACAACAACACACTGCCTTCATGGACACATTTCTAAACTTCACACGACAACACACTGCCAACTCGGAAATAATTGTAGAAAGTCAAGGGTATAAACTCACAACGTTTACATAGTTTTAATTGCACTGAACGAAAACAAAACAAAACTCATAAAAAAACAAAAAACATCAAAGACACACTTATTTCGATGAGAACTGATGTTCATGAAACATGATGATAAATCGTAAATCATAGAAACACAATTCTAAATGAACACGTTATATTGAACGTAAATATTGAATGGCATGAAAATATATTAAATGTAAATTATCTTGCTTACAACCGAATTGCCTTGAGGAGAGCAGTTAGGGAGGTACATTTTCACAAGGAAAATGCTAATTAATGAATGAAGGAATGAATGAATGAATGAATGAAGGAATGAATGAGCAGATGTAATGATAAAGAAGCAAATCAAGCAGTACCAGACATAATGTAGATTACCAAGATAAGAATCAGTGACGGGAAGTTCCCACAGCTAAGCTGGACACAGAGTGGCGTACAGTCAGAAGTCATACAGTAATAATCTTGGAGAAAGGATGTTACAAATCTGAGAAGAAGATTATTGTCTGATCATATCTCTTCTGACGAAGTGATGTGACGACAGAAACAAAACGGAAGTAACGATGTAACTAACAATATTAACGCTACAATAACCACTTGGAGAAGAAGCAAAATGGCAACAAACAGCTGCTCGATATAAGTACTGCAGCCATGATAAGCCATGATACTGGAAGAAGTAATATTACAGTAGAAATTATCCTGATCTAAAGCGGTTTTTATTTTATAATGGGAATGTTATAATAGTTACATGCTCATAAGAATTAACATTGTTAGAATTTAAAAAGAAAGTGAGATATTATATTTAACTTTAAATGTCAATCTCCAGGGACAGGGTATGAACTGAAACATCAAGAAGATGGTTTTGGACTCATCAAGAAATCCAATGAGGTATTTTATTTACCTAAGTATGTGGTCTTAAGTCATCGATTACGTCATAAACAGTGACTACCTTTCATTATCAGCATCGACTGTTAGTTGTGCAACCAAAAAATTGAAAATATAATTAAGGTAATCATTATCGTCACTTTCACAATTTCCTTTTTATAACACATTCTGACCAAAGACTAACTTTCTCAGCCCATGCATACCTCCCGCTCAACTCAACCACGTGACTTCGAATTTTCTCGAACCACGTGCTTGGCACACGTTCATGTGTTGTGGTCTCCCACAACTACAGGGCTATACACAATACACTCTGTACAGAATTGTTATTCTGTTACATAGGGAGTATTATATCTATTGTTATATATAATGTTTTATTGTATATTTATGGTAAGGTTGAAAGTGTGATCGTACACTGCACATTGATACATTACACAAAATGGAAAGAAAACAATTAACAATTCTTCTTATAATCATAAACTTCTACTGTCGATTAAAATCATCATTTTACATAGCTAGCAAATGAACATAATGAATTATCTATTTTACATGTTAGTCATCAGTTTATATTACTTTCAGCATAATCACTAAACATTTTCCCCAATATGTTTGTGTTGGATTCTGATTGCAACAAAATTTAACTAATTTTTATGAATATATATATATATATATATATATATATATATATATATATAATGCATAAGCAAGAAATCGGTACGGACCTCCAGAATTGCGAACTTCCAGTATTAGCCTGTCTCTGACCTTTGGGTTGCCAATCAACCTAGGTTTGCTAATGTTATTTATTTCATCATCATCATCATCATCATCATCATCACCATCATCATCATCATCCGGTTCCGTGCCGACTGGCGTTGGCTATTATGCTTCTCCAGAGTACCCTATCCTTCATGCAGGCCATCAGCTCAGTTGGTGATCTCCTCTCACACCATCCCGTCAGACTGTCCAGTATCATTTCTCTTGTTCTTCCTCTTGATCTTCTTCCTTCTATTTTTCCTTTTGTTATAATATTTATTTTCAATGCCCCCTCTTCTCATTGCATGTCCTATGAAAGTACATTGTCTCTCTCTTATCTTTTTGACAAGATTTTTTTGTCTCTCCAGCTCTTCTCATACATTCTTAATTAGTTATTTTTGCTGTCTACATTTTAGAACTCCATGTAATTATTGTTCCTTTACGGACAGCATTTTCACAGCATAATCTAGTGCGCCCTGCCCTGTATGTAATATTCTCCTATTCAAAAGTTTATTTCAAAGCGAAAGTACCAGGTGCCTGTTTTGTAAGGTGACTGAACTACTCCAGTTCTGGGTAACCATGTTCATAAAACATCAGACAACTGTCCGCTGTCATCGCTACTACTCTACAATTTAATGTTTACTTTATTCGCAGTTATGTCTGTAGCTGATTTCTTTCTGTTTCTGGTATTTTATTATATATATATATAATTTTCAAATTTAAGGATGTTAACTTGGTAATATCCAGTCTTTTGACATCACCAATGATGCATACAATTCTCACTGCGCACGGAGATGTCACACCTTTTACGGTTATGTTCTGTAATCAGTGACGACTTGGTAGATTGACAGGTTGCCGGTCCTTCGTTACTTTTCTCATTGATTTTGCCTTTCCTGGACATAGAAATGCACCTTAAGAAGCCTAAAGGCACCTTAATGAGCAGGTGCAAAAGCTTTTCTGTTTACAAAGACGAGCGGCCTTTTAGCCTGATCGGGGGGGGGGGGGCAAAGACACAGGCAGTCAGCGACCCATAGCTGACCAAGACCCTGTCCCACCTCTCCTTTGGTACCCCCAGTAACAGGCTTAGCCTGGCTAACGGGGCAGAGATCACCATATTCTCCATGGTGGTGGAGTCTGGTAAACAAATATTGCACACCCACTGCTTTTTAGCTGCATTCCGGGACTGAAAAATTAACAGCCATTACCCACTCCCAAGCCGATACCAATCTGTGCCTCAGCACCACCACAGCATCGACAGCAAATAACACCAGTTTACAGGCAGATCTGAGAACACCAGTTTACAGGCAGATCTGAGAAAGAAAGAAAGATGATTAGAGATATAATACTTGTTCATCGAGTTTTTTTTTCCAATAATCAGGATAAACCAAACGATGTTAAAACTCAGTTAAACAGTGATAAATACAAAAAGGCTGTTTCTAAAGCTGCACTTAACTCTTTATAAATATACATTTTAAAAAGAGAACTGAAAAATAAACTTCTGATAAGAACTATCGGTTAGCACCGAATGAAGTAGCTTTCGTGACACCGTTTTAGTCCAAGTTTGCACGCGTGTATACAGAACAGAGGCCATTATTTTGAAGGTGTTTGTACCTTATCCTTGAAACGAGTTATTTTTTTTATCTAGAGAATTCTACATTTATTTCATTATTCACTGATGCCTTCAGCCATGAAGAAGTGAAGACTTCTCCAGTGATTTCCAGGTTGTTTTTCGTTATAAAACTGAACTAAAGTTAAAATATTAGAGATAGATTCAGTGCACGGGGAAGCAGTCAAAGTGTGAGTGAGATACTGCGGATCAGAAAATAATTTACAAACATTTTGTACTACGTGAAGATAACACGGACTCTAAATCTGGAGGTGATGAAGTGACAGGCGTAGACAACGTGTGAATTCATTCTTTCATTTGCATGTCCTTTGCGGAACTTTACCTCCCAAACAGAACTCCTGTAGGCCTCTCGGTTGTGAGAAAGATGGCCTGCTGCTGCTGCATCCATTTGCAGATCGTCAACGATATCTTGCAGGCATCTTCGTTTTGGTCTTCCTCTTTTTCTTTTCCCATTATGTATCCTTCCAATACGGTCTTCTCTAAATTATCGTGGCATTTAATGTGTCCAGAATATTTAAGTTTTCTCTCTTTAATCCTCTTTACTAGCCAGCCTTCTTCAATATTAAGCTCTTGTAGTATAGATATATTTGTTCTTTTTTGTGTCCACGATATTTGGAGAACTCTTCTGTAGCATTTATTTTCAAAGGCATTTATGTGTTTCTCAGCTGTTTTGTTACGTGTCCAGGTCTCACAGGCATATGTTGTGATGGGAAAGATGCATGCCCTTAAAAATCTTATTTTTGTGGTTCTGTCTGCTCCTCTCCATAGATTCTTTATTTGTTTTACTTTCTGAAGAGCGATAGATGTCCTCCTTTTAATTTCCCTCATTGTATCTCCATTATTAGTTAGCAGTTATCCAAGATATTCGAAACTCTCCACTTCTTCCAGTTTTTCCTCATTGATACATATTTCAACTGTCTTGTTTGTTTTGTCAGTCGTCATCAATTTAGTGTTCTTTGCATTAAGATAGAGGTTCTGCTCTTCGCTGTTCTTACGTACTGATATAATTTTTGTGTTGTGGACAGTAACACCGTGTCATCAGCATATCTAATCTCTGGTATTTCATAACCTCCAACTGTTATGGCATCGTAATATTCTGTGTCTACATCTTCTCTAACATTTCTCATTATATTTTCAATATACAAGTTAAATAAGTAAGGTGACAATATGCACCCCTGACGGACCCCTTGTTTTATGTCAAACCAAGTTGTTGTTTCACCATTTATTCTTACTGCTGCTTGTTAGTCTAGATACAGCAGTGATGTTAATTGTATCAAATGTGTTGGAAATCCCATTTTTTCCCATTATTTCCCAAAGTTTCTGGTGTTGTACACAATCAAATGCTTTTGAGTAGTCTATAAAGGATAAATATAGATTCACATTAAACTCTCTGCATTTCTCTATTATTAATCTTAGATTGAATATATGATCTCTTGATCCTCTTCTATGGTTGGACCATATTGACTTCTTCTTCTATGTTCTTTCGAAGTCTACCCATTATGATTTTTAACAGAATTTTACTTGCATGACTAATCAGGTCAACAGTTCTGTAGTTGGTGCATAATTTCAGGTTACCCTTTTTTTGGCAGTGGTTTGAATACAGTTCTTTTCCATTCTGTTGGCCAAATACCTGAACTCCATATCTTTTTACATAGTGCATGATAGATTGTTGCACACTCCTTTCCTCCTGCTTTAATAAATTCAGCTGTTATCTCATCACATCCTGGTGATTTACCATTTTTCAGATTCTTTATTGCCCATAAAACCTCTTCTAATGTCGGTTCGGGTTCTTTCTCCTCCAGTAATAATTCACATTGTTGATTTCTGCTTCCACAGTCGGTTGTTTCATACAATCCTTTGCAATATTCCTTCCATCTTTCTAGAATTTCCTCTGTCTCTGTCAAGGTATTCCCCATCTCATCACAAATTACTTTTAGCTTAGGTGTGACATTTCTCGTCAATGTCTTCATTTCTTTAAACATTTCACTATCTCTTCCACACTTCTGATGTTCTTCTACTCTTTCACAACAATCTTGTATGTGAAATCATTGCTTAGTAAGGAGTTACGTGGACAGACAAAGTCTTCGCAGCTCTCCTCCAGCGGCTGATACTGTAATCATTGAAACAAGGATAATAGTCTCCAAAATGATTGCTTTTTTTAACCCCACATCTTACTGACTCAGAGCTGAAAGATATTGTGACATGTAGATCTAGAGTTTTAGACGACGCTGGGTTGGCACTACTACAAGATAATGAAAGGGATCGTAAAATATTCTAGCCTGTTAAATAGGCTTTTCTATTTAAAGATAAGTGTTTATTGTTTGTTGTGAATATTTTGACAAAGTTTTGCTTGAGACAGTTAAGGAGGAAGAAAACATTGGAGACCGCATAGAGAGGAAGGGTTCCTCAAGAACCGGGTTACAGATTCTGTAAAGGAAAAACATTTCTCCCAGACTGAAAAAATAAAACCTATTCGAGTATCATCTTTGTTTACTAATAAAGAAAACCCGACATTTTCTAAGATCTAAGAATTTTGTTTTCGAACACAGCATTTCCAAAAGAAAAGATATAAGTTACGCCATATAAATAACATCATCCAGCTCAGAAGAGCAGAAATTACTAGTACTTCATGTATGTATAATACCTAAATTTAATGTTTTATGCTTTGCATGAATTTTGAAATTAAGATAGCTCAAAATTATTTAATGGGATGTATAAAATTCTTTGTCTGGGTACAAATTTATTTTACCTTCAAGATCCTCCATCGTCCTGCCGTCCTGCGTCTAGTATTTATCCGACTTCAGATTTCGTGAAAGGAAATCTTGCCGCTGACCGACATAATCATGGACTTCCGAGCAGCTCGTTCGATATTTAAAAGCACAATTAATTATTGCTTCAAATTATGAGACGTGAAGGCGATTTCGCTCCTCTGTCCATTGCACGTTCACTGTACATTCACTGCACATTTCCACATTGCCATTATGTCCAGGAACACTAAAGATAAATTCATTCAGTTTTAGTAACTCCGAGTACTGCTTTAAAGGTTCAGACTGTCCAAAGAAATAGGTCCACTTCACCTGCCTGAATTTGATGTTCTTTGTCCTTCTCTTTTGTGAGTACTGCTTCAAAGGTTCAGACTGTCCAACGACCTGCGCTATACCAGATAACTCTCATGTGATTTTTCTTTCTCTCACGTGTCACTAAAGTGCTTTGTGTACGATTTTTTCGAGGTCTAATCCTATAAAATGTGTTCTCTCACTTTACCGTACGAAAGCTTCGTTGTTTCCTAATTATAAAAAAAAATGTGCATGTTTGATTTACGCTTTTCGCTTGCTACATGGTTTTATATCTGCTCTTCCACCATGTGCAATGGCAAGGTAACATTTACACATTTTACATTCTCCCTTGTTTTACGAAAGACTGTTCCTGAGAAGTTTCCAGAGAGGGAGTTTTAGGGAATTTGAAAACATGCCATGCATTTGTTGCAACATCATTCAAAAATAAATTGATTTTCCTCAACACCTAACACGGATAAAAGTAAAAAAGCATTTATTTTTTTTATCTTTCTCTAGACATAAATCTCAGAGTGAAGACAGCCAGGAATACATTTTCCATTTTCATAGCAATGTCGAGGACAGTGGAAAACATTTTTTTTCCATCGTAGCGTGTAAAACTTTCAACCATTGTAGTGTCCAAAAACATCTAAACTATAAGAAAATAGATTCAGAAGATGTCTCACTTTAACTGAAGTAATTCATCTATTATCAGAATTTGAGCGTTGACATACTGAGTCTCGTTTTCTATTGGCATGGAGCCGTGAAGAAGAAAACATAAAATCTTACGTGCGAAGACAACCAATTGAAAAACGAAACGACACTAAACTGGCTTGAAATATGAGCCAATTTGGAGCCATGGATAACAAATTAAGTTTCCGCTGTTTTGCTCTTGTTTTAAAAAAAAAGTATATATCAGTTCTGGCAAACCTGAAATCGTAGTGAGAAAGATGAACTCGAATGCAAAATTCTTTTACTTGGAAAGAAGAACAAAAGCCGGGACAAATAGACGTCCTGAAAGTATTATTCGAGGAAGTGATTTTTTTTTAACCGAGACAGTCCCAGAAAACCGGGACGTTTGGCAAACCTACTCAAGACATACAAAAGATTTCAGTCACTGCACTCATATTTTACTAAACTGTTTAGGTTATATGAAAAAATTACCGAAGAAAATTTTCATGACCAGGAATCTTCAAACAAGATACATTTAAGGAGAATTTCATGCGATAATTTTGGAAGAACTTCTTGTGAGTTAGGCTGCACTGTTGACTTAGCTGAAAATGAAATGCGTGGTACCTATGTGGATGTAACAGATTTTGTAACCAAGGTCCACCTTTCTGCTGAGTGGAAACTGCTGATAAAACTAGGTCAGCTGATGATAGGACTCACATCTTGGGAGATCAGCAACGATCTTCTATATGGTAAATATGTGACAGGAACTCCAGATTCTCGCTAGCTACAACAGAAGAAGTAGAGCAGACAAATCCAGTTCAATGGTGGAATATAATGATGATATATTGATGATGATGAATGAAGTATCACATCATACATCTCGAACTGCTTGGTGTAGATACTTGAAGCTCTGTTAGAATACAAGTTATGTGCTGGAGACATTGTCAGTCTGGATCCTGCCATGTAATCCTACATCACTCATCATCATCAGAAAAAAATGTCAGTGTCAAGTCTTCAATTCCATATTGTCGCCATTTCTGTTCGTGTTTTTTGTTTTCATCACTTGAAATCAAATCTTGCACATCCTTGACACGTCGACAAACAACCAAGAGAGTTAGCAGTGGAACAAACTCTGAAAATTCCGTAATCTGGTTACATTCTGCTTTCCTTGGAAAAAAAAAATCAGAATGAAGAGCTATTTTCCGCTAACAAATACCACATCGATAAGTGACAAAACGTGGCTCTGTATGGACAATGTTAGTGAATGACATAAACTATGATGTATAGACCATCTTACATCTTACATCTTTCCCGCGCCGCTAAACGTCACATAGGCCCCGCATGGTTGTTCGCCAAGATGTCCGGTCTTCGGAGGATTTTTCAGTCTCATCAAGGGATGTTATGCCTACTGACCTAGCCTCTTATAACAATATCCTCTTTAGAGTTTCACGTGGTCGACCTCTTTTTCTTCGGCATGTTCTGCTCCATTTGATAGCTTGTGTGTGGATACTCTGAGTGTTTCTTCTCATCACATGACCGACATATGTCCATCTTCTTTTTCTGATCAACCATGAGACATGTTTTTGTTTGCTCTTCTGTCTTATCTCTGTATTGTTCTTGAATTCGTTCCACTTTATATCGAGTATTTCCCTTAGGCATTTGTTTTCGGAAGAGTCTGATATAGAAAGAGTCTAATATAGAAAGAGTCTAATATAGAAAGCGTATGAAATAGAAAGAGTATGATATAGAAAGAGTCTAATATAGAAAGAGTCTAATAGAGAAAGAGTCTAATATAGAAAGAGTCTGATATAGAAAGAGTCTGATATAGAAAGAGTCTAATATAGAAAGAGTCTAATATAGAAAACAGACAAGTAAAAAACAAAACTGACAATGGTGTGGACACTCAGAAAACATGAGTCAGTAAAAAATAAAAATTGTGGTGAAATGTTTGTCTTGTTTTAAGATGTTTTGAGACTTCCTTACGAAATGTTCAATTCTGCTAAAAACTACTTCTGTCTCAGTAACAGTTTCTACTTTTGCTGCACATATAAGTCCTTTTTTGATGAGTGTTCCTAGGTCTATATAATTTTTGTTTTCATTTTAACCAGTTATTCCAAACTAGTGATCCGTGGACCACCGGTGGTCCGCCAAACTAGTGGTCAGTGGACCACCGGGGGTCCGCCAAACCTGTCGTGGAAGATCCAGTCCTTTTTTTTTTACTTTCACTGTGAAATATTTGACACCCGACGTTCCGGCGAGTCCTGCCAGGAGGAATGAACTTTTCTCCACGTTTTTTTTTTTATCAGCCCGATTTTACAGATTTTTTATTATAAGCAGTTTCTGATTATAAGAAGTTCCTGATTATAAGAAGCTTCTCATTATAAGAAGTTTCTCATTATAAGAAGTTTCTGATTATACGAAGCTTCTGATTATAAGAAGTTTCTGATTATAAGAAGTTTCTGATTATACGAAGCTTCTGATTATAAGAAGCTTCTAAGAAGTTTCTGATTATAAGAAGTTTCTGATTATACGAAGCTTCTGATTATAAGAAGTTTCTCATTATAAGAAGTTTCTGATTATAAGAAGCTTCTGATTATAAGAAGTTTCTGATTATAAGAAGTTCCTGATTATAAGAAGCTTCTCATTATAAGAAGCTTCTGATTATAAGAAGTTTCTGATTATAAGAAGTTTCTGATTATACGAAGTTTCTGATTATAAGAAGTTTCTCATTATAAGAAGTTCCTGATTATAAGAAGCTTCTGATTATAAGAAGTTTCTGAGTATACGAAGCTTCTGATTATAAGAAGTTTCTGATTATAAGAAGTTTCTGAGTATACGAAGCTTCTGATTATAAGAAGCTTCTGATTGCAAGGAGGTTGGTGAGAAAATGTTGAAAAATCTCATGCTCTTTTGTTGAACATAGTTGTGTGAGCACATGTTCTCGACATATTGTTACACGAAGAACAAGCACGGGAATCGACTTTATGTTGATCCAGACTTGAGAACTAAAATAGACAATATTGAACCAGATGTGGAGGCGATTGTTCAGAATATAAAAATAGACAATATTGAACCAGATGTGGAGGCGATTGTTCAGAATATAAAAATAGACAATATTGAACCAGATGTGGAGGCGATTGTTCAGAATATAAAAATAGACAATATTGAACCAGATGTGGAGGCGATTGTTCAGAATATAAAAATAGACAATATTGAACCAGATGTAGAGGCGATTGTTCAGAATAAAAATAGACAATATTGAACCAGATGTGGAGGCGATTGTTCAAAATATAAAAATAGACAATAGTCAACCAGATGTGGAGGCGATTGTTCAGAATATAAAAATAGACAATATTAAACCAGATGTAGAGGCGATTGTTCAGAATATAAAAATAGACAATATTGAACCAGATGTGTAAGCGATTGTTCAGAATAAAAAGAGACAATATTGAAACAGATGTGGAAGCGATTGTTCAGAATAAAAAGAGGCAATATTGAACCAGATATGGAAGCGAATGTTCAGAATAAAAAGAGGCAATAGTGAACCAGATATGGAAGCTATTGTTCAGAATAAAAAGAGACAATATTGAACACGACGTGGAGGCGACTGTTCAGAATAAAAAGAGGCAATATTGAAGCAGATGTGGAGGCGATTGTTCAGAATAAAAAGAGACAATATTGAACCAGATATGGAACCGAATGTTCAGAATAAAAAGAGGCAATATTGAACCAGACGTGGAAGCGACTGTTCAGAATAAAAGGAGACAACATTGAACACCACGTGGAAGCGATTGTTCAGAATAAAAAGAGGCAATAGTGAACCAGATATGCAAGCGAATGTTCCGAATAAAAAGAGACAATATTGAACCAGATGTGGAGGCGATTGTTCAGAATAAAAATAGGCATATTTCTTTAACTTTGTTTAAAATTAAGTGAATTAGCTATCACACCTTACATATTGTCTTCGTTTGTCAGAAAAAATAAAAATGTTAACCGCTCCCTAATTTCTTTTTTTTTTTTACTACACTTTTGTCGCTTCGAAAATTCACCAAGTCTTACTATTTTTTTTTTTTTTTCGTTGTAGTGTAGCGTTTATTCATTTTTACTGAAAAAAAAATTATTTTGCATTTAAAGCACACAGCTACCATATACATAAGAACATTTTCCAAAGTATGAGGGATCATAGCCTGGATTTTAAAACATCAGGGGATTCGTGGCCTGGACTTGACACAGCAAGGGGTCATAGCCTGGATTTTTAAACATCAGGGGGTCCACATATTTCTGTTAATTGGGAACAACTGATTTACGTAAAAGACAAAGCCCGTGTTCCACACTCCCATCTTGACTGTACTGATCAGCTGACACAAGAAGCTGCCATATATCAGCATGGAAGTCTCATTTTCTGAACATTCCAAAAGATGGCAGGGAAATAATCTCGTCAAACAATTGAACGCTGTGTTCAGAACTGTCATTGCAGTTATTTGCAGAAACACTATCAAAGTAAACCATTCCAAGGTTGCTTTACTTAGGGGCAATAACAAGTTTAAAGAATGTAAGTACAAATCTGTGGCCAAGAGACTAGACACAGATTTTAATACAGCTGTTTTGAGTACTAGTTCCCCATTTAACGACTCCATAAATCTCGGAGAGAACGATGAACATATTGTCGTGGAATGCTATGATACCAATAACACCGTGTTCTCATATTCTTACTTCAGTCTGATTCTGGTAAAGAAAGATTTGGAAGCTATTGTTCAGAATAAAAAGAGACAATATTGAACACGACGTGGAGGCGACTGTTCAGAATAAAAAGAGGCAATATTGAAGCAGATGTGGAGGCGATTGTTCAGAATAAAAAGAGACAATATTGAACCAGATATGGAACCGAATGTTCAGAATAAAAAGAGACAATATTGAACCAGACGTGGAAGCGACTGTTCAGAATAAAAGGAGACAACATTGAACACCACGTGGAAGCGATTGTTCAGAATAAAAAGAGGCAATAGTGAACCAGATATGGAAGCGAATGTTCCGAATAAAAAGAGACAATATTGAACCAGATGTGGAGGCGATTGTTCAGAATAAAAATAGGCATATTTCTTTAACTTTGTTTAAAATTAAGTGAATTAGCTATCACACCTTACATATTGTCTTCGTTTGTCAGAAAAAATAGAAATGTTAACTGCTCCCTAATTTCTTTTTTTTTTTTTACTACACTTTTGTCGCTTTGAAAATTCACCAAGTCTTACTATTTTTTTTTTTTTTTTCGTTGTAGTGTAGCGTTTATTCATTTTTACTGAAAAAAAAATTATTTTGCATTTAAAGCACACAGCTACCATATACATAAGAACATTTTCCAAAGTATGAGGGATCATAGCCTGGATTTTAAAACATCAGGGGATTCGTGGCCTGGACTTGACACAGCAAGGGGTCATAGCCTGGATTTTTAAACATCAGGGGGTCCACATATTTTTGTTAATTGGGAACAACTGATTTACGTAAAAGACAAAGCCCGTGTTCCACACTCCCATCTTGACTGTACTGATCAGCTGACACAAGAAGCTGCCATATATCAGCATGGAAGTCTCATTTTCTGAACATTCCAAAAGATGGCAGGGAAATAATCTCGTCAAACAATTGAACGCTGTGTTCAGAACTGTCATTGCAGTTATTTGCAGAAACACTATCAAAGTAAACCATTCCAAGGTTGCTTTACTCAGGGGCAATAACAAGTTTAAAGAATGTAAGTACAAATCTGTGGCCAAGAGACTAGACACAGATTTTGATACAGTTGTTTTGAGTACCAGTTCCCCATTTAACGACTCGATAAATCTCGGAGAGAACGATGAACATATTGTCGTGGAATGCTATGATACCAATAACACCGTGTTCTCATATTCTTACTTCAGTCTGATTCGGGTAAAGAAAGATTTGGAACTTCTGTTGCAAGAAAACTACAAGAAACACGTGGATATAAATCGCCCTAAGGAGATTTAAAACATTCTCATGATTGGTATAGACGATACGTCCAAGAAAAATTTCCAGCGACTTATGCCCAAGACAAGAAATTTTCTTCTGAATGTTCTAAACGCCACAGAGTTACTCAAGTACAATAACGCTGGAGATAACACCTATGTCAATCGAGTTCCCATCCTTACTGGTAACTATACATACGAGTTTGAGGGATATGACGGGCCGTGGAAGGAGCCATTAGACATGATTAATTATGCTTTTCTATGGAGCGACTTTCACAGAGCTGGTTACCGTACAGCTCTAGTACTTGATGAATTCTACATATCAGCTTTCCACTACTTGAAAAAGGGTTGGTACAAACCACCCGTTGATTATTATCACAGGCCTCAAATTATTGAACGTGAACGAACCATATCAAAGAGAAAGGAGAATCATCTTTGCGTGGGAGATATCCCAGAGATCACACTCAACAATGACTACCTCATTCAGTTAGCGTCCACTTTCAACAACACAGATACACCTTATTTCGGATTCAGGTAAGTCTAAAGAAAATGATAACAAGAGTTATAAACTGAACAAAACAAAACTAACGAAAAAAGGAAGTATACAAAGTGTAATCGCTGTAAAAAAATGTGAACAGTTTGGGCACTGTTTTCATAATTAAAACTTGTTAATTTCAATAAATGACGATACTGATTTTTAGATATACATTACATAAAGATGCAATATGTCTGCGAATTAAACAGACAGACAGACAAAAAGACAGACAGGCAGGCTGGCAGGCACGCAGACAGACAGACAGATATATAGATAGATAGACAGACAGACAGACATACAGATAGATAGATAGATAGATAGATAGATAGATAGATAGATAGATAGATAGATAGATAGATAGATAGATAGATAGATAGATAGATAGATAGATAGATAGATAGATCATAGAATGGATGGATGGATGGACGGATGGATGGATGGATGGATGGATGGATAGATAGATAGATAGATAGATAGATAGATAGATAGATAGATAGATAGATAGATAGATAGATAGATAGATAGATAGATAGATAGATAGATAGATCATAGAATGGATGGATGGATGGACGGATGGATGGATGGATGGATGGATGGATGGATGGATGGATGGATGGATGGATGGATGGATGGATAGATAGATAGATAGATAGATAGATAGATAGATAGATAGATAGATAGATAGATAGATAGATAGATAGATAGATAGATAGATAGTTTCTTTTTTGTTATTAATTAATAAATAGTAAGGGATTGTAATAGTAAAATATTGCACTGTAATAAATATATTCGTGCCAGGTGAGATAAGTGATTACCTGTCACTGAATGTTTCACGTATTTTGTTTCTTTATTTTAAAATTAATAGTTTATTCAATGTTCAACATCTATACAAAGCTGTGTCAGGTATTAATATGTAAACAAATGGAGATAGATTTTGTGTCACATATATCGTTTTACCTGGCAGTATGTAAAACCACTATGGTAACTTTACATATCACCTTGTCGAGAGTGAACTAGTAATAATTAGGTGTAACTACCTAAGTTACTAAGCAACACGTTAATTGGCTACTAAATTAATGAGCTAAATAGGCAGATAACCAAATAAGTGAAACAGTTATACAAGATGAGTCAGTTAAATGGATGATAAGATGGCATTCACTCAAAATGATATTTTTGGACATAAATAAGTTTGTTCTTCTGTCTGTAAGTTGACTGGCTAAGTCTGGAGGTAGGCAAACATGAGATAAGTAAACATGAACATGACTCCATTCAAGTAAGTAGAATAATATGCTAGCTTGTTTAGTAAGTTAGATGTATTCAATCGATTTGATCAAATAATTTGTGTGTACTAGAATTATGTAATAAGTTAGTTAACCGATGGGCCTTCCTCATTACACGTTGGACGAGTAGACCATAAGTGCACAGCTTCCATGTTTATACCAGTCTTTGGTGGCTGGCGATGCCAGTTCTGCGTTAATTAACCAGTCTTTCTTCCCACTGTAGCTCTCTTGTCTGGCCACTCTACGTTTGTCGTTATGTTCCAGCAATCTGTTCATGGCTCTGTTGCTTGTAGGGGGATTTGACCAGCTTCTCTGAGTGTGTTCAGGATATCAGGCTAGTCCATTGCCTGTCCACCCTTCACTGTAGCCATGTCAGCATGTCTGTCTGCTCGTTCATTACCTCTCACCCCCGCATGACCTGGCACAAAAATGAAACAGATTTTTTCAGCTGTAATCTTCTCAATGACTCCAACCAATGCTATCGCACCCAACCGAACTCACTCGTCCTAGGCATATACAAACATGTAAAGAAAGCGTATATAAAACTGAAATCAAAAGAGCAGTATATAAGCCTTCATACCGAAAATCTAGACTCCGACAAAACTTAATATTGACAGCCTGTTGCCCTTACAGCTTTACTTCTCGTCTGGCACATGCTGACCACAACATGGCCAGCGCGGGAGATCATCTGTTTCTGGGGTTCCTGCAAGAGCTGAGAGACAAGAACATCATCAACAACACAGTTATTCTCTTCTTCAGTGACCACGGAGCGCGCCTTAGTTACCTCCGGTAAGTATAAAAACTCACAAAAAGTAAAGTACCAGCTGTATGAATTTTTACTTCATTAAATTGTAACTTTAGAATTCAAATGGACGTTTGTTTTTTTTCCTTGGTTACATTTCACCGAGGCATAATTTAAATGCGAAAAGTATTTCTCTAAGTCTTTGTGTCGTCGTATTTTCCGCTCAGTTTTCTAATACAGAAAAATTTGCCTACGACCAAAGCAAGTCAAGATAAACAATATTGTACTCTATTCTGCCAACCAATGATCGACCACATGTCACACCCAGAGCCCGTTTTGGACGTCATGGTCATCGATGTGTCTGGAGACAATCTGGAGAGAGGTTTGCTGGCTATGCTTTTGTGGAACATGACAGACACGCTGATACCAGTGTGACCTCTGACCTGGCATCCTGACAAGAGGAACGTAATGATATTCACGTCTTCAGGAAGGGGAGTCTGAATGTCCAGGTGTTTACTCAGAAACTACACACAAAAACTCTGAATGTCCAGATGTTTACTCATAAACTACACACAATGTCCAGACGTTTACTCATAAACTACACACAATGTCCAGATGTTTACTCATAAACTACACACAATGTCCAGATGTTTACTCATAAACTACACACAATGTCCAGATGTTTACTCATAAACGACACACAATGTCCAGATATTTACTCACAAACGACACACAATGTCCAGATGTTTGTTCACATACGTCACGCAAAATCACATTACCTGTACACTATCACCACAATAACTAAATCAATACAACGTAACTACTCAACAAACAATTCACAACAACACAATTCTTGCAGATTTGGAGCACTACATCCTTCACTCTAGTTCCGACACGTCTTCATCGTTCGGCACCCCGACCATGGACCGGCCAACTACCGATCAGTTCTAGTTCACAAAACATCACACGTCAAATCACGTGGTATCCCCCACAATTCTACATTCTCCTGTCCATATATGAGCTGTTCATGGTAGTAAAAATAAAAGATTGTAGTCGACAGCGACACATCTTCGAATTAAAAATATAGATTGAAGATGCTGCTACATGCTACTTACAGACATACCAGATGGTAAGTTTGAGGCTGCACACAACAAAGCCTTGGTTGAGTTAGATTTCAGTGGGTGAAGAGGAAACAAAGTGTCGCATTCAATTTAGTTGTGTTAATTTCTGATGATGTTCAAGTTATCTTAATGTGAATAAGACGAGAATGATAACACAAAACTATAATGTAATGCACATGTGTTTCATTATGAAATATCTCACACTTATCTATTCCAGCTCCACCTACAACTCGGCATAATAGAGTCCAGAACTCCCCTACTTTTTTGGGTGTTTCCCCCATGGTTCCATCAGAAATACCCAGATCTGATGAGAGTACTAAAAATAAACCAAGAACGACTGACCACTAACGTAGATATACATGCAACTCTGCAGGACTTGCTCAATTTCCAGGCTACTACACGACCAGGCAACATCTACAGCAGGGGCATCCGTTTGTTTCATGAAATACCTCGAGAAAGAACCTGTAAACACCCGGGTATTCCGGATGAAACGTGTATCTGTGTTCGTCTACTGGAAACTAATATCACCACAGATCTAGCACTTACTTTTTCATCTGTGTTAAATGAAAAACTGGAATCTTTAATAGATAATTACAGAAAAGAATGTTCTGAATTGCGTGTAAAGACTATACGGTCGGCGATGAAGGTTCTACAAGACTCTTCAGCAGAGAAAGACAACTCAGATACTAAATCTGTTTACAAGGTCATATTCGTAACTCGACCTGGGGATGGCCTGTACGAAGCCACGTTAAGTATTCCTGTCTCCACTAAAATGGTTGACGTGGTCGGTGACATCAGTAGAATAAATATGTACAGAGGTCAGGCAGAATGTATAAAATATGCTAAAATAAGACCTTACTGTTTTTGTAGTCTTATTTAAATTACTTCAATATCTGCTCCTATAATTTGTTTTACTGTATATAAGTTTAATGAATCTGGCATACAGAATTGTTTTTAAAATGTTTTTGTCTGCTTGTTCTTGTACAAATTTCATTACTTGATTTATCTTTCAGAGTGTATATGTATGCTTTTCAGCTCATAGATTTCATATATTCTATAGATGACAAATTTCTTAAAGGTAAGAGTCACATATATAAACTTCAGATATTTGAAAGTAAAAATTATTCATATTCAAGTTATAAGTTTATTTGTTATAGAATTATATTGTTTCCAAAGTTTAATTATTGTTAATAAAGCTCCACTAAATTTCAAATCGAATTTATTGTTGACCATGAATGAACTATTTGTATATAAGTTCATTTATGCTTGGTTGATGTGACTTTGTTGTGTTTGACACTTTCTGTCGGTTCAGTCACATCATATATTAAAGAGATTATCTTGTGAAACAGACAGGTTTAAACATTCAGGCCAACAGACAAAACAGGTAGGAGGTTATTCCATACAAGAACGACTGCAAGACAAGATAATCTCACAAACGTAGAATCATAAATGGCGATACTGCGCGAAACTCTGAAGAGGACATTGTTAAGAGAGGCCAAATTAACAGGCATAAAATCCTTTGATGAGGTTGGAAAACTCGCCGAAGACAGGAAAAGTTGGCGGACTGCTTTGCGAGCCCTATGTGACGTTTAACGGTACGGGAAGGATATAAGATATATAAGATGTGTTCTTCCACTCCCAGCAGCGGACTCACCCTGGAGTTTCAATAATTCTCCTTGCCAGTTTTCTGCTCACGCTGACAATCAGCTCTCATCTGTGTCTGATATCAGTGAGGTCTGCTGACCAATCAGAGAACTCCTGGTAGCCTGCTAGTTTCCAGAACGCCAGCTGCTGACCAGTCAAAGTGACTTGTTTAGATTCTAACCGTCCTACATGCGGTAATATCAGATAATTTAAACTTCCAGGCAGTAGATGTCAAGGTGACATCTAAAATCAAATTTTTCTGACTCTCCGGTTCCATCTAAGTATTCTCAACCTGGAGAAGTGGGACAGTGTTACATGAGACCAGCACGACACAAACACGTACGAATAAACATTTGTTTGCTACATGCTTTTTTTCTAATAATAAAAAATGTTCAACTTACGTATTAATAAATAAATGTATGAAGTAATATTTATTCCTTGTCAGTACCGGTATGCACTGATTCTCCAGCACAGTTCCTCTGTAATTCCTGTTTGTCCGAAAAATAGTTAATCCTTGATCTAATCATAGAAGAGAAATTATTCTTTAAATTATTCAGTTTCGGAGTTCAGGTTTTGATCGCTATATAATTCTCTCTTGTCACTTTTCTTTCTCTCACGTCTAAAATATTTCTCTGTTTTCCCAGTGCTAACCAGAGAACACTAGGTTCAATAAGTTTTCTGTCTGAGAGCTTCAGTTTCTCATTTGAAAAATTTTCTATCAGAAAAGTCAGAACGAAACTCTAACTTTAATACATGCAATACAACTTCAGTAAATATTACGGATCGTATACAAGTAATACAACTGATGTGGAGCATGATAATAAACTAGGATCCTGGTAACAGCCGAAGTAAGACTTATAAGAATGTATAAACTAGAAAAAATGTAGGAACAGCGTTATTATTTAAACTAGAAACAAAAAGTAGAAACGGCTTTATTATTTAAACTTGAAAAAAGTAGGAACAGCTTTATTATTTAAACTAGAAAAAAAGTAGGAACAGCTTTATTATTTAAACTAGAAAAAAAGTAGGAACAGCTTTATTATTTAAACTAGAAAAAAAGTAGGAACAGCTTTATTATTTAACGAATACAAAGCTGTGACGTTTCCGCGTTCGCCTTCGTCAAAAATAAGATAGACAAATCATAGGATTACATTAAACTAAGTTAATGAAATAACAAAAACCAAAAAAAATTAATGAAAAATACAAAATAAAACATTTAAATTAAAAGACACTTAACTTGAATAATTGACAGCGCTGTGGAGTGTCCTTTCTTCATCGTCACCAATGTAAACAGGAAGTGTCTGTTACCAAGGTGAGGACGCTTACGTTCTGAAAGGTGTAAAATAGTGCATGACTGAGTATAGAAAATGTTAAGAGAAGAGGGATGCGCAGAGAAGGAGTAGAGAATTCTACAAAGAACAGTGATGTCTAGAGAGTCAATATCCATGGATGATGCTCATAAGGGAGTGAAAAGTAGTGTTACATAGTCGTGAGTGGATAGGGAATTGTAATGTTGGATAGTGGATAATGGATAATGGAAGGGAGTCTATATAAGAGAATGTGAAATGGATGATTGTGGTTGTGGTAGAGGAGTAGCAATAGGATGGTTCATGAGAATTCTAAAAAAAAGTGCAACAAGTGAGAATGAGTATGATTGTGGAAGATTATGTGTAGCTAAATAAAGAGTTTAAACCATATGGTTCCAGTGTCCCAAACTCCTGAATGTAGCGGTTCTTAAGTGCTAAGCGGCTTGTGTCATTTGTGTGACATTGTTTGATGGCTGGCTGTGACCAGAAAATCAGATTTATCTCTATGGTTGGGGCCATTGAAATTATTAGGGAAGGGTTTCGAAGCATGCTGGGTGATATCATATAGATGTTTCCTCACCTTGGTAACAGCTATTTCGTGTTTACATTGGTGACGCAGAAAAAGGGACACCCCACAGCACTCTCAATTATTCACGATAAGTGTCATTTAATTTTAAAGTTTTAATTTTTTAAAAGTTTTATTTTGTATTTTTCATTAATTTTTTTTAGTTATTTCATTAACTTAGTTTAATGCAATCCTATACTTTGTCTCCTTTGTCTTATTCTTGTCCTGTTTGTTATTGCCTGACGAAGGCAAGTGCCGAAACGTCTCAACTTTGTATTCGTTAAATAATAAAGCTGTTTCTACTTTTTTCTAGTTTAAATAATAAAGCCATTCCTACTTTTTTCTAGTTTAAATAATAAAGCTGTCTGTACCTTTTTCTAGTTTAAATAATAAAGCCGTTCCTTCTTTTTTCTAGTTTAAATAATAACGCTGTTCCTACTTTTTTTCTAGTTTAAATAATAAAGCTCTTCCTACTTTTTTTCTAGTTTAAATAATAACACTGTTCCTACTTTTTTTCTAGTTTAAATAATAACGCTGTTCCTACTTTTTTTCTAGTTTAAATAATAACGCTGTTCCTACTTTTTTTCTAGTTTAAATAATAAAGCTCTTCCTACTTTTTTTCTAGTTTAAATAATAACGCTGTTCCTACTTTTTTTCTAGTTTAAATAATAACGCTGTTCCTACTTTTTTTCTAGTTTAAATAATAACGCTGTTCCTACTTTTTTCTATTTTAAATAGTAAAGCTGTCCCTACTTTTTTCTAGTTTATACATTTTGGTATCACAGCTTTACTGCAGTGCTTTGTGTATAGTTCTATACTTATACACTATTTCTCGGGTGTTACTAAGAATTATAAGAATCAGCATAGAAAGAAAGGAGAACAGTCTGATAATAACAAGTGGAAATGTCAACACTACTGATTTGTCAAAGACTGAACAGAACTTGGGAACTATAAAAACACAAAAACAGCTCTCATGACTCTTACATTATCCGCTGAGACCTCAGCGCATGTTATAAGTTTATTTCTGCTGTCCTGAACCCTTCCGACATGTTCTAGACATGGAACTGCTTGATTGCTGATGGAATGAGAGATCTGATGTTTCGTTTGATAGATGGCTCCGTCAAATTCTACTCTTGCATCCCCTTTTGCATATTTTTTTGTCTCTAAGCGCATTAGTAGTACCATAGAGACTTTCTTTTTTTTCCTAGACTACTCATATTTTTAACGATTTCCTATTCTAGCCTTTCAGTATTCCTTTCTTGGTTCTAGACTTCGTCGATTCTTCCAGTTTTCAGCTGCGCGGGTTTACTTGAAATAGATCATCAATCTCAACCGTTCTTTCAAGTCCATGAGACTGCTCTTACTTTTTCCTATCCAACAGGGCTGCTCTTACTTTTCCCATTTCTACGGGACTTTCATACTTGATGCCAATAAGCAGTCTCTGTTACACTCCATTTGTTACCATCTGTTCCGTTTTGTAGCGTCAATACGTCTCACCCCGACCCATTTTCTTATGACAACTTATTTCTATAATTTTGGTGGCTATTTTGTTTCAAGATTTAACTATGATAAGACAGAGTATATGAAGATATCAAGAGACCAGGGGCAGAAGGATCCAGATTATATAAATGTTGGAGCAGTTTCATCGAGTTATACCCTACCCTACCCCTTTGTTTGATTCCATGACATTATAGACAAAAACAGGCACCGTAATCAATTCTGAATCCCTGTGTGACAGTAGAGGTGTCGATGTGAAAGCACAATGTCAGTGCGGACAAAACTAGGAGCTCACTGAAGACAGTGAGAAGTTCTATACTTCAAGGAAAGAAAGTCATGCTCTCTTCCAATCTACCATGCAACTTGCAATAAACGTTCAAAAAGTTGTGAGCTACCTTCTTTGATGTGCCAAACCCACAATGTGACGTGTCTGTTAGGAAAGCAATCCTCATACTGTTGGTTTCATCTGCGCTATTTTTCTACAAAGTTTTCTTCCAGACACAGCGCTTCAAAAAAGGGTAGCTGCAGCATCATCATCGACCAAGGAAATTCGTTCAGCATTCTGTAGAAAGCGGAACATTCTTTCTAACAGTTCATTCTGCGTTTAACTGATTTTAGTTAGTCGAAAACAGTGTTTCCCAACTTTTTATATAGGTCACCCCTACGTTTTCCTTCGCCGTCCCATATACTGTATGAACCAGTGATCTAACAGAAACACTTCATTAATTTCACATTTAACTAATGAACTCACTTCATTTATTTATTGTTTAAAATAAAGATACACTCAAAGTTTCGCTAAAAACGTCTGATTCATTTTACCTGAAACAGAAGTTGTATATCTAAGACTCTCTAATTAGGGATATTTAGACAAAACTATATTTCTCGAAAATATCTGTTGGCACGATTTCAGATCGGCTACATCAATAAGATAAGAAACTAAACAAGACTACGTATCAAACTTTATCAGAAGACGTCGCTGGAACTACATCGGCCAAGTACTTAGAATGGATGAAAAACGACTCCCACACCAAGCATTTACGTGGTCACAAGGGGGTAAAAGAAAGCAGGGAAGACCCAAAGACACTCTAAGAAAAGTTATCACCAAGGAGTGTTCGACAATGCTCATCAGAAACAATGAAGATCTAAAGCAAGTAGCAAGGAATCGCCAGACACGGAGAGCCTTGTCCTCCGCCCTATGCGCTGCCTTTGGCCCAAGAGGATCAACTAATTAATATTTCTCAAGAAGGAGAGATTACCTCTGTAGTTTACTTTGTGAATGGACTTTTTTCTAAAATTTTACATTTTTGTTTTACTCATTTGAGATGTCATTTATTTATCCTTTTAAATTATGTACCATTCTCTTGACTTGTGCTTAACTTCTGCTACTGTTAACAGAGCAAAATAACCACATAAAAGAGTTTTCTGTGTCTTATATTTCAACTTTTTGTTACTATTCAAGACCCTACGTCGTCTGCGACTCTGTCCGTTGTTACTTCATCTTTCTCTTGTTTCAACTTTGTTGCTAGTCAAGACCCTACCTTATCTCTCCCTTGTTTCAACTTTGTTGCTAGTCAAGACCCTACTTCATCTCTTCCTTCCTCAACTTTGTTGCTAGTCAAGAACCTACTTCATCTCTCCCTTGTTTCAACTTTGTTGCTAGTCAAGACCCTACTTCATCTCTCCCTTGTTTCAACTTTATTGCTAGTCAAGAACCTACTTCATCTCTCCCTTGTTTCAACTTTGTTGCTAGTCAAGACCCTACTTCATCTCTCCCTTGTTTCAACTTTGTTGTTAGTCAAGACCCTACTTAATTTCTCCCTTGTTTTAACTTTGTTACTAGTCAAGACCCTACTTCAGCTCTTTTATCTTTGAACTATTGGTTATTAATGAAGACTTATCTTCAACGTTTTAAAAAATTTTCAGTTCTTTCTTGCCTGGTAAAATCCTATTTCACCTCTCATTTGTTTCAACAGTTTATTTCTTGTCAAGACCCTTCATTATCTTTCTTATATTTCAATTTTTTTTCCAGATAAAACGCTAATTCATTTCTCGTTTGTTTCAAGTTTATTTCTAGTCAAGACATTACGTCATCGTTGTTATGTTACAGCTTTCTGGCGCCAGTTAAAGTTCTCCATAAATGACACCGCCATCAAATGTCAGTTATAGTTCTCCATAAATGACACTGCCATCAAATATCAGTTAAAGTTCTCCATAAATGACACCGCCATCAAATATCAGTTAAAGTTCTCCATAAAAGACACCGCCATCAAATATCAGTTATAGTTCTCCATAAATGAAACCGCCATCAAATATCAGTTATAGTTCTCCATAAATGACACCGCCATCAAATATCATTTTAAGACAGTCTGCTGAAAAGAAAATGTAGAGAGAATAAGAAGCTAAACTTGAAAGTACAAACTAAATCTCTCAAAATATTTCGCGAAGTCGTCTTTTCCACATTCAGCAGAAGCCAGTCAATACTTAATTTAAAAAAAAAGCATTCACAATCTTCTAGTCGACACTTCATAGAAACGCGTTCTAAATCCAAGCTCGTTTTTTGGGAACTGACCACAGATATGCAAAGTATCGATATCTGCAGGTACAGAGAGCTAATAACGTTTCAGTGCTGAGTAACGGACAAGAAAGTTATCAACGACAGTCGCGCAATCGTTAATCTCATCTAGCGAAAATATGACAATCACTTGCAATCACCGATAGTGACATGAAGTGAACAGACCAGACGTTCTGGGCCAAAGGCCGGGAATACATTAAACGCAGTTTACCAATGAAAGTGTAAACAAAAAAAATGTGTTATGAGTTTTTTAAAAATCTCGTGAAGGTGGCTGGTTGTGAGCTTTCGGTGCGGGTTCCTTGTTTGCTGTTACTGATGTACGGCCAGAAAGTGAGGGAGCGTACTCTAGTAGTTGTTTGATGGATACTAATGTGATATTTTGTAAGTTTGTCTTCTGCAATGATCTTCACCTGCGCCCCGGCCCCATCAGCTGGTGTAAACTTTGTCTACTTTAACGTTGTATTATTATATATACTTCCTTTCTAAGTTTCGTTACAAAGAGCGTAGTACGTGACTTCGTATCGAAGGTGAAGTTTTCTATGAGCTCTCAAGTTTTCAGTACGTTACATGTGTGCACTAAGTGTGGGTCATTGATCAATATTATTGATATGCCATTTGTTATGTTGATTTATTGTGCTTATTGAAATTGCCATGTGTTCTGTTTTATTTGAATGTGCTCATTGAGTTTTGCCATTCGCCACATTTGATCAAAGTCGGATTAATAAGTCATCAGTGAGTTCACCATTGATCTCTATCATGTGTAATGCTAAAATGTTCACATGAATTTAGCACACTGAATTTCTGCACATGTATGTTTTGAGTTACCGATTTCACGCATAGATATCTTTCACATGTTTTATGCCCAGAGATGTAGAGATGTATGTACATATATGTGCTGGGATGTGTTTTCTCATTTCATTTGATTATCATTTTGTCGACAAGGTGTACTTGTGTAACTGCCAGATTGTTCGTGGCTCGTAAGATTGTGGAAGTTCAGAAATGTTTGTGGAAGATAATGTTGAAGAATTAGTGCAACTTGCACGGCAATGACTTATATGAATGTGGAAGTTCAGAACATGTCAGATGAAGAAAATGTATAAGATTTAGTGCGGCTTGCACGAAGGTTTTTCCTGAGGAAGCCTTAGGTTAAAAAAGGGCCTAGTGAGTGTGAAGTGTACTATGAGCTTAACCATGAAGATGTTTATTGCTCGTGTATTTGTTGACCATACGTTGTCTTTCTTTGTTCTTGTTGTTCTGGGCTTTTGTTATTCCAGTGATCTTTCTTGAGTGACGTGTCCAGTCTTGTAATTAAACGATACTTATATATTTCTTGATCACGAGTCGTTGAAGGCTGTTGCTCATGTTCTAGTGCAAATGTGCTGCATGTCGGGTGTAATACCTTTAATGTGCAGCATGTCGGGTGTAATACCTTTAATGTGCAGCATGTCGGGTGTAATACCTTTAATGTGCTGCATGTCGGGTGTAATACCTTTAATGTGCAGCATGTCGGGTGTAATACCTTTAATGTGCAGCATATCGGGTGTAATACCTTTAATGTGCTGCATGTCGGGTGTAATACCTTTAATGTGCAGCATGTCGGGTGTAATACCTTTAATGTGCTGCATGTCGGGTGTAATACCTTTAATGTGCTGCATGTCGGGTGTAATACCTTTAATGTGCAGCATGTCGGGTGTAATACCTTTAATGTGCAGCATGTCGGGTGTAATACCTTTAATGTGCAGCATGTCGGGTGTAATACCTTTAATGTGCTGCATGTCGGGTGTAATACCTTTAATGTGCTGCATGTCGGGTGTAATACCTTTGACACTAACATTCAAACTGGTAGAATACTAGAACCAACGAAGGCCAAACCTGTTGAGATGTATTAAAGGGGAGGTAATTTGTCCCATTTAGTACGATTTTACACACAAATTAGGGAAATATATTTACGAAGAATAAGAATAATATTTTGGCCAAACACTATAAGAAATAACATCTTTTGGACAGAAATGCAGATGAAGCCATTGAAAGCAATTATTGAGGAAAGACGCTGGCGATGGTTGGGACATGTGCTCCGGATGATTGACGACTCACTACCAAAAACAGCACTAAGATGGACATCACAGAAGTAAGTGTAGACGGAAGGAGACATGGAGAAGAACAACAGAGAGGTCACCTGTGCAAGAGCAGAAAAAAGGCAAAGGACAAGCATTTGTGAAAAACCCTCTTGGAAGCCCCACGTGCCCTTCAAGGGATCTCAAAGCCAACCGAAAGCTGTAATCATTCTTGTTCTTCACGTTGCTGCCTGCTTCCTGATTCTTCACTTTGCTGCCTGCTTCCTGGTTCTTCACTTTGCTGCCTGCTTCCTTTCTCTTCACGTTGCTGCCTGCTTCCTGGTTCTTCACTTTGCTGCCTGCTTCCTTTCTCTTCACGTTGCTGCCTGCTTCCTTGTTCTTCACGTTGCTTCCTGTTTCCTTGTTCTTCACTTTGCTGACTGCTTCCTTGTTCTTCATTTTGTTGTCTGCTTCCTTGTTCTTCACTTTGCTGACTGCTTCCTTGTTCTTCAGTAACGCTGGTTGTGATGTAGGAGCCTCCTCATAAGCTGATATCGGGCGATGTCCAGACAGAGAATTTAGATTCTATCTATAACCCTCGCAGAGAATTTAGATTCTATCTATAACCCTCGCAGAGAATTTAGATTCTATCTATAACCCTCGCAGAGAATTTAGATTCTATCTATAACCCTCGCAGAGAATTTAGATTCTATCTACCGCCAACCCAGAAATATTTTATTCTATCTATCATCCACACAGAGAATTTAAATTCTATCCATCATCCATTAAGAGAATTTGGCTTCTAACTATCACCCGCTCAGAGAATTTAGATTCAATCTATCAGCCATTCAGAGAATTTGGATTCCTCCTATCACCCGCCCAGAGAATTTAGGTTCTGCCTATCTCCTACACAGAGAATTTAGATTATATCTATCACCCACACAGAGAATTTAGATTATATCTATCACCCACACAGAGAATTTTCATTTTATCTATTACCCATACAGAGAATTTTCATTTTATCTATTACCCACAGAGAGAATTTAGATTTTATCTATTACTCACACAGAGAATTTATATTCTATCTGTCAGCCATGCAAAGAGTTTAGATTCTATCTGTCACCCATGCAGAGAGTTTAGATTCTATCTGTCACCCATGCAGAGAGTTTAGATTCTATCTGTCACCCACACAGAGAATTTAGATTCTATCTGTCGCCCACACAGAGAATTTAAATTGTATCTGTCACCCACATAGAGAATTTAGATTCTATCTGTCACCCACACAGAGAATTTATATTCTATCTGTCACCCACACAGAGAATTTATATTCTATCTGTCACCCACAGATAGAATTTAGATTGTATCTGTCACCCACACAGAGAATTTATATTCTATCTATCACCCACACAGATAATTTATTTTTTATCTGTCACCCACACAGAGAATTTATATTTTATCTGTCACCCACACAGAGAATTTATATTCTATCTGTCACCCACACAGTCTCATTTGATGCATTTCTCAAACCTCTACTGGATGGTAGGGAAAGCTTTGTCTTGAGCCTCGCTGACTTCGTTGGCCTGCAGGGCAGCCTCCTATCTGTGACGGAACACGGTTTCTAAGTCTTCCCCTATGCCAACACGGGTTCTATGTCTTCCTCTGTGCCAACACGGGTTCTATGTCTTCCTCTGTGCCAACACCGGTTCTATGTCTTCCTCTGTGCCAACACGGGTTCTATGTCTTCCTCTGTGCCAACACCGGTTCTATGTCTTCCTCTGTGCCACCACGGGTTCTATGTCTTCCTCTGTGCCACCACGGGTTCTATGTCTTCCTCTGTGCCACCACGGTTGTAAGTCTTCCCTGTGCCAACACGGGTTCTATGTCTTCCTCTGTGCCACTACAGGTTCTATGTCTTCCTCTGTGCCACCACGGGTTGTAAGTCTTCCCTGTGCCAACACGGGTTCTATGTCTTCCTCTGTGCCACTACAGGTTCTATGTCTTCCTCTGTGCCACCACGGTTGTAAGTCTTCCCTGTGCCAACACGGGTTCTATGTCTTCCTCTGTGCCACCACAGGTTCTAAGTCTTCCTCTGTGCCACCACGGGTTCTATGTCTTACCTGAGCCAACACGGGTTCTATGTCTTCCTCTGTGCCACCACAGGTTCTATGTCTTCCTCTGTGCCAACACGGGTTCTAAGTCTTCCTTGTGCCACCACGGGTTCTATGTCTTCCTCTGTGGCACCACGGGTTCTATGTCTTCCTCTGTGCCACCACGGGTTGTAAGTCTTCCTCTGTGCCACCAGACTTGCCTTTTCGAAGCTGGACCTAAAGTGCGACCTGGAAATTGACAACTTTGAGAGCCAGAATCTCTACTGTGAGGTTCCTATGGATCTTGGAGCACACACCCTCAAAGAAAGCTATTGGGTCTTTGATAATGGGATGGCTTTGAGACACATCCATCTCCCAACACTGCAGGTATTTCCCTATTACCCATAGCCTCTGCCTGAAGACAAGATCGCCTGTTTTGTCGTCGGGCAGGTCTTGCTGCTGCTTCAAGCCTGGTAATACTTCTCTCCCCACAGCCATGACGCCAGGCGCTTTACAGACCAGTCGCCTGAGTCTCTTTTATGAGGTCTTTGTTGACCTTTGCTGACCTCCTTCGTGAGTGATGCTACCCATATCCGGTGGTAAGGTCTTTTTTGCTTTCTCAAGTTTTGAGGCTCTCAGAGCAGCCTCGACTTCGTCACCCAGCTGTTGCAGCTCTGGCTGGCGCTGGACCTTTTTATCAGAGTTTTCAGTATCAGCCCGAAGAGCTAGAAACCTGCCGTCTGTGCAGTCCGACGAACTCCCATGATCCATGTCGCCGCACCAGTTTCCACAATCTTCTCTGTGAGAATTAATTGGACTCTTATTTGGGGAACCCATATCTCTCTGATTTGGGGAACCCATATCTCTCTGATTTGGGGAACTCATATCTCTCTGATTTGGGGAACTCATATCTCTCTGATTTGGGGAACTCATATCTCTCTGATTTGGGGAACCCATATCTCTCTGATTTGGGGAACTCATATCTCTCTGATTTGGGGAACTCATATCTCTCTGATTTGAGGAACTCATATCTCTCTGATTTGGGGAACCCATATCTCTCTGATTTGGGGAACCCATATCTCTCTGATTTGGGGAACCCATATCTCTCCGCCAGCTGACACAGTACTGATAATATAGACATTTCACGTGTGAAATAGGAATACCTAGCATATCCCTTCTTTCTACGTGGAAACTTTAATTGTTGGTAAAAGTAAAAAAAAGGTCAAGGTAATCCTGTCATGTCTTAGAAGCACATGGCGATATGGTGTTAGTGCGGATATGTTCCTTGACCTGTCAGCACAGTAGAGGGTGATATGGTCAGCATCACGTCTGGCCGCCTTTCCTTCCCCAACTCCAGAAGAAGTCGGGTACCTATTTCTACAGCTTGGTGACTGTGTTGCCTCCGGCCGGATTCGAACCTCCGACTTTCGCCATGAGAGACCAGTGCATTAACCACTTCGCCATTCAGGCACCCAATTGCCGCCAGCGGGTAAATTCTTTGTATAAGCCCTATTAGTTCCTTTCCATTCACAAGTGAAGACTCTATGATATCCACAGAATTTGTATAACAGATAGTCAATTTCCACATCTCTGCCACGCCCCTTGCAATGTCCTGTACCAGGACTTTTCCGCAGGTTGCGCGAGGTGCGCCTTACATCAGCCCCCTACAAGACTCCGATGACAGATCTCCAATGAGCCAGTAAGACGTCTGTGACACGTATGTTGGCTTTTCATTAAACCTGTAATATGCTAGATGCAGTAAGTACGTCTAAAGGAAAGCACGTTTGTTGTAGGCTTGGTACAACTTTGGTTGGGGTCCGTCACGTAGCGGGGTGCGCCCTATGTCACGTGGCGGGGTGAGTCCTATTTTGTAAACAATGTTTTGCTCTAGTAGTCTAAGGTAGTCAAGTGTGTTGAAACCTCGGAAGAATTTGGGTTTGGACCCGCTAAGTGGGTGAAGCTGGCCCCACGTTTGGTGGCCTAGAATCTGGTGACCCAACGTTCTCTCAGCGGAATTTGGCCTTAGAGATCCCCCGGGGGTTTGGGGGTAGGGGCGGGGCTGTGGCCCAGGCAAGGTACGCCAGACAGCTGTCATATATACTACCTCGTGTCGTGCCATTTTGTCCCTGGAAATTGATTAAATGAATGTTTTCTCCCAAGGCAATGCCCCGACCCACGAGTTACTCCCATTCAATGTTCGAGTACAGCACCGTCAAATCTTGCAAATTAACTCAACAAACGTTTTTTAAAAAATGTCATTACTGAAAACATATTTTATTAGAGGTTCTACGAGAAGGCAAACATTCTCAGAAACTTGACACTGACATTTATATGTTCTATTATGTTCATACAATGCAGAACTTCTGTATTTAATATTTTTTATTGCACTGAATCAATGGCTGCTCTAATTTAAGCCTAGGTGATAATTCACTCAAATTTTGAAGGGAAAATTGTGGTTTTTAGATTCTTGGTGTTCATTATACATATAGAAATGTAAATATAGAAATGTCCTCAGTCATTACAGCCAAGAAAAGTCAGTGACATTTTACTATTAGAAAACAGCTTACTACGGAAACAAAATACATACTATTTTTTTTTCATTATACATGACACTAACAAGGACAAATTAATATGTTCTTCATTTTTTTCCCTCAGTCAGTCACTCAGTTCCTATGGATCTTGGAGCACACACCCTCAAAGAAAGCTATTGGGTCTTTGATAATGGGATGGCTTTGAGACACATTCATCTCCCAACACTGCAGGTAGTTCCGTATTACCCATAGCTTCTGCCTGAAGACAAGATCGCCTGTTTTGTCGTCGGGCAGGTCTTGCTGCTGCTTCAAGCCTGGTAATACTTCTCTCCCCACAGCCATGACGCCAGGCGCTTTACAGACCAGCTCGCCTGGAGTCTCTTTTATGAGGTCTTTGTTGACCTTTGCTGACTTCCTTCGTGAGTGATGCTACCCATATCCGGTGGTAAGGTCTTTTTTGCTTTCTCAATTTTTGAGGCTCTCAGAGCAGCCTCGACTTCGTCACCCAGCTGTTGCAGCTCTGGCTGGCGCTGGACCTTTTTATCAGAGTTTTCAGTATCAGCCCGAAGAGCTAGAAACCTGCCGTCTGTGCAGTCCGACGAACTCCCTTGATCCATGTCGCCCCACCAGTTTCCACAATCTTCTTTGTGAGAATTAATTGGACTCTTATTTGTTAACCCATATCTCTCTGATTTGGGGAACCCATATCTCTCTGATTTGGGGAACCCATATCTCTCTGATTTGGGGAACTCATATCTCTCTGATTTGGGGAACTCATATCTCTCTGATTTGGGGAACTCATATCTCTCTGATTTGGGGAACCCATATCTCTCTGATTTGGGGAACTCATATCTCTCTGATTTGGGGAACTCATATCTCTCTGATTTGAGGAACTCATATCTCTCTGATTTGGGGAACCCATATCTCTCTGATTTGGGGAACCCATATCTCTCTGATTTGGGGAACCCATATCTCTCCGCCAGCTGACACAGTACTGATAATATAGACATTTCACGTGTGAAATAGGAATACCTAGCATATCCCTTCTTTCTACGTGGAAACTTTAATTGTTGGTAAAAGTAAAAAAAAAGGTCAAGGTAATCCTGTCATGTCTTAGAAGCACATGGGGATATGGTGTTAGTGCGGATATGTTCCTTGACCTGTCAGCACAGTAGAGGGTGATATGGTCAGCATCACGTCTGGCCGCCTTTCCTTCCCCAACTCCAGAAGAAGTCGGGTACCTATTTCTACAGCTTGGTGACTGGGATGCCTCCGGCCGGATTCGAACCTCCGACTTTCGCCATGAGAGACCAGTGCACTAACCACTTCGCCATTCAGGCACCCAGCTGCTGCCAGCGGGTAAGTTCTTTGTATAAGCCCTATTAGTTCCTTTCCAATCTCAAGTGAAGACGCTATGATATCCACAGAATTTGTATAACAGATAGTCAATTTCCACATCTCTGCCACGCCCCTTGCAATTTCCTGTACCAGGACTTTTCCGCAGGTTGCGCGAGGTGCACCTTACAGCAGCCCCCTACAAGACTCCGATGACAGATCTCCAATGAGCCAGTAAGTCGTCTGTGACACGAATGTTGGCTTTTCATTAAACCTGTAATATGCTAGATGCAATAAGTACGTCTTAAGGAAAGCACGTTTGTTGTAGGCTTGGTACAACTTTGGTTGGGGTCCGTCACGTAGCGGGGTGGGCCCTGTGTCACGTGGCGGGGTGGGTCCTATTGTGTAAACAATGTTTTGCCCTAGTAGTCTAAGGTAGTCAAGTGTGTTGAAACCTTGGAAGAATTTGGGTTTGGGCCCGCTATGTGGGTGAAGCTGGCCCCACGTTTGGTGGCCTAGAATCTAGTGACCCAACGTTCTCTCAGCGGAATTTGGCCTTAGAGATCCCCCGGGGGTTTGGGGGTAGGGGCGGGGCTGTGGCCCAGGCCAGGTACGCCAGACAGCTGTCATATATACTACCTCGTGTCGTGCCATTTTGTCCCTGGAAATTGATTAAATGAATGTTTTCTCCCAAGGCAATGCCCCGACCCACGAGTTACTCCCATTCAATGTTCGAGTACAGCACCGTCAAATCTTGCAAATTAACTCAACAAACGTTTTTAAAAAAATGTCATTACTGAAAACATATTTTATTAGAGGTTCTAAGAGAAGGCAAACATTCTCAGAAACTTGACACTGACATTTATATGTTCTATTATGTTCATACAATGCAGAACTTCTGTATTTAATATTTTTTATTGCACTGAATCAATGGCTGCTCTAATTTAAGCCTAGGTGATAATTCACTCAAATTTTGAAGGGAAAATTGTGGTTTTTAGATTCTTGGTGTTCATTAAAGTACATATAGAAATGTCCTCAGTCATTACAGCCAACAAAAGTCAGTGACATTTTACTATTAGAAAACAGCTTACTACGGAAACAAAATACATACTATTTTTTTCATTATACATGACACTAACAAGGACAAATTAATATGTTCTTCATTTTTTTCCCTCAGTCAGTCACTCAGTTCCTTGTCCTTTGCGGAACTTTGCCTCCCTAACAGCACTCCTGTAGTCCTCTCGGTTATAAGCAAGATGGCCTGCTGCTGATGCCTCGAGTCGCAGATCATCAACGATGTCTTGCAATTATCTTCGCCTTGGTCTTCCTCTCTTTCTTTTTCTCATTATGTACCCTTCCAAGACGGTCTTCTATAAATTATCATAACGTGTAATGTGTCCAAAATATTTGTTTTCTTTGTTTAATCTTCTTTATCGGCCAACCTTATTTAATATTAAGTTCTTGTAGTATGGATATATTTGTTCTTTTTTGTGTCCATGATATTTGAATAACTCTTCTGTAGCATTTACATTCAAAGGCATTTATGTGTTTCTCTGCTGTTCTGTTAAGTGCTTTTGTTCCTTAGTGCAATAATTTAATGACTGTTGGAGCTGCCAGGAAATAAGAAAGTATTTATTTTGTCTTTGTGGCCTTTCTTGTATGATATCTAGTCTTTCAGCATCACTTAACTAGGATTTCTGATGTCGTAACTTAGCATCACAGAATTGGCTGACTTTTCTTCACTGGCCTTTTGTGACATGTCACTCAAACCAATGAGGGCGGAGTTGGCGAAAGGTAATTCTCCTTTCTCTAGAATCTGCTCCTTTGTTGTTTCTGTTCTGTAAATGTAGCGAATGAATGTCGGCATGTCCTTGTGTGAATCTGCGGCGTAGAGAATCCCGCAGATCATGAAGGAGTTCCCCACATGTTTTTTAGGGTAACTGGTTAGCCACGTCCGCTCAATCTCCATCTTTCTATGGTTAATCTTAGAAATGACCATTTTACCGACCGATGCTTCGGTGGCGTAGACTACCCACAGACCTGAACACAGACGAAAAGAATAATGATGATGATAATGATGATGATGATGATAATTCATAAGTTTGTATCCACTGTCACTATTATTATTCTGATTATTACTAAGGTGGCTCCGATTTATTTTGCATTGATGTCTTTCATGTTCAAATTTTATTTGTTTGACTTTAGTTTTGGTAGAATCTTATTTTTGTCCAATCACTTTATCTTTTTATTATCATATTTAGTGAATGTGTTATCTATCAGTGTAATGGAAAATAAACCAATTCTAAAACGATATTCACAGCGTGTACATTGTACTAGAACAGAACTTGTACATAGAACAAAGCGTGTAAGGAAAATAGAAATCTGTGTATTTTGTCTGTAAGAAATTACAGAAAGGGAAAAGAAACAGACACAAAGAAAACAACACGGCTAGGAGAATAGGACGGCTAGGAGAATAAGACGGCTAGGAGAATATGACGGCTAGGAGAATATGACGGCTAGGAGAATAAGACAAAAATAAGAGTGAAAAAAGCATGAAAGAAATACATTATATGGGCGATGAACTGAGATAATAAATATGATCAAATGAGATAATAAACATGATAAATTTAGACAATAAACATGATAAACTGAGGTAATAAACATCATAAACTGAGATGATAAACATGACAAACTGAGATAATAAACTGAAATGATAAACATGATAAACTGAGGTAATAAACATGACAAACTGAGGTAATAAATATAATAACATGAGATAATAAACATAATAAACTGGTTTTATGTGCAAAGTTGAAGAAAATAATAAAATTTCATTGAGCAGAAAGCAGATGTGAGTAATATCATTTATATAAAAAATGCCTTACGTGGAAAGTATCGGTAAAAGTAATACAATAGACAACTTTGCATTATAATACAACTAAATATCTGATGGACTACTTTTATCTTCGCTATATTACAAATATTTGTGACTGATGATGGAGCTATAGTTTGCTATGTTTTGAAAGAACAGTGTTAAAATAAAAGCTTACACGTTATAAGATCATTTCTTCCTGATATTCTAGGTAATCAAGCTGTTAATAGTACATGATGCGACGCCAGGGGCGTACCCAAGTGTAAGATAGGAGGGGGTGGCCGCCTCAAGTGCAGGTATGAAGCTGGGGAGTGACGTTAGAGGGGAGTATTCTGTCATTATTTCCTTGTTACTTTCTTGCAGAATGTTATAAATAAATGATTGACTCGAAGAAACAATGTGCAAGGAAAGCAATGTGCAAGGAAAACAATGTGCAAGGAAAGCAATGTGCAAGGAAAGCAATGTGCAAGGAAAGCAATGAGCAAGGAAAGAAATGTGCAAGTAAGCTTCTATTTTGGTTAAAAGTAAGTCAGAGAAAAACATGCCATGTTCTAGGGATAAAGCGTGCTCATTTGTTGTTATGATATCTGTTATGATTAGTGATTACGCTCTGCTTCAAACGAGACTAATGTACGATGTCGCTCTCAAACAAAATAATTCTGACGACAAGTTACCGGATTTAAAATGTAAACTTTTAAAAAGTTGTGCAAGTATGAAATGAATTCGATCCAACATTTACATTGTTTAGTTTCTGTCATTTCGCCTGCCTGTGTATAATAAAATAATAACTGCACAATCCTTTCCACTCTCGGAGTTGTAGCAGCTGCCATCCCGGCTCATGAACCAAGCTGTTCTAGCTCAAAAGTAGACCACTATATATAATAGTTCTAAATTATTATCTTATTGATGAAGTGTTCTTTAACTTATACATTATTATGTTGATGATGAGGTTTCCTCCGTTGAATTTGCTGTATTCCTTATTGTTCTTTTATATTATTGGTAATTTGACTTTCTCTCACTTCTATTTTAGGCTGTGGTCGAGACAACATTTGATATCCCTTGTTATTTTAAAATTATTAATACACATTCCTAATTCTTTCTTATGTTCACTTCACAAGTTCAGAATGTCGCTACACCTGATACTATATGACTCACTACAAGACTGAAATCTTAACACACATCTCTCTCTCTCTCTCTCTCTCTCTCTCACAATTATTATCATATTTAGTGAATATGTTATCTAACAGTGTAATGGAAAAGAAACCAATTCTAAAACGATATCTGCCGCTGCTCTACTAACTATCCTTCTATTCTTCTTTTTCTCTGTCCTCTCGTTTCTATGTCTTCCCTTGTCCTCGTGTTCTTCTCTTTCTTTTTTTTCCAAATTGCATGCCTGGCTTATATATCTCAAATCAGTTATCCAATAGGACACGCCTCTAGATCTTTATATTGGTCAGCAATACATACTGACTGGACTACGGAATGAGTTGGTCCACTCCCTTAGATCATCTTATTGCTCCGCTGGACTACTCATGTGTGCAAATTGCGTCCTAATATTAGCAAATATGCCTAACCTATAAGTAAGTCTGTTGCGTCAAATACGTCTGTTCAACTTTTCAGATGTTTGCGATACCTGTAGGGATTAGTCAGATCTGTCTGTCTCCATATGTACTATTGCTATCTCAGTAAAGAATCCTGGATGTGTTTCCTTAATCCGTCCTATATTATTTGTGTCCATCCTGCCATTGTCATAAAAGTGTTACTAATGCCGTTGGATTGTTACTTTCCCACTGGTTCTCAAAATGTTCCATCGTTTCTTACCTACATTCTACTTAGGAATAATAATTATAGCCATAATAAAAATACTATTAGTAATAATAATTATGACAATATCACAATTTACAAGGCTATAATAATACTACGTTCATAACATACAAGGCACTGTGTTACACTATATACTGCCATAAAATATTGCATGTACTATTTACAATAGTAATTTAAGTTTATTGGCGTGTTTTGTACGGAGAACAGTAGACATAGCACAAGATGAGATCTTTCATCAGCCGTACTAAAGTTTTTTTTTCTTTTTAATCAGCCGTACTAAAATTTCATCAGCCGTACTAAAGTTTCATCAGCCGTACTAAAGTTTCATCAGCCGTACTAAAGTTTCATCAGCCGTACTAAAGTTTCATCGGCCGTACTCACGTTTCATGATGCTGGCTAGCTAAAATAGATCTGGACAGTAGTTTACATTTCTATGATTATTTATATCTCAGCTGTGAGCTCTGAACATTCTTTTAGTAAACTGAACTTTTTTTTTATATTTACTAGCAACAACGACAAAGTTAAATCTTTGCAATCTGGCGCATGTTAGTACTGAAAGAGAAAATCGTGGAAAATTGAGTTCGATTACAAAATTAATCAATAAACGGTTATAAATGCACGAGTAATTAGTCTGCAGAGAACATAAAAGATGAAGGAAAAACGATTTTTATTTTGTTTGAATAACTTAATTTTGAGTTAATTATTATAAGAGCACCTTCACATTAACTGCATTCATTTATGTTTCGCAACTTCACATTAACTGTATCCATTTATGTATCGCAACTCAAAGACAATTTTATCATACCGCTTTTAGTGGGTTCAAAGTAATAATTAAAATCAAATAAAATGTTTAAATTAAAGAAAAATAACTTTTATTTTTCATAAAATTTGTATTTGCTACTTTTTTAGAGCTGAATTAAAGACATTTAACAAAAGGTGTATAGTTTTACGTCTTACATCCTTCCAGTGCCGTTAAACGTCACATAGGGCCCACATGGCGGTTCGCCAAGATTTCCTGTCTTCGTCGAGAGTTTCAATCTCATCAAGGGATGCTATGCCCACTGAACTGGCTTCTCTTAACAAGGTCCTCTTTAGAGTTTCACGTGGTCTACCTCTTTTTCTTCGGCCTGTTGTGCTCCACTTGATAGCTTGTTTTGGTATTCTCTGATTGTTTCTTCTTATCACATGACCGACATATGTCCATCTTCTTTTTCTGATCACCCATGATACAGGTTGTTGTTTGCTCATCTGTCTGATCTCTGCGTTATTCTTGAATTCGTTCCACTTTATACCGAGTATTTTCCTTAGGCTTTTGTTTTCGAAAGAGTCTAATTTCTTGTCTATTTCTTTAGTTGTTTTCCAGCTTTCGCATGCATAAATGAGGGTGGATATTACATTTGAATTGAATAATCTTAACTTGGTTTTTGTGCTTATAACTTTTGAATGCCACATGTTCTCAAGAACCTCAAAGGAGGTCAATGCTGCTTTGGGAATTCAAATTCTAACTTCTTTTCTGGTGTCACCACTGTGGTCTGTATAGCTGCCGAGATATGCAAAATGGTTTACTTCTTCAACAGCTGTTCCTTCTACCTATATTTGTCCTTTGTGGTTAATGAGAAGTTTCATTATTTTTGTTTTATCCTTGTTAATTTCACATCCTATTTTACTAGCCATTGAAGATAAGGTATCTGTTTTTACTTGCATTGACTTCATATTGTCACTGATAAGAGTTATGTCATCTGAAAAATTAAGATCTTCCAGTTGGGTCTCACGTACCCCCTGGTCTCTCATGGCGAAGGTCGGGGGTTCAAATTCGGCCGGAGGCACCCCAGTCACCCAGCTGTAGAAATGGGTACCTGACTTCTTCTGGAGTTGGGGAAGGAAAGGCGGCCAGGCGTGATACTGACCATATCACCCTCTAGTGTGCTGACAGGTCAAGGAAAATATGGGCGCTAACACCATATCCCTATGTGCCTCTAAGGCATGACAGGATTACCTTTACCTTTTACCTTTTTAAGAAACTTGGACCGAATGAATCTTCTACAAAAAAGCAAATCAAATTTTCACTAAATTCGTTATTTGCTGCTATTTTTGTTACTCTAAAGCTTCATCAGGCGTACTAAAGTTTATTTTTTAATCAGTCGTACTAAAGCTTCATCAGCCGTACTAAAGTTTATTTTTTAATCACCCGTACTAAAGCTTCATCAGCCGTACTAAAACTTCATCAGGCGTATTAAAATTTCATCAGCCGTACTAAAATTTCATCAGCCGTACTAAAGTTTCATCAGCCGTACTAAAGTTTCATCAGCCGTACTAAAGTTTCATCAGCCGTACTAAAGTTTCATCAGGCGTACTAAAGTTTCATCAGCCGTATTAAAGTTTCATCAGCCGTACTAAAGTTTCATCAGCCGTATTAAAGTTTCATCAGCCGTACTAAAGCTTCATCGGCCGTACTAAAGCTTCATCGGCCGTACTAAAGTTTCATCAAGCGTACTAAAGTTTCATCAGCCGTATTAAAGTTTCATCAGGCGTACTAAAGTTTCATTGGCCGTACTCACGTTTCATGATGCTGGCTAGCTAAAATAGATCTGGACAGTAGTTCACATTTCTATGTTTATTTATATCTCAGTTGTGAGCTGTGAACATTCTTTTAGTAAACTGAACTTTTTTTTCATATTTACTAGCAACAACGACAAAGTTAAGTCTTTGCAATCTGCGCATGTTAGTGCTGAAGGAGAAAATCGTGGAAAATTGAGTTCGATTACAAAATTCATCTATAAACGATTATAAATGCACGAGTAATTAGTCTGCAGAGAACATAAAAGATGAAGGAAAAAGGATTTTTATTTTGTTTGAAAAACTCAATTTTGAGTTAATTATTATAAGAGCACCTTCACATTAACTGCATTCATTTATGTTTCGCAACTTCACATTAACTGTATCCATTTATGTATCCCAACTCATAGACATTTTTATCATACCGCTTTTAGTGGGTTCAAAGTAATAATTAAAATCAAATAAAATGTTTAAATTAAAGAAAAATAACTTTTATTTTTCATAAAATTTGTATTTACTACATTTTTAGAGCTGAATTAAAGACATTTAACAAAAGGTGTATAGTTTTACATCTTACATCCTTCCAGTGCCGTTAAACGTCACATAGGGCCCACATGGCAATTCGCCAAGATTTCCTGTCTTCGTCGAGAGTTTCAATCTCATCAAGGGATGCTATGCCCACAGAACTGGCTTCTCTTAACAAGGTCCTCTTTAGAGTTTCACGTGGTCTACCTCTTTTTCTTCGGCCTGTTGTGTTCCACTTGATAGACTGTTTTGGTATTCTCTGATTGTTTCTTCTTATCACATGACCGACATATGTCCATCTTCTTTTTCTGATCACCCATGAGACAGATTGTTGTTTGCTCATCTGTCTGATCTCTGCGTTATTCTTGAATTAATTCCACTTTATACCGAGTATTTTCCTTAGGCATTTGTTTTCGAAAGAGTCTAATTTCTTATCTATTTCTTTAGTTGTTTTCCAGCTTTCGCATGCATAAATGAAGGTGGATATTACATTTGAATTGAATAATCTTAACTTGGTTTTTGTGCCTATAACTTTTGAATGCCACATGTTCTCAAGAACCTCAAAGGAGGTCAATGCTGCTTTGGGAATTCAAATTCTAACTTCTTTTCTGGTGTCACCACTGTGGTCTGTATAGCTGCCGAGATATGCAAAATGGTTTACTTCTTCAACAGCTGTTCCTTCTACCTATATTTGTCCTTCGTGGTTAATGAGAAGTTTCATTATTTTTGTTTTATCCTTGTTAATTTCACATCCTATTTTACTAGCCATTGAAGATAAGGTATCTGTTTTTACTTGCATTGATTTCATATTGTCACTGATAAGAGTTATGTCATCTGCAAAATTAAGGTCTTCCAGTTGGGTCTCACGTACCCCCTGGTCTCTCATGGCGAAGGTCGGGGGTTCGAATTCGGCCGGAGGCACCCCAGTCACCCAGCTGTAGAAACGGGTACCTGACTTCTTCTGGAGTTGGGTAATGAAAGGCAGCCGGGCGTGATACTGACCATATCACCCTCTAGTGTGCTGACAGGTCAAGGAAAATATGGGCGCTAACACAATATCCCTATGTGCTTCTAAGGCATGACAGGATTACCATTACCTTTTACCTTTTTAAGAAACTTCTTCTACAAAAAAGCAAATCAAATTTTCACTAAATTCGTTATTTGCTGCTATTTTTGTTACTCTAAAACTTTAAACACGTTTAAGGGCTACAAATCGAAAGCAGCGCAAATGTAAAATATCACAGCAGTGTTTCTCAAACTAGGTGACAACTCTAATCTTGTGGGTGTTGGAGAGGACCAAAGGTCTTTGGGGGAAGGGGTTAGTGGAAGAAACAGGGGTAGTGTGTGTAAAGGGGGGGGGGGGCTTGGAGAGAAAAAGAAGCAGCAGACAGGGACATGCTACCTTCCTTCTTAGATGGGGACATATTACCTTCCTTCTTAGACGGGGACATATTACCTTCCTTTTTAGACCGGGACATATTACCTTCCTTCTTAGACGGAGAAATACTAACTTTCTTCTTAGATGGGGACATATTACCTTCCTTCTTAGACGGGGACATATTACCTTCCTTTTTAGACGGGGACATATTACCTTCCTTCTTAGACGGGGACATATTACTTTCCTTTTTAGACCGGGACATATTACCTTCCTTCTTAGACGGGGAAATACTAACTTTCTTCTTAGATGGGGACATTCTACCTTTCTTCTTAGATGGGGACATATTACCTTCCTTCTTAGACGGGGACATACTACCTGTCTTCTTTGATGGGGACATATTACCTTCCTTTTTAGACGGGGACATATTACCTTCCTTCTTAGATGGGGACATATTACCTTCCTTCTTAGACGGGGAAATACTAACTTTCTTCTTAGATGGGGACATATTACCTTACGGGGACATACTACCTGTCTTCTTTGATGGGGACATATTACCTTCCTTCTTAGACGGGGACATACCATTCTTCTTAGCAGTTTTCAACCATATATTGTGAAACGTGTATCCTTACATGAAACTCATCCATCACATTTGAGAAAATAATGCAGTAGGTGAGGTATAAATGTACTCCTTCATATTGTCAAATAAACTGGCTTTCTAGTTTAGTTTTTAGTTGTGTAATGCATATCCTAGATAGTCATTAATGCATGTCCTAGATAGTCATTGATGCACATCCTAGATAGTCATTGATGAATATCCTAGATAGTCATTAAATCATATCCTAGATAGTCATTGATGCACATCCTAGATAGTCATTAAATCATATCCTAGATAGTCATTGATGAATATCCTAGATAATCATATCCTAGATAGTCATTAATACATATCCTAGATAGTCATTGATGCATATCCTAGATAGTCATTGATGCACATCCTAAATAGTCATTGATGCACATCCTAGATAGTCATTGTACGAGTAGTACATGTGGGCGGGGGTGGTGGAGTCGTAGAGTATATGGCCTAGGAGAAAATGAGGCGACAGTTCGAACAGGCTGTGGAAACACAATATTACATGAACCACGTCATTTTCCTCTTTCAGCCATATTATTTTTCTTGTATACATATATTCGAGAGTTCTAATCCAAAGTTGAGCGGGATTTTATATGGCCATGGTATATCCAGCCTCGGAAAATGGGTACCAGAGAAATCTGGGAATGTAAAGCGGACAAGAAAAGGCATACCACAAGATTGGTTGCCTGGAGTCAAAGGAAGGCATATAATAATGGACAGAGATGAAATAATGGCACGATGGTACGAATACATTAGAGAACTCTGTGAGGACAATAGAAGCGAAATATATATATATATGACATAATAATGAAGGGCCCCCCCCCATAAGTGGAAGAAGCCATCAAACACATGAAGAACAACAAACATCCTGTTTTATGGCTTGTGTCAACAAAATGTTAAAAATCTGTCTACAATTTCATACTGGTTTTCATATGGTATGACAATGGTTTTCATAATGCAAAAGAAATGTTGTTTGTTCAGCACAGCACGAACCTGGCGTGGAATCAACAATAACAGCACAGTACGTTGCAGTTTTCCTGTCCTCCAACATGTGCTGCTTTACAAGCGAGAAACATTCAGCAGTTAACTCTTTTTGGGAATCGGCACTTAGGTAATGTACTTGAAGTCGTTCTACCTTTTCTTGTGAGTCTCTAACTTGCAACACTTGTTCTTTTAGAACTGGATCCCAATGAGACAACAATTCTAAGGCTGTCATAAAATGTCCGTTGTCCTTTTCGCCAATGGGAACTGCCACACAAAGCAAGTCCCAGTTCACCAAGGAATAGTACAACATCAGTGATTCGTTTCGTGTTGTACCACTTGACAGATTCTGTTTCACTTGATGCCTCCGATGGACTGTCAATGCCTTTGCCAGATGTCAGGCGTCTTTCTAGTTCTCGCTAAGCCAGATAGCACTGCCTATGGCTGTTGCTTCTCTCATGTTCTGGGATACGAAAACATAATTTTGGCCACTTTTTAGCTGCTGACCATCCTTCTGTTGATGCAAGCATAGACTTAGATGCTGAGCTAAAGCTGCAACAGATCTTGTTCCAAAATAATCGACAAAGAAAGCAAAATAATGCTTGTTTAACTTCGCTCCAGACAAGCCAATCTCGGTCAAGTTTTTCACCATTTAAACTTGGAAATATTAGAATACTTTCGGGAAAAATCTGGTTATCTGTATCTTTGGAAAATGTTTTAGGAAAGCCAGTACGACCTTTAATAACAAATATACGAGTTACGATACAAGTATATCGTAGTTTTCTATATCCAATTGAGAAGGCACCTCTGTTACAAGAAGTCCAATATCAGTTCCAGTATTTGACCTACTCTTCTCTTCACTATGTCTACCATGCCCAGATTCTGTAGATAATGAAGTACTCTCATCACTAACATTAATAGTTTCTCTAAATCGTGAAAATGAGAATTTACTTCATCTGATGTTTCTTGAAAATCCAAATTCGCCTCATGAGATTCTGACCTTTGTTTCAGTTCGGCACTTTTCTCAGTGTTCTGAATCTAAAGTTTTAGTTTGGTTAGTTTCGCTTCTTTTGCATTTAATGCCAAATTGAAAAAATCGTTTGTCGACACTTTTTATAAATCTCATCACGTTTTTGTTTTTTCCGTGCTTTTTTAGCTCCAGATTTTTTATATAACATTTGATAACCATTCATAAACTGACATGAAATATAAAATATATTCATAAACGAAATGAAACTAAACTCCCAAAACATAAATAAATCAGTAATGAAATTAAAATTATATTGTTTTTCTTTTTAGAAATTTGGTTTTCTAATAATTTTTTTTAAATGTCCCCTTAATGGGCCCACTTTGAGCTCCGTGGAGCCCCAGAACAATGTACCGGCTGGACCCCCTTTCCTCAGGCTTTGGCACATTCCCTTTGATAAATGGAATGGAGGGCGGTGGGTGTGGCCGTGTACCCAAGCTTTGTCTATCCTGCATATGTGTAGTGTGTAGTCGCATATGATAGGAATAGGCGGTTACATATGTGTAGCGTGTAGTCGCATATGATATGAATAGGCGGTTACATATGTGTAGCGTGTAGTCGCATATGATAGGAATAGACGGTTACATATGTGTAGTGTGTAGTCCCATATGATAGGAATAGGCGGTTACATATGTGTAGCGTGTAGTCGCATATGATAGGAATAGGCGGTTACATATGTGTAGCGTGTAGTCGCATATGATAGGAATAGACGGTTACATATGTGTAGCGTGTAGTCGCATATGATAGGAATAGACGGTTACATATGTGTAGCGTGTAGTCGCATATGATAGGAATAGACGGTTACATATGAACGTGACATGGGCTGTGACACGTCACTGGAAGAGGAGTTTGATTGGTGCAGTTAGAGCCTTAAGACGCATGCTTGAGTGAGGAGCTGACTAACGCTGATGTGTGTGCTCTGTATGGAGTTGAGTATTATCTTAGACCCGGACTTGGAGTTATATTATTATCTGGACTGAGTTATAGTAGAAGGTTCTTTGAGATATTTATCAGGCAAATTTCTACTTTTTAGGAGGGGGGAATATTATGGCAGAATAGCTATTAGTGTAAGGGTAAAGTACGAATACCTGCAGTACTTCCCCCTGACTGTCTTGTTTATAGCTCAAACGAATTTAGAAAAAGAAATCTCGTGATAAATGATTTAGAAGTTTTATGTAACTTAGTTTACTAGAGAAACTTAGTGCTCCACGAGATTATGTACTGAAATATAGAGCAAACTTAAAATGAGTAGTGGAATTCAAGCAACTGTTGATAGCGTGGGAGAAAATGAGAATCATGGGATAGTGGAGGCTGTAGCAGAGATTATAAAACTGATTTTTGGGAGAAGAAGAGCTAGAGATAGCCATAGCATGAGTTAGGTCAGAGCCAAGTTGATAGTTATGAGTTAGTCAGTGTTTTTAGTTATTTTAGGTTTTGTTTTGTTTTTTTTTTTGGGGGGGGGGGAAGTTGGAAGTGAGGTTGTATTGACTGTGAATTGTAAGAATGTAAATTTTCTTATCTGTTAACTACGGCTCTGTTCCCACATAATGAAGTTTTTCTCTCGCCGGGAAGTTTTTTCTGTCACTGTGTTCTGTTTCCTGCCTTCTGGCAGTGACGTTTATTCATCCTCACAATTTCAACCTTCATTCTATCTGATAATAAACGTGTCTTGTCTGATGTAAAACTACACTACTGGGTTTTTTAATACCCTTACTGCGTGACAAGTTTTGTTTATGTCGGGAGACTGCCAAGTTCAGTTAAGTTGTTGTATCAATATTCTTCTATGGAGTTGTGTTCCTGTGAGTCTTGTTGAATTTTTGTAGTGTGTAACAGAGGATATTAAGTTATCTTTTAGCACCAACAACAAGAAGTAATTTCTATAATGACAAATTGTACTCCTCAAGAAGACTAATCATCCAGCATAATACTGGTTTACCATTATCAATACTGTCACAAAAGTTAATAGAAAGAGACTTGCTCCAGTTATTGTTATGTGAATGTCATTACAAACTCACTTAACGTGGGCCGTACTCTTCTGTTCGTTCAGACTAAAAATAGTTGACAGACTAGTGTCTGGGCAAACTCTGAACTCGAGCCAGCAGGTTGAGTCTGATAGAACAAACCTTGTTCTAGTCTTCAGTTCCATGTATTCAGTAAGTTCTCGTGTTTGGAGTTTATAGAAATGTTCTAAAAAAAGAAAGCACACTGCTACGGCAGACTTGTATGTAGATTCTTTGAATTGTAACATACATGTAGACAGACTTTTGGCAAAATGACAGACATATACACAGACATGTAGACATACTTTTGGCAAAGTTACAGACATATACACAGAGTCAGGAGAAACTGGTAGACTTTAACAGAGAGTCATTGCAAACTGACAGATACATGCATACGCTTGTGACAAAGTGTCAGACATACATACAAAATCCTGGTGAACCGACAGACAAATAGACATACTTTTGACAAACAAAAATGACACACAGACAGACTCTTGACCCTCGCAAGTTTACTGAATGGGAGAAGGACTTTTGACAAATTGATCAACAAAAAAAAAACAGACTCTCGACATTTTGAAGAACATACGCCAGACTATAAACGGAACATCTTCATAGATCTTCAGAAAGTAGAACAACTAAAGAAGCTGTGGAGAGGAATAAACAGAAGTACAAAAATACGATTTTTAAGGGCATGGATCTTTCCCATCGCAACATATGCCTGTGAGACCTGGACACTAAACCTGTACAGCTAAGAAATAGATAAATGCCTTTGAATGTAAATGCTACAGAAGAGTCTTTCAAATGTCATGGACACAAAAAAGAACAAATATATCCATACAACACGAACTAATATTAAAGAAGGTTGGCTAGTAAGGAAGATTAAACAGAGAAAGCTTAAATATTTTGGACACATTAAACGTCATAATAATTTAGAGAACACCCTCTTAGAAGGGTACATAATGGGAAACGAAAGAGAGGAAGGCCAATGCGAAGATGGTAGCAAGACATCGTTCATGATCTACGAATGGATGCATCAGCAGCAGGGCATCTTGCTCATAATCGAGAGGCCTACAGGAATGCTGTTAGGGAGGCAAATTTCCACAAGGGACATGCAGATGACTGACTGACTGACTGACGCCAGACTATCAGCTCTCAAGAGACAAACAAACTGCTCTTTGCAAACATAAAACAAGAAAAAGAACGGGAAACCTATTTTTAACTTGAGCGAAAAGAAAGGTTAAAGAAAATGCAGTGGAAATATTCTTGGTCTAAGCGAACACATAATGCAAGATTTACACATATACCCACAGAAATAGATTTATCACATCAAAAATACGTTGGTTGAAATGAACAGACGGTCATTTTGAAAGACATGAATCTTCTTGCAAATGGGTAGGCAGACAAACAGACGGAAAGATAAAAAGATAGACAGACAAACAAGTGGAAAGATAGAAAATAGATCTCATATATACGCAGACGGTTGGAAAAATTCATGACAGGCAGAGAGTCAGTCAGACAGTCAGGCAGGCAGACAGACAGACAGACATATATTGTATAAAACTTGTACATGCCTATTTTTCAATTCATTGTTATATAGGTTATCATAACTTGTTATTTACAGAGGTTGTTACAATTTATTGTTTTTATAAGTGTACAATTCATTTTATATAGTTTCTTACAGCTCACTGTTTATATAGGTTGTTACAGGTCATTTATATAGGTTTTTTATAACTCATTGTTTATATAAGTTGTTCCAATTCATTTTACACATGTTACAATTCATTGTTTATAAAGGTTGTTACTACTCATTGTTTAGAAAATTTGTTACTTATACATTTTACACATTATCCACCATTTTCACCGTATTTTTTCTCGTCAATAGTTTAGGGCCTGGACACCTGTGGCTAAACATTTTTGACTTAGCAACCACAGGGGAAAACAGGACATTTCTGTTAGTGCGATCCGCTCTTGTTCTGCTGATGTACGATCTCGGAGGGTCCTAGAACAGCGCCTTATTTTCCAGACTGGCTGTCTCCACCCAGCTGGTATTAACAATGCCTTCAGCTTTCTGTAACTTCTTTAGTTTTCCACTCCTTTTTTAAAAAACTCTACTTTCTTTCTCCTAGCTGCCCCTCCTTATCGGCACCCTCCTTTTTTCTCTGGCAACATATTGTTTATAGGGTCATGTCCTATTCACCAGTTTCACATTTTCTCCCTGCAGGTGTTTATGTTCTTCATTCATTATCTCTCCCCTTTCCCTCCCCCCTCCGACACACTCTTCTCTAGCGGCTATCATGTTTGTATTGCCCCTCCCCCCTTTCAATCACCTGTTTTCCTCCTCTCTCTCAACTTCTTCTTTACGACTGGCTCTATCGGCTTGTCCTTTGTGTGACCCGCGTGGTCTCTGTGCATCTTCTAGTGGACACGCATTTCTCTGTTTCCTACTTCTGGAGGAGGCCATATTAAGATCAGTTCTTTGTTTAGTTATATGTTTTTGTCTCGTTTGTGCATGTAATCTTCGAAAAAGGCTTACGCTGAAATATTGGATGTTGTAGGTTTTCATTTACACATTCTATTACTTTCTATTCGTTTTTTCTCATTTTACTCACTCCCTCTGCTACTTTGTGAAACTACACCATACACATGTTGAGAGAGTTCCCATTTTGAAAGTGTCTGCTGGATTCACTTTAGTGTGGGCATACTGGTGTACTACTACTTCAGACCTAACTTTAGTCTGGACATACCTGATGTACTACTACTTCAGGCCTAACTTTAGTCTGGACATACCTGATGTACTACTACTTCAGGCCTAACTTTAGTCTGGACATACCTGATGTACTACTACTTCAGACCTAACTTTAGTCTGGACATACCTGATGTACTACTACTTCAGGCCTAACTTTAGTCTGGACATACCTGATGTACTACTACTTCAGACCTAACTTTAGTCTGGACATACCTGATGTACTACTACTTCAGGCCTAACTTTAGTCTGGACATACCTGATGTACTACTACTTCAGACCTAACTTTAGTCTGGACATACCTGATGTACTACTACTTCAGACCTAACTTTAGTCTGGACATACCTGATGTACTACTACTTCAGGCCTAACTTTAGTCTGGACATACCTGATGTACTACTACTTCAGGCCTAACTTTAGTCTGGACATACCTGATGTACTACTACTTCAGGCCTGACTTTAGTTTATGTTCTTCATTCATTATCTCTTCGCTTCCCCTTTTCTTCCCCCCCCCCCCCCGACACCTTCTCCTCTAACGGTTATCATGTTTCTATTGCCTTTCCCCCCACCCCTTTCTACCACCTGTTTTTCCTCCTCTCTCTCCATCTCTTCTTTACAATTGGCTCTATCGACGTATCCTTTGTGTGGTCCGCGTGGTCCCTATGCATTTTCTAAGATACGCCTTTCTTTTTTTGTTTCTTACTTCTGGAGGAGGCCATAGATAAGTTCTCTGTTTAGTTATTTCTTTGTCTTGTTGTGTCTGTTATCCTCGAAAAAGGCTCACGCCGAAATATCTTATGTTGTATGTTTTTCATTTATTTATTCTTATACTTTCTATTCGTTTTTTCTCACTTTACTCACTCTCTCTGCCACTTTGTAAAACTACACCATACACATCTATCTAACGTTATTATTTAAACCAGTTTTACTGCAGTCGCCATCCCCTTTATCTGTCACATTCTCCTACTTGACTGCGACACTGTTGCGTAGATTTTCGTCCGTTTTCTTTGACTTGTGCTATGCTATCTATCCCTCTATTTCTTTCCAGACTCCGTATCTCTGTCTACCCCACTGTTTGTTTTCAGAATCTGTACCCTTTCCTTATATATGTTTCATCTCCCTCACCTGTTATCATCTCTTCATTCATCTCCGTTTTCATTCCTTCTGTGCTTGTCAGGTTAGCCTCTACTCTCCCTCCACACCCCTGTCATTGGATATCTCTTCTGTCACCATGCCTTCTTTAAATCGCATCATCAAATCTCTCAAGTCTTTTATTACTATCTCTTTCAGTCTTTTGTCACCTCTCCTTTCTCGCACCGCCACTGACCTCGCTTTTGCCACGTACAAGAAGACGCGGTTCACTTCTCACGTTAATTTTCTCAAAAATTGTCTTCACCTCTCACCTTAATTTTCTCAAAAATTGTCTTCACCTCTCACCTTAATTTTCTCAACAATTGTCTTCACCTCTCACCTTAATTTTCTCAACAATTGTCTTTGTCTCTCACGTTAACTTTCTCAACAATTGTCTTTGCCTCTCACATTAATTTTCTCAACAATTGTCTTCACCTCTCACCTTAATTTTCTCAACAATTGTCTTCACCTCTCACATTAATTTTCTCAACAATTGTCTTCACCTCTCACATTAATTTTCTCAACAATTGTCTTCACCTCTCACCTTAATTTTCTCAACAATTGTCTTCACCTCTCACCTTAATTTTCTCAACAATTGTCTTCACCTCTCACCTTAATTTCCTCAACAATTGTCTTCACCTCTCACCTTAATTTTCTCAACAATTCTCTTTGCCTCTCACGTTAATTTTCTCAACAACTGTCTTCGCCTGAGGCTTGTTCCCAAAGGTTTTACTTCAAAGTTTTCACCGGCCATGGGCACTCTCCACCCCAGGATCCGTCAGCGGCTTTGTGCTATCGAAACCAACTGCGCATTTCAACGCATGCGCTGTGTCGTGGAGGGACACATTAAACTATTCTCGGATCTTGATAGTCAGATCGCTGAACTCTCTGCCCGTCTCCACCAAGTTACACACGATAATTACCTCATTTATCGCCTGATCCGTGAGATTATTCACTCCACCAACAGACAATTCTACCTGCAGCTTTCTTCTCACAAAAAAGCAGAAACTTTCTACTATCCGTCCCTCTACAGCCTCTCCCAGACCCACCACCGCTTCTGCTTCCACTAAGGTAGTTTGTATCCCTCATGACATTCCACTTTCGGCTGATGAATTGTCTGTCCTGGGGAAAGGTTTACAGTTTGTTCCCCTCCGTCCTTCTGCTGATCAGTTCTCACTCCTTCAAGATGTCCACCGTTTCCACTGCAGACTGCGTTTGAAGTTCTGTTTCCAAGACGCGTCCCAACCTTCATCATCCCAATCCACCTCCGATGATGACCCTTTCTCTCGCTTCTCTAAACAACCATCCACCTGGAGACCTTCAGCAGGAGCGTCTCGTGCCTTGGACCTCTACATTGATCACACTCCATGAAATCCGCAAGCTTCGCCTTTCCCGTGTACGACACTCGAACCTGACCCCCGGGGAGCAACGCGCACTTTCTCAACTCTAGCGCAGGCGAGATATCGTGATCAAGAGTGCAGACAAGGGAGGGGCCATTGTTTGTTGGAAGAAAGAATTGTACATCCAGGAGGCCATGGGCCAGCTGAGCAACACTGAATTCTATGCCTCTCGCCCTCAAGATTCGACTCTGGCCAACAACCACCGTGTTCGTGACACGATCAACGAACTCATCCACAAGACTGGTCTTTCTCTCTCGGCTACTCATCTTCACATCCGTGACAGCTGCTTAGGGAAGCCATCTTTTTATCTACTCCCTAAGATCCACAAACCAGGCAACCCAGGAAGGCCCATAGTGTCCGTTTGTTCCTGCCCTACAGAGCAAATCTCTGACTTTCTTGACAGCATCTTTCAACCTCTGGTCACTAGTCTGCCCACTTATCTTAAGGACATGAATCATGATCTCATTGATTTTGAGACCCTTACACTCCTGCCTGGTCACACCTACCGTATCTTCACCCTTGATGTAGTATCCTTATACACATCCATCCCGCATGATCAGGGACTTCAGGCCGTCAAGTTCTTTCTGAACAAAAGACGCAATCCCTCTATTCCTACGTCTACCATTCTGCGCCTTACACAACTTGTCCTCCAACTCAATTCTTTTGAATTCAATGGCCTTTACTTCGGCCAGATTCGTGGTGTAGCCATAGGTACTAAAATGAGTACCAGCTACGCGTGTCTGTTCATGGACCACTTCGAACACAAGGTTATGAGAGCCTTTTCTATAGACGCTACATAGATGACGGCATTGGGGCCACATCAATGCCAGAGGAAGATCTTGACAACTTTATCAGTTTTGTTAAGGAGTACAATCCTGTCATTTCTTTCACCTCCCATGTCTCTACTACTTCCGCCAACTTTCTCGACATTGCCGTCACTATCGGCCCTTCCGGGCTCACTATTTCTATCCACTATAAACCTGCAGACTCTCATAGCTATCTCTTGTACTCTTCCTACCATCCCAGATCGTGTAAGGACTCTTTTCTTTTTTCCCAGCTTTTTAGGTTGCGACGTTTGTGCAATGAGGATTTGGATTTCCAGGACCAAGGCCATAAAATGCTACATTTCTTCCGTCAACACGGCTATCCAGAACATGTTCTCTCGTCATCTTGGAATCGCATCAGCCATATATCGCAGCAACAAGCTTTCACTCCTAAACCGCACTGTAGCTCGGACAGAGTTAAACTGGTACTCATGTACCATCTTCATAGCTTGGGAGTTAAAAACATACTGTTTCGCCATCTCCATCTCCTCCAGACCGAGCCTGATACACGTGAACGTTTTGGAGAACCCCCATTGGTGGCGTACAGGGACATTTTAATTCGAGGTCACCTCAAGACAGATGACAATTTTATGGTACCAGACGTTGCGGACGCCGTAGATGCAACACTTGTCCGTTTTTTGTCGAGGCTAGCCAGATCTCCTTCCCTAAGTCCTCGTTATCAGTTCAGGAGGGTTTCACCTGTACCTCACGCAATGTTATTTATGCTATTATGTGCAAAACGTTGCGGTTTGAAGCACATATAGGGAGACTGGGTTACGCTTAGGAGATCGATTTCGTCAGCATCTTAATGATATTTCTAAGAGGACGCCTGTGGCTAAACATTTTTGCCTTAGCAACCACAGGGGAAAACAGGACATTTCTGTTAGTGCGATCTGATCTTGTTCTGCTGATGTACGATCTCGGAGGGTCCTAGAACAGCGCCTTATTTTCCAGGCTAGCTGTCTCCACCAAGCTGGAATTAACAATGTCTTCAGCTTTCTGTAACTTCTTTCTATTCGTTTTTCTCACTTTACTCACTTCCTCTGCCACTTTGTAAAACTACACCATACACCTCTATCCTATTTTATCAAGCGCAGCACAACAGGCCGAAGAAAAAGAGGTCGACCACGTGAAACTAGAGAGGACATTGTTAAGAGAAATCAGTTTAGTGGGCATAACATCCCTTAATGAAGTTGAAAAACTCGCTGAAAACAGGAAAACTTGGCAAACAACTATGCGATCCCTATATGACGCTTAACAGCACGGGAAGGATGTAAGATGTAAGAAGATCAACCGCAGAGTCAGCAAACTTTATTTATTTTGTAAGGTTGTCTCTTTGCCATAGCGCCTTCTGTCTGAAACTTATCTTAAAGGGCTGACCAAGTGGCGAAGTGGAACAAAGACAACCCATACAATTAGAAATAGGAAGGATAGCACTCTATGGAGAAGCATGATTTGTAATGCCTATCAGAACGATACATAATGAATAAATATATTATGGAACACGGTATGTGTACAATATAATCTGCAAAAATAACAATGAAATACAATAAAATACAATAAAACAAGCTGAAGAGAAAGACATCATGAAAAATTGAAGAGAAAATGTACCACATCAGACATGTCTTCTTCACAACTTACAGTTAAGCTTGAACATGGTCGACACTTGTCTCTGAAGACTTCGGAATGCTAGTTTTGCTCTTCATATTACACGAGATATAACGTAACATTCATACTGACAGGAACATTCAAGGCAAAAGGGAAGAGATGAAGGCCAAGGGACTGACCAAGTGGGACGGAGAAATAAAGGAATTTGAATTAACTGCAAACACCAAAGACCGCATCAAATGGAGAAGCATGGTTGCCAATGCAAGAATAATAATGAAACACCTGGAAGAAAATATTCCATGATGCATCGGGCGCTGCAGTAGGGACGTCGATCTGTAGGGGACGTTGATCTGTATTGGCGTCAATCTGTAGATGCGTTATCAGTAGGGGCGTTATTTGTAGGGGCGTTATCTGTAGGGGCGTTATCAGTAGGGGCATTATCTGTAGGGGCGTTATCTGTGGGGGCGTTATCAATAGGGGCGTTATCAATAGGGGCGTTATCAGTAGGGGCGTTATCTGTAGGGGCGTTAATCTTTAGGGGGCGTTGATCTGTAGGAGCATTATCAGTTGGGGCGTTATCTGTAGGGGCGTTATCTGTAGGGGCGTTAATCTTTAGGGGCGTTGATCTGTAGGAGCGTTGATCTGTAGGGGCGTTATCTGTAGGGGCCTTATCTGTAGGGGCGTTATTTGTCATAGAAAATATGACGCTGAGTAGTTCGTGGCAGACAATTTATTTGTGATGACATGCAAGTTGCAGGAAGAAAGTATCACAATTTCTTTGCAGTTCTTGTAGGCAGCCTTTGTGTGATTCTGCTCATCCATGTATGTTCCAAGACTACAAGGCCACAGGTGAGTGAGTTGTTACGTCCCTGGCTCTATGTGGCAGGTGAGTGAGTTGTTACCTGGGTCTATGTGGAGGAACTGGTCTTTTTCACAAGTAGTACTGTATTGTCTGACTCTGCTTTTACCTATATATTGTGTGACTCTGCTTTCAGCTATCAAAGAAGATACAATGATATTAAGATAGATTTAGTACTTAAAGATTGAAAACAAAAATTCCAAGAATGTAAGCCTACACTCTGCTGTACCTCACTGGAAAGTAAAAGCAAACTATGTGAACATGCTAATTACTGAATCACATATGAGTATGTATTTTGTCAGTGAAGGTCAGGAGTAACTTTTCTTCCTACCAGAATAAAAACTTTCACTGAACATGGTACAAACAGATAGTTTTCACTGAACATGGTACAAACAGATAGTTTTCACTGAACATGGTACAAACAGGTAGTTTTCACTGAACATGGTACAAACAGATAGTTTTCACTGAACATGGTACAAACAGATAGTTTTCACTGAACTTGGTACAAACAGGTAGTTTTCACTGAACTTGGTACAAACAGATAGTTTTCACTGAACATGGTACAAACAGATAGTTTTCACTGAACTTGGTACAAACAGGTAGTTTTCACTGAACGTGGTACAAACAGACAGTTTTCACTGAACGTGGTACAAACAGATAGTTTTCACTGAACCATGTGTAAGATTAATACAGGCGTCAGATACTACAAGGAATCATCAAGATACGTGGTAAATTATCAAGGATAAAACAGGGCCATACTCTATGGACCATAAGACTTGTTTAATGAATCAGTACTAATACATGAAAGGTTTGAGATATGAAATGGGGACAATGGTGATCCATGTCCCGTTAGCCAGGCTAGGCCTGCTAAAAGTACCAACGAAGAGATGGGGCAGGATCTTGGTCAGGTGTGGTTCGCCAACCCCGACTCTAGCTTGCCAGCTTTAAGTCAGTGACTGCCAAGTTAGACAGTTTCATCACCTCCAGCAGATCTGCTTAAGAGTGTTACAATCAAACATGCTACATGATACATTCAAACATGCTACATGATACCTTCGAACATGCTACATGATACATGAAACCAAACATACAGTTGTCTTCAAAATTCTTTAAGTACTGTTGTAAGAATCCTGTAGCATCTGTTAGTTTGTGACAAATCAGTTCCAGGAAAAGGCCCCAACAAATAGTAGATAAGAAGACAAAAGAAATCAGCAAAGATGCCATTCATTCATTCCACAAACCTGTATCAGTCACAAAATGTAGTAAATAATTCAAAGATGTGTGTTTCAGGGAGTGACTTGGATGGTCAAACTACTGATCAGTGCTACAGTCATTATTTTGAATCTTTGAAAAAACAATCACCATAATGAGATGTCTGTTCTGAGTGTCAGCAATGTTTCTAGTGCACAACATAACCAGTGCCAGGGTCAGAGAACAAACTGACATACTGCCACCAAGAAGTAAACTTTTAAGAAGAACTAAGGAAGTAATTACGTGTTATAAATATATACCTGTTATCATGGTTAATATTTTAATGATTATACTGTGAAAATCAAAACACAATGACAAAAGCTCAGTCTGTTTCGTAGGTACAGTTAGTAGAAAATTTTAATTGTATATCAACAGCAATTCTATACTGAAGATATATATGTGCACAACACCCCAACCAAACGTAGACAAAAATAATAGTCCTATGGTGCTTTGTTACAGTCTGCATCAGAATATGAGGAAGTAAAAGTGAATTCACTGAGTAAAAAATACGGAACACTGGTAAGTTGTGGATGAGAATGTTTGAGTAGTCATCTCTTTAGTTTCATGAACTGATTATAAACTAACAATTCATAAATGTCTGGGAGTCATGTCTGAAAGAGGCCCAATCTTTCTATAGCTGTCAGAGGTTTAAGCAGCTAAACTGCCAGTCTCAGAGGATGAGAAAAGATTACTTTTTTGGTGATCTAATATTTTAAAATAATAAATTACTGTAAATGTCATTTACCAAAACAAAATCAAATACAAAAATGCTTCCATAAGTTTCTGCATTTTCGAAGAGAGACAATCAGTTCTTAAATTACTGGTCAGGGTTAGTTTTTTATTTCTGAGGTCTGTTAGAGGAAAGTTCAAAGATTTATCAAGATATTTTCTCTTCTTGCTGCAGCTACAAGGTCTCTGCCATAAGTCCAGCCCTCTTCTTGCTGCAGCTACAAGGTCTCTGCCATAAATCCAGTTCCTCTTCTTGCTGCAGCTACAAGGTCTCTGCCATAAGTCCAGTTCTTCTGGCCAGATCTTGCAAGTGTTGGCTGGCAATGGCTAGGTTTCCTTGTAAAATATATTTACATTTTCTACTTCATTTCTGCATCAACAGTAGTTAAAGGCAGAAAATGAAACTGCACTTGAAACAACAACAACACAACAACAACAACAACACAACAACAACAACAACAACAACAACAACAACAACAACAACAACAACAACAACAACAACAACAACAACAACAACAACAACAACAACAGACATACATGTAACAACAACAGTCATACATGTAACAACAACAGACATACATGTAACAACAACAGTCATACATGTAACAACAACAGTCATACATGTAACAACAACAGTCATACATGTAACAACAACAGACATACATGTAACAACAACAGTCATACATGTAACAACAACAGTCATACATGTAACAACAACAGACATACATGTAACAACAACAGACATACATGTAACAACAACAGTCATACATGTAACAACAACAGTCATACATGTAACAACAACAGTCATACATGTAACAACAACAGGCATACATGTAACAACAACAACAACAACAACAACAACAACAACAGTCATACATGTAACAACAACAACAGTCATACATGTAACAACAACAACAACAACAACAGTCATACATGTAACAACAATAGTCATACATGTAACAACAACAACAACAACAGTCATACATGTAACAACAACAGTCATACATGTAACAACAACAACAACAGTCATACATGTAACAACAACAACAACAACAGTCATAGATATAACAATAAAAGTAGTTGTAATGGAAATTTAAATTTAAAATATGACAATATTTTTTGAAAAGGCAACATTTAATATGATATACACAATAATAGTTTCATTAAAAGATCAATAATAAAATATAATGCATTTATAAACATTTAATGATAATACTAGTTCTTTTTGTTACAAATTTTGACATAAAAATCAGAATAAAAATTGTAATGATAGGTATAACTGTGCAAATTATGTTATTACTGTAATGATAATCATCACCTTGTGTCTTAGAGATAACTGAGGCAAGATACATTTGAAAAAAAGCAATTTATTCTAGCAAAGATAGATGTGGACAAGTGAACAGAACCACTGCATACTAGCAGAGTTAGATGTAAGAAAGAGGATAGGATAGTTGGATACAAGTAATGACAGAGGCAATCAAAAGAGCAAAAGAGTTGAGGTCCCACCTAAATACTTCATAGGCGCTGGTATGACATCAAATATTGAAATAAGGGACATTCCCTTACCATCACTGCTAGATGTATGACATCAAATATTGAAATAAGGGACATTCCCTTACCATCACTGCTAGATGGTGGAAATGACTGGGATGTGATAGCAGACCTACCAGGAAGAAGAGAATACCCGACTGCCATCAAGAACACAGGAATGCGACTGGACATTGTAATGTACTCCATAGAACAACAGGAACTAATAATGATCTAGCTTACGGTTCCATATGAAATAGGAATAGAGGAGCAACATATGTTCAAATGTGAGAAGTACAATGACCTGGTCAAGCAAATGAGGCAGAAGGCAGGAGTCAGGACAAAAGTGATAGCTGTAGAAGTGGGAGCGAGAGGATTCGTAGCAACAAGGGCCAAAACACTTGTCTGAGGGGGGTACTTCCTCTGATGATCTGAAGGAGATGTGTTGTTGTTCTGCTCTCTACAGTAGAGAGTTTCCTGCATACAATCAAGAAAATCATAATATACTAACAATGTATCCTAGCAATGATACAAGAAAAATGAAGCACAGTATGTTAGCAATGATAAAAGTAAGCAAGGGAAGCAATCAGATTTATTACAAATCATAGCACCAGCTTTCACTGTCCACATTATTCTCTCTCTGCAAAGCAAACCAGAATCACATATGTTCTAGTGCAGCCATAGAGTTTCCTTATGTTTAACTTGAACCAGTCAAAAAGCATCAGAGCAATCAAAACAAATTAAACTACAGAAATTCTTTGCTGACCAGTATGGGCTTCAAGCATCAAAGAATATGCTGATATAAAAAAAAACAAGCAAAAACACAAACAGTGAAATTTTAAGGGAACTTCTTTGTCCAGCATGTTTCAAATTAAAAAAACTATAGCAAACATTAAGACATACAAAGATGAGACAGAAAGAAAAATAATGAATAAAATATAAGTTGATATAAAATTGATGAATCTGACAAAATGTTATTCAAGATGTGTTGATAACAAAATGTTATAAACTTATTCATGGACTCAATGTCAAAGTTCTGTCTACCAACAGTAAGGATAAATGTTTAGCAGATAAATTAATAAATGAACAAGACTGTTAAAGTGGGATAGACTAGAGATCTATACAGTTAAACCAGAAAAGGCTAGAGATTATACATTTAAACAAAAAAAAAAAAAAAGGCTAGAGATCTATAAACCAGATAAAGCTAAAGATCTGTACAGTTAAGCCAGGATAGACTAGAGATCTATATAGTTAAATGAGGATAGACTAGAGAACTATACAGTCCAGGATACCACTGAATGAGATTAATAAAATCTTCAGATGATAAATCTACTACGATCTGGGAAATAAAATTATTTTACATCAAGCATTTGCCTTATGGAGCATAAGACATCAAACTTTCTCCATTCTGATATGCCTTAAGCCATCTTATTTTATTTCAGTCCCTGCCTCCCCCCTACCCCACACAATTATTTTTTGGTTATTATTTTTTCACAGTTCTTACTCATGTAATGATATCTTGTCTACCTTTGAACCTGCTAATATTCTATATTAGTGCAGCAGCTACTAGCTTCTAATTTGATCCCTGATGTTATTTGTTCTAACTTAGATTCATGAATATTACATGTATTAGAGCACAGATTCCAAATCAAGTGTCTCCAGACCTCTAAGAGTGTATGAGGAATTATATATAGGCTCTAATAGCAAATCTAGATTAGTTTATATATAGACTCTAATAGCAAATCTAGATTAGTTTATATATAGACTCTAATAGCAAATCTAGATTAGTTTATATATAGACTCTAACAGCAAATCTAGATTAGTTTATATATAGACTCTAACAGCAAATCTAGATTAGTTTATATATAGACGCTAGCAGCAAATCTAGATTAGTTTATATATATAGGCTCTAGCAGCAAATCTAGATTAGTTTATATATAGACTCTAACAGCAAATCTAGATTAGTTTATATATAGGCTCTAACAGCAAATCTAGATTAGTTTATATATAGGCTCTAACAGCAAATCTAGATTATGTTGAGCACATGAAGTGTGTTAAAATTTTAAATCTAACATTGAGTAACACTAAAATGTAGGGAATAAACAGTAACTTTTTAGTTAGTGATCACAGTAACTAGCAATTAGCAGTAGACCACCAGTTAAAAAAGAGAAAAGCCAAAATGTTTGGAGGCTGTCGGTTACCATAACCAGTTTATATTATCAAAAACCTAGTAAAATGCAACCAGCAAAATCAGCTGAAGGATAATTGAACCAGTAGGAAGATGATACTGAGTCTACAAAGAGAAGAGTCAGGGAAGATGATACTGAGTCTACAATGAGAAGAGTCAGGGAAGATGATACTGTGTCTACAATGAGAAGAGTCAGGGAGTTTTGACTTTGTTCCAACATATGAGCATTTTGTAAAGAATATATATCACCACATTATAAGATTTTAAAAAAAAAGAAAATTCACATAAACATTTATTAACAGCTGATGTTTGTAAAGTATATTTACTGTTACACTAAAAAAAAAAATTACAAATTACTGAATGTAGTATTTAAAAAAAACAAAAGAAACCTGTACTTTGGAAAGTACTTCATGCAAGGTGAAAGACAGGTACACTTGTAGCAGTTTCAAATAAATAACATTTCTATATCACTGTTTTAGTACAAACAAGGAACTTTAAAATGGTTGGGAGCCACTAAGGTAGAGATCTCCTGTTAGGAGTATGCTAAATGTAGAGCTTCATCTGCTTCTTTATATCAATGATCTCTAAATTATGTTGTGTCTGTCAATGATATAACTGATAAAGACATGTAGATAGTCAGAATTTTGCTAATATAATATTAATGTAGATCAATGTTTCTCAAATTTTTTTTCAACTGCCAGCCCTTGCCTATGGATAACATGCTAAGTATCACCAAAGACATTTTATGCTCAGTTGGTTCTGATGCAGCCTGCTTCTCCTTTTTCCCTCATTAACCCCTTTCAGTCTTAGCACAGCTCCAAAGAGGCCAGTGTGGCCCACTCTTAGACTTAATGTGGTGGCTTAAGAGTGAGAGGGAGAGATGATGTGCTGCTGTAGAGCAAGTGGTTGTCGTTTTCATGGTGCCAATGAGTGGTGGATGTGGCTGTGGAGACTTTGTAGACAGGATGGATAACAGGACAAGGACTGACAGCTTGTGACTTCTACCAGAAGATGGGGGGGGGGGAACTGACCCATTAAGTCAAGTCCATTGCCTAAACCCTAACCAGGGAAACTCAGGTGAGTAACCTTTATCTTCCTGTCCATGCCGTAACCCCAAGAAAATTCATTCTCCACGCACTCCACCACCACAAAAATAAATAACACAAACATGTAGAATGAAATGAATGGATCACTGGCAGGGGCAACAGGGTTTATTGTTATTTTGCACAGACCTATGCCCAATTTAGCCAGAACTCTTTATAAAAACACAGAAGATTAATGTTCATAATTCTATGTCATTCCCAAATGACAACTCCTAAAAGTTCCTATATAATAAAGTTTGTTATGTTTATCTTTGTTTATGCTGGTATTTAAATCTTGTCACACAGAAATGTCTTGCAAAAGAATTGTAACTCCATTCGTCCATGACAAAAATTATAGTTTATTTACAACAGTTGACTCTTGTAAAAATGGGTGTAGAATTTCCAACAGTTCAACAAAAAATCCATAAACAACAGAGAACTATTCTCAAAATGCATATCAACTGGATGACACAATCATTAGTAGATATCTCTCTCGATCTCTCACTCTTGAACCATCAGCGAAATATAAGTAAAATTCTTTCTGTTCACTACACACGATCTCGATATCTATTCTCTAGCTCTCCTAAGTACCTGCATGTCAATCTAGCTCATAGCTTCTTCACATTAGCATGACTATCTGATTCTGTATCTCTCTATTTCCCACTGTGCACTTCAACTAAATCTACTTCTCTAATTCTTATACTATATCTCTCTGTATCTGTTTTCCCCTTCCTATCTGTGATGACAAATGACAAAACAAACAAGGCAGCTGAAATATGTATCAATGAGGAAAAACTGGAAGAAGTGGAGAGTTTTGAATATCTTGGATCACTACTAACTAATAATGGAGATACAATGCGGGAAATTAAAAGGAGGACATCTATTGCTCTTCAGAAAGTAGAACAAATAAAGAATCTGTGGAGAGGAGCAGACAGAACCACAAAAATAAGATTTTTAAGGGCATGCATCTTTCCCATCGCAACATATGCCTGTGAGACGTGGACACTTAACAAAACAGCTGAGAAACACATAAATGCCTTTGAATGTAAATGCTATAGAAGAGTTCTCCAAATATCGTGGACACAAAAAAGAACAAATATATCTATACTACAAGAGCTTAATATTGAAGAAGGCTGGCTAGTAAAGAGGATTAAAGAGAGAAAACTCAAATATTTTGGCCACATTAAACGTCATGATAATTTAGAGAAGACCGTATTGGAAGGATACATAATGGGAAAAAGAAAAAGAGGAAGACCGAAACGAAGATGGCTGCAAGACATCGTTGATGATCTGGAAATGGATGCAGCAGCAGCAGGCCATCTTGCTCACAACCGAGAGGCCTACAGGAGTGCTGTTTGGGAGGCAAAGTTCCGCAAGGGACATGCAAAGGAATGAATGAATGATGATCTGCACACCTGTCTTGGTCTTGATCTACCTGTCTGCATCTCTGCTTCCCTCCGAGTCTCTGTCCGAGTATCTTAGTGTCAGAGTTTTAGTTTTGTCCTGATTTTGTGCGCGTGTGTCTGTCCGTACCTCCCCTATCTGCCTACTGTCTCTCTCAGTCTCCTTGTTTTATCAAAGTCCTGTTAGGTGAAACCACCAATGGATATCCTGCCCTGCCTCTAATTGGTCCACTGGTTTTGAACTACATACCGATTGGTTCTTGAGTCCTGACTTGTGAGTTTTATGGTGTCGAAGTTCCATCCCTCTATTATATTTCTACCTTGCTTTCTAAACTTTGGATCTAATTTTTCTTACTAATTTTAGTGTTAACCCTTATAATCAAAATATGTTCACAATTATTATCATAATTCTAGGTTACAAGGCACTCAATCAATCAAGTGCCATGCTGCGTGGTGTAGGCGATCATTTCTCTCTACAATTTCCTGTCTTTAGACTTGATTATGAGATCCACCAGTGACTTTCTTCCTAGCCACACTGACAGCCCATCCAGTAACTTCTCTCTCTGTCTTCCTCTGTTTCTTCTTCCTTCAATTTTTCCAGTTGCCACAATGTGTTCCAATTTTCCTCTTCTCAGAAAATGTCCTACAAATCTTGCTTGTCTGCCTCTGATCTTTGCTGTAATTTGCCTTTTAACTACAGACTCTCTTAAGACTTCTTTGTTGGTTTTCTTAGCTATCCATAGTACCTTCAACATCCTTCTTATGAACCACATTTCCATGGCCTCCATTTCTTGCTGTACTCTCCTATTCTGGACCATGCTTCACATCCATAAAACAAAATTGGCTCAATGTAGCATTTAAGTACTCGGAATCTTGTTTCCATTGATATCAATCTGTTATCAGCTTGTGTTACAAGGCACTATGTTATACATAACGCAAAAGCAAAAAATTCTAATAATCACATCATAAACCTTTGATAAAGTATGGAAAAAAGGTCTGTTGTGGAAATTCAGAAACTGCAATGTGAATGGAAGACTGTACAGCTGGATAAAGTCCTATTTACACAATAGAAGAGCTAGAGTAGTAATGGATGGACACAAAAGCCAGAAAGTACTGCTGCGCACGGTGTACCACAAGGAGGAGTCCTTTGATCTACACTATTCCTGGTATTCATTAATGACCTTGTCAAAGTGGCACTGTATGCAGATGATCTGGTCATGTTGTGTACAGATGAATATGCGACAGTTGCTACATATATACTCCAAAGAGCAGCAGACATCTTGACATAATGGACAAACCAATGGTGTTTAAGTATCAACACAGAGAAATCAAGTACCACTCTGTTCACTCTCTCATCTAAACAGAAAGCAGGTAAGATGTTTGTAAATGAAATATCCTTTAGGATGGACAACCAACCCAATTACTTAGGAGTGAATCTTGACTCAAAATTGACCTGGAAGCAACACATCAACAGTGCAGAAGCAAAAGCCAGAAGAAAACTAGGCATATTAAGAAAATTGAGTGGAACCACATGGGGAACTAGTGAAAGAATCCTCAAGAATGTATATCAGCAAAGTATTCCACCACATTTAGATTAAGGTTCAACATCTTGGTGCACAGCATCAAACACTACGCTGCATAATCTAGACAAGGTACAAAATCAGTCACTACGGATTATCACAGGTGCCATGAGGTCCACACCAATAGTAGAAATGCAGAAAATAGTTGGTGTTCAAGCGCTAAAGGAACGTAGAGACACAAAGGTCATGACCATGGGAGAGAAATTCCTCAGCTCTGTAAGCCATCCCCTGAAGGAAAGATTCAATAACTTGGCACTAAGACGGCTTAAAAGAAGCAGCTTCATTCATCAGGCCAAGCGTATGCATAAGCTGATACCAGTCCTTCCAACTGTAGTCACTCCATTATCATCTGTACCAGAGTATACACCATGTAAAGAACCAGATTGTACACAAATAACTATTCAGACTGAAGTGAAAGGTGTGCAGAATGGTGAGATGCAAAGCAGCCATGTAAGATCAACAGCTACACTTAATTTGCTAGATGACAAATATCCATGTGACACCTGGATATGTGTGTATACAGATGGATCTGCACACAATGCCATAAAGAATAGAGGGGCAGGACCACATATTGAATATCCAAACAACACCACTGACAAGATTTCCATACCCACTGGAAAATATTGCAACAACTATGATACAGAAGTTAGGGCAATTATTGCTGCGGTTGAAAAACTATCAGACTCCAGAACTGATGCATGCCTCATAGTAATTATCACAGATGCAGGATCAGTACTGGAAGCCCGTCAGTGCAACAAACTACCAGACCTTAAGGATGCCTTGTCAAAAATTGGCTTACAACACGGAGTCACCTTGCAGTGGATTCCCTCCCATTTTAGGATACCAGGCAATGAGAAAGCTGACCGCCTGGCCAAAGAGGGAACTGAAATGGAGCAACCAGACATACCAATCACCTATAATCAGAAGAAAAGCATGATAAAAACCTACAGGAAGCCACAAACACCACCACATGATGACTATCACATGCTAAATAGAAAGCAACAAGTCACCATTTTTCGTCTTCGAACAGGACACAACCAACTCCAAAGTCATATGCATACAAAGATTAAGGTTGGTACTACTACTCTTTGTACATGTGCCCAAGTGCCCCAAACTGTGGAACATATCCTCCAAAACTGCACCAACTTCGAGACACTGAGAAGTAATTACTGGCCCAGTGAAACCACCAAAGTCCATAAGCTCTACTGTTCCATACATGAATTACAAAAAACAGTGAAATTTATCCAAGAGACAGGACTGCAGATATAGACAGACAATGCATATGAAGAAGAAGATGAAAACATGATAAACATTGCATATGAAGAAGAAGAAGAAATCATAAACATGGTTATCTCCCTCAAGAACATGAGTTATCTTCTCCTTAACAAGTGATCCCCTTCTCAAAGCAGGGTTATTTTCTCCTTAAAACCAGTGTTCTCCTAATAACAAAACATAATTTCCTCACAAAGCCAAATATTACTTCCTCATGAAATTAAATATTTCCTCATGGAACATTATCTCTGCATCAAACTAAAAAGAAAAATAAGAGAAGGAACATGGAATGTAAGAAGTATGTATGAGGGAAAGTATCAAATAATAAGTGACGAGATGGAAAGAAAGAGGATACACAATTTGGGAATCTGCGAACATTGGAAAGGATCAGGATACCTCAAGAGCGAAAATGATGGTATCTTTATTTACTCTGGTGGAGAATTAAGAGGAAAGAATGGAGTTACTTTTTACTTAGACAAATTAACATCAAAAGCATTATGAGGATACAACCTAGTAAGTTATAGATTTCTCACTATCAGACTATACTCCTAGAAATGTCACATTTATCCAGATATATGCACCAACATCCGCAGCAGAAGAGGAGGAAGTAGAAGAGTGCAAACGATGATAGACCAGATAAAAAAAAATGATATTGTATTAATACTTGGCGATTTTAATGCACAGATTGGTACAGAAAGAGCAGAAGACAAAGGATATGTTTTGGGAAAATTTACAATAGGACATAGAAATGAGGCAAGTGACAATCTAATGGCGTTTTGCATGGAAAATGAGATAATGATCACTAACACACCTTTCGGACAACATCCAAGAAGACTTTACACATGGACATCACCTGATGGTATAAGCAAGAATCAATTAGATTACATTTTAGTGCAAAGAAGGTGGAGGTCAAATATAAAATCATAAAAAACTCTACCAGGTGCCAGTTGTGACATGGACCACGCATTATTAATAGCAGACATGAAGATAAAGATAAAAAAGACAGGGGATCAAGACCACTCCACTTTGATCTTACAAAAATACCAGAACAATACATACAGAACTGAAGAACTGTTATGAGATACTGATGACTGTACAGGATGATATGGCATCTGATGAAATGGCTATACAGGCTAGAGATATCTTAATAACAACAGCAAAAGACGTGGTTCCAGTAAAGAAAACACAAAAGAATGGATGAATTATAGCAGGCACATTTAGAACTTATAAAACAACGCAGAGAAATGAAGACGGAATGGAAAGTAACAAATAGCAAGGAGGAATATAAATGTTTAACAAAAGAGATAAGAAGAAACATAAGAAAAGACAAAAAACAAAACATACAAGATTGTTGTGAAAGAGCAGCAGGACATCAGAAGTTTGGAAGTGATAGTGAAATGTTTAAAGAAATGATGACATTGATGAGAAATGTCACATTTAAGCTAAATGTACAAGGTGTGTCTGGTAAGTAATGAGACTTATTTTATTCAGCCAATCATCAGGGGCAGGGGCCGGATTCTCCGGGCCTGAATGTTAGTGGGGGATGTTTAGTAAAGGATTGATATCTCGTCATTTGGATCTGAGCTTTTACAGAGTGCAGATCACTTTCGAAGTGGACAGATGTTTAAGCATCGAGTAATGATGGTAAAAATGCAGAGGAGTGTCAAGCAGCGATATGCGATAAAGTTTTGTGTTAAACTTGAAAAATCTGTGACCAAGACGCTTGCTATAATACAGAAAACCTATGGGAAGAATGCTTTATCAAAAGCACTAGTGTTTCGGTGGCACAAGACGTTCAATGAAGGAGGAGAGAGTGTCTAGGATAAAAACACACATGGCGCTCATTAACATCTCACATTTTCGACAAGGTGAAAGCAGTTTTGGACTCTCATCAACATCTGAGTCTTAGATTGATAGCAGAAAGTTGGACTTCCAAAATCCATTGTGCATGAAATCATCATGAGAGAATTGCACATGCGGAAAATCTGTGCCAAATTGTTACCTAAGATTTTGAGTGAAGAACAGAAGAAAAATGTATGTCAATTTCTCGTGAGCTTTTGGACCATGTGAGGAGTGATCCTGATTTTTTGGAGAAAGTGATAACTGGTGATGAAATGTGGATCTTTGAGTATGATCTGGAGACAAAAAGACAGAGTTCTGAGTGGCACACTACCGAGTCTTCTTGAACAGAGAAGGCTCGAATGAGCAAATCAAAGATGAAATCAATGCTCATTGTCTTTTTTTACTCTAATGGTGTAGTCTATAAGGAGTTCGTACCACTCGGACAAATGGTCAACGGAGAATTTTACGTGGAAGTTATTAAACAACTGAAGAACAGAATTGCATGCATCCACCAGGAGATCACCAACACTGGGTCCTTCACAGCGAATGTGTGCCAAGCCATGTGTCGCTGCTAGTGAGAGAGCTTCTGATGAAACAAACCTTGGCAGCATTGTGCCAACCTTCCTACAGCCCGGACTTGGCTCTGGCTGACTTCTTTTTGTTTCCCTCGCTCAAATAAACCTTGAAAGGCCACCATTTTGGGACTGTTAATGATGTGCAAGCTGCCGTGATAAGTGCTTTGAAGGAGATCTCTGTTCAAGACTTCCAGGCAAGCTAGGTTGCATGGCAGAACTTTTATGCTGAAGAATGTTATTATGAAGAATTTTAAGTATATATAAGTATATTTTGAACAAAACGAATTTTATGGAATCAGTCCCATTACTTACCGGAAAAACCTTGTAATTTGTAACAAGGTGAGAAAGACTCTGACAGAGACAGAGGAAATTCTAGAAAGATGGAAGGAATATTGCAAAAGAATGTATGATACATTTGACTACGAAGGCAGAAATCAACAGTGAGAATTATTATCGGAGGAGAAAGAACCCGAACCAACAATTGAAGAAGTTTTATGGGCAATAAAGAATCTGAAAAATGGTAAATCACCAGTATGTGATGAAATAACAGCTGAACTTATTAAAGCAGGAGGAAAGGAGTGTGCAACAATCTGTCATGCACTATGTAAAAAGATATGGAGTTCAGGTATTAGGCCTAAAGAATGGAAAAGAACTATATTCATACCACTGCCTAAAAAGGTAACTTGAAATTATGCACAAACTAAGAACTGTTGCCCTGATTAGTCATGCCAGTAAAATTCTGTTAAAAAAAATGGGTAGACTTCGTAAGAAAATGGATGAAGAAGTCAGTGTGGTCCAAGCTGGTTTTAAACAAGGAAGAGAATCAAGACATCATATATTCAAAATAAGATTAATAACAGAGAAATGTTTAATGTGAATCTATATTTATCTTTTATAGACTATTCAAAGGCATTTGATTGTGCACAAAACCAGAAACTTTGGAAAATAATGGAAAAAAAAGGGATTTCCAAAACACATATGACACAGTTAATATCACTAACAGGCAGCAGTAATAATAAATGGTGAAACAACAACTTGGTTTGACATAAAATAAGGGGTCCATCATGATTGCATACTGTCGCCTTACTTATTTAACTTGTATACTGAAAATATAATAAGGAATGTAAGAGAAGATATAGACAAAGAATATTGCAATGCCATAACAATTGGAGGTTATTAAATACCAGAAATTACGAGGGGAAATCACTAAGTAACTCGCAAATTGAAATATTTTATCAGTGGCAGTTATCAGGTATTATTTAAATATATCCTTAGGTAGTATCATCACCCAACTTTATAATAGTTGTATGTAGGGGGGAGCTGGGAGTTACATGCGCATACGCAAAGCAATAACAAAATGGCTACCCAACTGGTAGTGTGTACCACACAAGAACAGAGAAGTGTAGTGCAATTTTTGTGGGCTAAAGGACATTCAGTTGAGGACATTCATAAAGAAATGATTAGAGTTTATGCTGAAAAGTATTTATCACGTAAAGCGGTCTATAACGGGGTAAAAGAATTTTCTCAGGGACACACCGTTCTGTTCAGATTGCAACAGAAGCAACTGTGCAACATGTGAATGAGATTATCAGAGCTGAGAGACAAGTAATGGTGACAGTGTGAATTCTATATCGTACTGTGAAGTTCTGTCGATGCTACAGGATGCATTTTTAAGAAAACGTCCTGATCTGTTGACTAGAGGTGTGCTTCTCCTTCATGACAATGCCAGACCACATATGGCTCGGTTAATCTTATCTTATATTTTATATCCTTCCCGTGCCTTTAAATGTCACATACGGCTCGCAAAGTAGTTCGCCAAATCTTCCTGTCTTCGGCGAGTTTTTCAACCTCATCAAGGGATTTTATGCCTGTTAATTTGGCCCCTCTTAACAATGTCCTCTTCAGAGTTTCACATGGTCTGCCTCTTTTTCTTTGGCCTGTTGTGTTCCACTTGATAGCTTGTTTTGGGATTCTCTGATCATTTCTTCTCATCAAGAGACCAACATATGTCCATCTCCTTTTCCTGATCACCCATGAGACTGGTTGTTGTTCAGTAATCTGTCTTATCTCTGCATTGTTCTTAAATTCGTTCCACTTGATGCCGAGTATTTTCCTTAGGTATTTGTTTTCAAAAGAGTCTAATTTCTTGTCTACTTCTTTCGTTGTTTTCCAGCTTTCACATGCATAAATGAGGGTGGATAACTTGGTTAACCCAAGAGAAAATTAGCCAGTTGGGTTGGGGAGTTCTTCAACATCCACCCTATAGTCCTGACTTAGCTCCAAGTGATTTTCAACTGTTTGATCCATTGAAAAACCACCTTGGTCGGAGAAGATTCTTGAGTGACGAAGAGCTGGAAGCAGAAGTAAAAAAGTGGTTCAGAAATCGGACTCCCGATTTTTACACCATGGGTATTGCATCACCGATTACACGATGGGACAAATGTATCAATGTTGGTGCCAATTACACTGAGAAATAGGGGAATAATGTAGGTTCAAAAATTAAATGTTTTCAAATTACTGTCACATTTAGTTTTTTTGTAACAAGCATTTGCGAGTTACTTCATGACTTCCCCTCATAGATATGCTGATGATCCAGTATTACTGTCCAGAACACAGAAAGGAATGGGAAAACTAATTATATCAGTACATAAGAATACTGAAGACCAAAACCTCTATCTTAATGCGAAGAAAACTAAGCTGATGACCATGGACAAAACAAACAAGGCAGCTGAAATAAATATCAATGAGGAAAAATTTGAAGAGTTGGAGAGTCTTGAATATCTTGGATCATTACTAACTAATAATGGAGATACAATAAGGGATATTAAAAGGAGGACATCTAACATCTATGTATCGCTCTTCAGAAAATGAAACTAAAGAAGCTATGGAGAGGAACAGACAGAACTACAAAAATAAGATTTGTAAGGGCATGCATCTTTCCCATCGCAACATATGTCTGTGAGACCTGGACACTTAACAAAACAGCTGAGAAACACATAAATGTCTTTGAATGTAAATGCTACAGGAGATTTCTTCAAATATCGCGGACACAAAAAAAAAAGATCAAATACATCCATATTACAAGAACTAAATATTGAAGAAGACTGGCTAGTAAAGAGGATTAGACAGAGAAAACTTAAATATTTTGGACATATTAAATGTTATGAGAATTTAAAGACCATCTTGGAATGGTACATAATGGAGAAAAGAGAGAGAGGAAGACCAAAGTGAAGATGGCTGCAAGACATCGTTGATAATCTGCAAATGGATGTATCATTGTAGGGCATCTTACTTACAACCGAGAGGCCTACACGAGAGCTGTAAGGGAGGTAAAGTTTCGCAAGGGATATGCAAATGACTGACTGACATTATCTCCTTCCCTAAACACAGATTATCTCCTCATAACTAAACATTGTTTCTTCATGCATCTATACACCCAGAACACAGACAATCTGCAGATTATACTCTGAAAGTTGGAAAAAACTAAACAACTGCCTTAAATCCTGTTAAATAAATCTTATAGCTTAATACATCACAGCCCTTCTAAGCTTGAAAGAGCCTTTATCTGATGAATTTAGTTTAAAGTAGAAAGTGCCTGAACCATGCCAAAAAATCACCTAATCTCAATAAGACATTGTCCCTATATCCAAAGTAGAATAACCTACTTTGCCATATTTGATAAATGAAAATATCAAAATACTGGGTTCTACAAACACCTTTAAATCTCTATATAATATAAAATGTAGAATTATCTATGAAATATATTACTGAATCTGCACATGTGTTATCTCTTAACTCAATTTAAAATTAAGACAGTGAAATACTTCAACAAAAGATCCTGATTTTACATTAAAATAGCATAAAATAAAAGCATAATCACATAACACATTCTAAATACACAATTTGGTTAAAAATATTGCAGATATATTTTTCACTCATGTGCTAGTGGAGTCTGGCTTTCATCAATAAAGTCTGTTAAAAGGCTAGGCCTGATCTGAACCTGGAAAGGATGTCTGCACTTCAATGATTGAAATCACATGATCACCCAAACGCGGAATGAACGGAAGTCATGTCATGCATATGGTTTCTTAATTTGGCCTTCTTCTCATACTTCCATAAATTTGTTTTACGGAATTCAGAAGTTCCCTATCCATTAGAATAACCCAAGGCAGTCTTGAGGCTGTCACATTAAGTGCAACTGGTTGCAGCATTCACATATTTAGAAGACCTTAAAACTCCTGTGATTCATATACCACATGACATACAGGTAGCCAGTAGAGACCATGCTTCATCCAGTTATTTCATTTGCTTTTGAATTTTCTAGTGACTTTGCACAGTCTATTCATGTATTTTCTCTTCATTTTCTAATAACTGTCAGGTTCTCTGCCTCATAACACGTCTTGAGAATTTTGATTATCCCATTCTGGATTTAGCTAGGTTTTACTGTTCTTTAACTTCTTAGCTTTTCCACTTTACTTTTTCTGACTGTTCAGGGTATATGTTACTTCTTCTCTAAAACTGTACCTTGGTTCCTTCCAATTTTCTGACTGTTCAGGATATATGTTAATTCTTCTCTAAAACTGTTTCTTAGTTGCTTCAAGCTTTCTGACTGTTCAGGGTATATGTTAATTCTTCTCTAAAACTGTTTCTTAGTTGCTTCCAGCTTTCTGACTGTTCAGGATATATGTTAATTCTTCTCTAAAACTGTTTCTTAGTTGCTTCAAGCTTTCTGACTGTTCAGGGTATATGTTAATTCTTCTCTAAAACTGTTTCTTAGTTGCTTCAAGCTTTCTGACTGTTCAGGGTATATGTTAATTCTTCTCTAAAACTGTTTCTTAGTTGCTTCAAGCTTTCTGACTGTTCAGGGTATATGTTAATTCTTCTCTAAAATTGCACCTTGGTTGCTTCCAGTTATCTGCTTCTGATCAAACCTTCCAAGCATAAACTAGTATGGGTTCTGTGTAGGACTGTAAAACCCATGTTTTCCTCTTTTTTTTTTCCCTCAGTTTATAGAAATTCTCTTATTTATTAGTATCTTCTTTATGTTGAAAGAAGGTTTTTCTGGAACTGAATTCACTTCTGCACTTACCATCTAGTGTTTTTGTTGACATCTTTTATGTCGTTGAAAAATTCATAAAACATGTAGAGAAATTCATACAAGAAAAGTCCATTAAAAATATACAAGAATGAGTTTGCTTTAGCTGCACATAATCTTAAAAGAATGAATGTATAATGTGTCATGTATCATTATGTATCAGGCTATATCATGTAGTATCTGGATAATACAACACAAATAACAAACATCATGAAACTCCAAATGTATCATCTACACTCAAATTAAGCCTTTTACAATTATGTTTAAATATCATAATTTGATCACACCCATATCAAAAGCTGGACAGTCTCTTGGTGTCTCTTTACTTGAGAAAAACTCATTTTGTGACCCTGGAGTTTCTGCTTCTGTTTCCTCTTGACTTGGCCAATCTGTCCCAAAATCTGGTGGAAGAAAGGTAATTTAGTTATGGTCTGCAGTTCTTGGTGTTATGCAAACAGATGCATGTCTTGAAATAAAATTACCTAGCATACTAAAATGAATACAGCTCATGTGTTCACAAGTATGGATTAAACATAATGCTCATATACACATAACTTCACTAAAAGGCCCATACTTACAAGGCATTAATGTTATTCAAGTATATTTCAACAGATAACAAGAAACACATTGTTTTGTTACCACATCTTACATCCTTCACGTGCTATTAAATGTCACATAGGGCTCACATGGTAGTTTGCCAAGTTTGTTACCACATGCAGAGATGATAATCTTTTAAATAATACTTAACAGGTCAAATGTTTATTTACAAGAACATGGACAGCATATTTTTTTAAAGAATTAATGTCTAACAGTTTGCTGGACTCAGTACACAGACTTGTCAAAAGTTGTTGAACATTATGCTTACTTTACCTCGATGCAAGTGACAATTGTTATGTTACTTTACCTCAATGCAGGTGACAATTGTTATGTTATTTTGCCTTGATGCAGGTGACAATTGTTATGTTATTTTCCCTTGATGCAGGTGACAATTGTTATGTTATTTTGCCTTGATGCAGGTGACAATTGTTATGTTATTTTGCCTTGATGCAGGTGACAATTGTTATGTTATTTTCCCTTGAAGCAGGTGACAATTGTTATGTTATTTTGCCTTGATGCAGGTGACAATTGTTATGTTATTTTGCCTTGATGCAGGTGACAATTGTTATGTTATTTTGCCTTGAAGCAGGTGACAATTGTTATGTTACTTTGCCTTGATGCAAGTGACAATTGTTATGTTACTTTGCCTTGATGCAGATGACAATTGTTACACATATGTACTTTACTTTGATGCAGGTGACAATTGTTATGTTATTTTACTTTGATGCAGGTGACAATTGTTATGTCACCTTACCCTGATGCAGGTGACAATTATTATATTACTTTACCTTGATGGAGATGACAACTGTGAGTCAACTCCACCGGCACTGTAATTGAGTTCGCTATCATTGCAGGCCCCAGAGTGGGCGTGGTCACCCTGCCATAATTCCCTCCCTAACACAAACACTCGAGCCCCGCTTGACCCAGGACAGGTAGCCGTGGTGTATCTGTACTTTGTCCAGTACTCCTCTACATAATCCAGAGTGACACAGTCACCCACACTGATCTGCTTACTACACCCATGAGGGTGGGAAACTATAACAGTGAGACTAGGGTTCGAGTTAAATTTGCGTCTTATATGTTCATGTAGGCGGCTCTGCTTCTTCAGTAACATTTCAAGTTTTTCAATGAGAGGCATGTCATGGGTCACGTATGTTATTCTACATATGTCTTGTTTAAAATCAGCTTTTACTTCTGATGCTTCATTGAGTGTGACAACACTGCTGCAGCCACTAGGTAAACCACCACTGTCATAGAATACATGACATGTCGTGTGTTTTCCTTCTAGCTCATCAAAAACAACATGGGTAGCTGTGCTTATTGTAATGTGGGCAAACTGTGTTTTTGGTGTTGGTGAGTTGAGACAATCCTTGCATGTACAAGTTTCCTTTTTGTCATAAATATCTGGATACTTAGTAACTTTCAGCACCCATCCAGATCCAACTCTCATTATATTCCTAGGACTTTGATGGTAGCTTGGGTAAAGCTTGTCAGTTCCAGGGTAAGTTTTTGGTCTTTTCTCACTGATGTATTCAGGTGAGATCCGTACAGTGAGATCAGACAAAACTCGGATGTAGTCAAGCAAGCTGTCATCTTGGTAATCAGGTGGAAGATGTTCCATGTTAAACTGGAGTACAGGTATAAATTTATGGTGACCTGGATTCTTTGTACAACTTTTCATATGCTGATGAAGATCTGCTTCTCCACCATAACTGATCTCAATTTCCCATGGACCTGGAAAAGAGAAAGATCAATATTTTTAAATTCCTTACATCAAAATTAGTACATTATTATCCTTATATTTCCTATCTTTTTTTGTGATCATGTACAAGGACAATGTTTTGTATAATCACATTTGTTTCGAGACTGCATTGGCTTCATCCTATCTGGTGCCATCTCTCCTATGATATGTCATTTTTCTTGGAAAATATATACATAACTAACTTAATATAATGCAGATTTCTCATATATTTATGTTCAAGGTCAAAGGAGTTGAAGATGTCTGATTTAGATGTGCTCGAATCAGCAACCCTGTCCCACCTCTCCATTAGTACCACAAGAACCAGACCCAGGCTGGCTGATGTAGCAGGGGTCAAGTTGTGTGAAACCCAGGCTGGCTGATGTAGCAAGGGTCAAGTTGTGTGAAACCCAGGCTGGCTGATGTAGCAAGGGTCAAGTTGTGTGAAACCCAGGCTGGCTGATGTAGCAAGGGTCAAGTTGTGTGAAACCCAGGCTGGCTGATGTAGCAAGGGTCAAGTTGTGTGAAACCCAGGCTGGCTGATGTAGCAAGGGTCAAGTTGTGTGAAACCCAGGCTGGCTGATGTAGCAAGGGTCAATTTGTGTGAAACCCAGGCTGGCTGATGTAGCAAGGGTCAATTTGTGTGAAACCCAGGCTGGCTGATGTAGCAAGGGTCAAGTTGTGTGAAACCCAGGCTGGATGATGTAGCAAGGGTCAATTTGTGTGAAACCCAGGCTGGCTGATGTAGCAAGGGTCAAGTTGTGTGAAACCCAGGCTGGATGATGTAGCAAGGGTCAAGTTGTGTGAAACCCAGGCTGGCTGATGTAGCAAGGGTCAAGTTGTGTGAAACCCAGGCTGGCTGATGTAGCAGGGATCAAGTTGTGTGAAACCCAGGCTGGCTGATGTAGCAGGGGTCAAGGTGTGTGAAACCCAGGCTGGCTGATGTAGCAAGGGTAAAGTTGTGTGAAACCCAGGCTGGCTGATGTAGCAAGGGTCAAGTTGTGTGAAACCTAGGCTGGCTGATGTAGCAAGGGTCAAGGTGTGTGAAACCCAGGCTGGCTGGTTTAGCAGGGATCAAAGTATGTGAAGTCTGCTAAATAAGCTTTCAACTTCCACTTAGGGACTGAAAAAATAGCCACCATAACCATCCCGACCTTCAACACAATGCTGTGCTTTGACAACCATCAATAGAATGCTGTGCTTTGACAACCATCAATAGAATGCTGTTCTTTGACACCCTTCAATACTATGCTGTTCTTTGACACCCTTCAATACAATGCTGTTCTTTGAGACCCTTCAATACAATGCTGTTCTTTGATACCCTTCAATACAATGCTGTTCTTTGACAGTCTTCAACACAACGCTGTTCTTTGACAACCTTCAGCACAATGTTGTTCTTTGACAACCTTCAACACAATGCTGTTATTTGAAAACCTTCAACACAATACTGTTCTTTGACAACCTTCAGCACAATGTTGTTCTTTGACAACCTTCAACACAATGCTGTTATTTGAAAACCTTCAACGCAATACTGTTCTTTGACAAGCTTCAACACAGTGCTGTTATTTGAAAACCTTCAACACATTACTGTTCTTTGACAACCTTCAACACAATACTGTTCTTTGACAACCCTCAACACAATATTGTTCTTTGACAACCTTCAACACAATGTTGTTCTTTGACAACCTTCAACACAGTGTTGTTCTTTGACAAGCTTCAACACAGTGCTGTTATTTGAAAACCTTCAACACAATACTGTTCTTTGGCAACCTTCAACACAATACTGTTCTTTGACAACCTTCAACACAATACTGTTCTTTGACAACCTTCAACACAATACTGTTCTTTGACAACCTTCAACACAATGCTGTTATTTGAAAACCTTCAACAAGATGCTGTTCTTTGACAAGCTTCAACACAATGTTGTTCTTTGACACCCTTACTTCTAAGAACATCAGCTTACAGTTCCAGGGAAGTAGTGCAGGAACAACACAAAGTCAAATGCTTTTTTTTTCAAAACAGAGAGAAGCCATTGTATATTAGGTCTTCATTTTTCTCATTGTGTCTATTATCCCTCACTTTCTCTTCACTTTCAGTATTTACTGTCTGATAAAGACACAAGCCAAAGTATCACATTAGTGACTGTTACCAGGTGATATTTACACTCACCTTACTGTTTGATAAAGACACAAGCCAAAGTATCACATTAGTAACTGTTACCAGGTGATATTTACACTCACCTTACTGTTTGATAAAGACACAAGCCAAAGTATCACATTAGTGACTGTTACCGGGTGATATTTACACTCACCTTTTTTTCCCACAGAACTACTCTGTTTATGACTATTCACAAATTTTCTGAATAAATTTCTTCTTCCTCTTTTTCATTCTCTCTGAGCTCATTTTTGTTCTGCTTCATGTGTTTGTCTCTCATGATTTTTCTTCCATATACTCTCTTACAACCTGAAGTGTCTCTCTTTCATCTTTCTCTTACTTTCCTCATGTCTATTTTCTCTGTATTACTCTGAACAATGGTCAGACTTGCACCACCACAAAAGCAGCACATTTATGACTTTTTTAACTTGATAGTTATACATACCACAACATATGTACATACCACAACATATATACATAACACAGCATCAATAAACATGCCAACAAGTTACAATTATACATAACAGCAACAACATAATCACCAAGGTCAGACATGTGACAAGTAATCATTTCTGACCTTGTTTTTCACGCTCTTGTCTTGCTAGGGTCAACGTGTCCTCCATAACTGAAGACATAAAATTTAATGATATCACCACTGTTACATTGTTATCATTTTGTTATCAGTTGTAATAAAACATTCTGAACACTAGTGCCATTTTACTTTTGTTCATATCAAATTTGATATCACTTATATTTCTTGTTCTCACAATGTTGGCTGGCACCTCTATATAAATTTGAAAAAAAAAATCTAATGCCATAAATTCTGTAAGCATTACCTGCATCTTAGATCCCATGTTTTTACACGAGGAACAAGTGAATGTGTAATTTAGGATTTAAAACAATATACTAGCCAAATCACTTGTGCCCTTTCTTTTGTCCTATCATTCTAACATTTAGGCTTTTGTGATCAGTTTATGAGAAAAATAATTAACTGTAAAATAAATCAGACTATCTCTTCCTGAGTGTTATCAGTAATTGTTATTCCACTATCTTAAAAAAATTGTGTTATTTCTGGAAGTTTATCATAGATCATTCTGAGAGGTATTTATCTTTTTTTTTTGTATTAAAAATTGTGGGGTGATGTGCTGAGAATGTGGGGTGATGTGTTGAGAATGTGGGGTGATGTGCTGAGACTGTGGGGGTGAAGTGCTGAGACTGTGGGGTGATGTGCTGAGACTGTGGGGGTGAAGTGCTGGGACTGTGGGATGATGTGTTGAGACTGTGGGGTGATGTGCTGAGACTGTGGGGGTGAAGTGCTGAGACTGTGGGGTGATGTGCTGAGACTGTGGGGTGAAGTGCTGAGACTGTGGGGGTGCTGTGCTGAGACTGTGGGGTGAAGTGCTGAGACTGTGGGATGATGTGCTGAGACTGTGGGATGATGTGCTAAGACTGTGGGATGATGTGCTAAGACTGTGGGGTGATGTGCTGAGACTGTGGGATGATGTGCTAAGACTGTGGGGTGATGTGCTGAGACTGTGGGGTGATGTGCTGAGACTGTGGGGTGATGTGCTGAGACTGTGGGATGATGTGTTGAGACTGTGGGGTGATGTGCTGAGACTGTGGGGTGAAGTGCTGAGACTGTGGGGTGATGTGCTGAGACTGGGGGTGAAGTGCTGAGACTGTGGGGGTGCTGTGCTGAGACTGTGGGGTGAAGTGCTGGGACTGTGGGATGATGTGCTGAGACTGTGGGATGATGTGCTGAGACTGTGGGATGATGTGCTGAGACTGTGGGGTGATGTGCTGAGACTGTGGGATGATGTGCTGAGACTGTGGGGTGATGTGCTGAGACTGTGGGGTGATGTGCTGAGACTGTGGGGTGAAGTGCTGAGACTGTGGGGGTGCTGTGCTGAGACTGTGGGGGTGAAGTGCTGGGACTGTGGGATGATTTGCTGAGACTGTGGGATGATGTGCTGAGACTGTGGGGGTGAAGTGCTGAGACTGTGGGATGATGTGCTGAGACTGTGGGGGTGAAGTGCTGAGACTGTGGGGTGAAGTGCTGAGACTGTGGGATGAAGTGCTGAGAATGTGGGGTGATGTGCTGAGACTGTGGGATGATGTGCTGAGACTGTGGGGTGATGTGCTGAGACTGTTGGGTGATGTGCTGAGACTGTTGTGTGATGTGCTGAGAATGTGGGGGTGAAGTGCTGAGAATGTGGGGGTGAAGTGCTGAGAATGTGGGGTTATGTGCTGAGAATGTGGGATGAAACTTTTGGGTGATTTGCTGAGATCAAAGAAAACTACCCTCTCTCTTCCCTCTTCTGACTACTGTTTCTAACTTTATTTTGTATTTTATTCTATATCTGTGCTACACAGTCATTTCACAGATGTCGTTTTTGCTTCATGTTCTCAGTATGCATCTGTAGTTTGGCACTTCTAGAAAAGTTAGAAAACAAAAAAAAATCTTATCCCATAAACCTTCTTTCCCTGTATAAAACTTGCGACTGAACCACATAATAACTGCTGTCATGTTCTTCTTTATTTACTGCTATTAACATTTATAATGATATTAAAGATTTAGCTGTAATTGCAAGGAAAATGTTTAGGTTCTAGTGACAGAAGGCAGCGTTAGGTTCTTTTCATCTTGGAAGCGAAGCTATTTCGTGGGTATTTTTTTGGCATTGTTTGATAGGCAGCTTCTCTTATGAGCAATTCCATCAAAATTTGATTGACATGGCTGGCAGCTTACAGTAATAACAGACTATTTCTTATGTCCCTTTGCTTTTGAATCTTGTGTCTAATCATAGCAGTCGATGATTCCTCAGTAAGAGCTGAGACTGTCAATTTGCGTTGTCTTACTCTGTGTGGACGTTTTTTTTTTGTTTTTTTTTGCAGTCAGCAAACCATAGAGTCTCCTCTAGCAGTGTTCAGTGCAAGAAAAACTATAAAAAGAGATTTTGCTGTAAGTTTTACATATGAGACGAAAGCCAAGGGATCCCACTAGAATCCAGGGACAAAAGAGAAAACTATGACGAGGGAGTTCCATATTTTGCTTTTGAAAACTGAAAAGGAGAAACGAATGTGCGTAGATCTAATGTTTAGTAAATAATCGAGTGCATGGTTAGAGAAACCCGAATGTCAGAATTTTCTGAGCAGGCGTCGATGGTTTCAATTCACTTTCGCATCTTAAACTTCCAAAAAGATGGAAATACAGGCATCCCTTTCGTAACACTGGCGCTGTTGATGGTGGCGTGAAACCAAGCATCAGATTCTACGCGTAAAAATAAAGAGAATTAATACAAATATTTTCAATAGTTTTAATTATACGTGCCTACTAGTAAACATGTTATTTGTTAACTTACTTTGTTCCATGTTAGTATTATTAGTCCTGTACGTCGTGTATAAAGATGTTCATGTATATCACAACATCGATTCTTTCACTCTTGTATAAATTACCAGAGCATACACATGTCCAGAAAATTCTGTGGCTCTAGATGTTACAACACTAGGCCGCCATCACAGTGTGATGTAGCAAGTTGATACCTGGAAGCATTACGTCATAACGGGTTTTCCCGCCATAGCAACACTATATTAACATCTTACATCCTTTCCGTCCCGTTAAACGTTACATAGGCCTCGCATGGCAGTTCACCAAGCTGTCCTGTTTTGGGCAATATTTTCAAACTTATCAAAGGATTTTAGGCCTACTAACTTCGCCTCTCTTAACAGTGTCCTCTTTAGAGCTTCACGTGGCCGAGCTCTTTTTCTTCGACCTGTTGTGTTCCACTTGATAGCTTGTTTTGGTATTCTCTGACTGTTTCTTCTCATCACATGACCAACATATGTCCATCTCCATTTTCTGACCACACATGAGACAGGTTGTTGTTCACTCAACTGCCTTATCTCTACATTGTTCTTGAATTCATTCCACTTTATACCAAGTATTTTCCTTAGGCATTTATTTCAAAAGAGTCTACTTTGTTGTTTATTTTCTACTTTAACATGCATAAATGAAGGTGGATATTACATCTGAATTAAATAATCTTAAGCTTGGTTTTTGTGGTTATAACTTTTGAATGCCATATGTTCTCAAGATTCTTGAAGGTCAATGCTACTTTTTCATTTCTAACTTCCTTTCTGGTGTCACCATCCTGGTCTATGTAGCTGCCGAGGTATGCAAATTGATGTACTTCACGACACTACCTGGTAGAATATTTTGTTCTAGATACAACACTCTGTAGAGTACATTATACTAGATATTGCACATGATATAATATTTTTTACTAGATACTGCACCTGGTAGAATATTATGTACTAGATACTACATCTGGTAGAATATTCTGTACTAAATATTAGACCTTTGGATTGGTCCATGCAATAAAGAATAGTTTTTAGACTAAAAGTGTATTTGCTAAGTACTAGAACAGTCAGTACAAAGTATGAGATTCTGGTAGATCAGTTGTTGCTAGGTAAAGGAATTTGTAGAATGATCTGTATTGGTCTTATCACCTCCAGAATGATCTATACTGTGGTATTTGATGTAGAAGTTAAATATATCATTTTTGAGCATGCTGTAGTAGTTTTCTTAATTACCTTAGCAGGCTAAAGAGGCAGGTTATTCAACATGCTACATCAACCAGGAGAATAATATGATGTCTGATCTGTCTCTTAAGTGTTATTAAACTCCTGTAGTGATGTATGTTTGGATATTGATCAAATTTAACTTGATGATCTCAACCTCTTTAACCATAGTTTGTATTTTTTAATCACTATTTCATATACAGAACAAATAAACACTTTTAAAAAAAGCTCTTGGTATCTCTAATCATGTTATACAACCAATGCTGTCTCTCTTACAGTTTCTCCAGATATTTATTTCAGTGTTGATCTATGTCTGTAACTTACTTCCTTGAATGTTCCAAAGATTTTTCAAGTTCTTTGCCTGATGTTTTCTCAAGACATGTTCACAGCATTTAAATACTTCACATTTGGTACTTTTTGTCTTTCTCTTTTTTTTTCTGACTTTTAGATTCTAAATTGTATTGTACAATAAATAGCATGTGTTCACATGTGATCAAGTTCACACTGCAGACTATAACACTGTACAATAAATATTCAGTACAAACTAAAACTGCAGCCACATTAGCGAGCAGAATAAAGAAATGACATCTAACTTTTATTTCAGTTGTAAGCAATAATTTAAGCAACTGGGGTATAAAATAAACTTTTGCTGAAATTGAGAATCACTAGATCATAAAAATATATATAAGCAAACTTAGATCGAAACAACAATTAAAAGTAGACCAGAACATGGACTAGGTGTTAAAACACACACACATACACAAACACACACTGTGTTGAGAAAGTATGTGTGGCAATCAGTCTTGTAGGTGACTAGTAGTGAACACTGACTGTACATCTATAATAAAAAGTAAAGTTGATGTGAAGATTTGCTTTCCAAACACATCCTCTCATCCACTGAAACTTTGTTCACTTTACAAAAATATAAACCACTATGTCCTTCATGTCTGAGTAATCAGACATGATTCTGATATATTCTGCTATGAAGAATCTTAAGAGCTTAGAAGGTAGAGAGACTATTTTAAACCAATCTATTGATATAAATATAAATGCCTTTGAATGTAAATGCTACAGAAGAGTTCTCCAAATATCGTGGACACAAAAAAGAACAAATGTATCTATACTACAAGAGCTTAATATTAAAGAAGGCTGGCTAGTAAAGAGGATTAAAGAGAGAAAACTTAAATATTTTGGACACATTAAACGTCATGATAATTTAGAGAAGACCGTATTGGAAGGGTACATAATGGGAAAAAGAAAAAGAGGAAGACCAAAACGAAGATGGCTGCAAGACATCGTTGATGATCTGGAAATGGATGCAACAGCAGCAGGCCATCTTGCTCACAACCGAGAGGGCTACAGGAGTGCTGTTAGGGAGGCAAAGTTCCGCAAGGGACATGCAAATGAATGAGTGAATGTCCTCCATTTTCATATCTGAGTAATCAGATATGATTCTGATATATTCTGCCATGAAGAATCTTAAGAGCTTAGAAGGTAGAGAGTCTATTTTAAAGTGATCTATTGATATAAAATTAACATGTCCCAGATTCTTGCTACAACTGTTGACATGTCTGTAAAATCTGCTTCTCAATAACTGAGCACATTTTCCCAAGTTTCTAGTAGCAAATAAAACTTGTTATAATTAAAAGCAAGATCAGTGTAAGCACTGGAATATAATAACTACATTAATTGTTTGTTTTTCATGACCTCCTCCTCCTCCTCCTCCTCATCATCATCATCATCACCATCATCATCATCATCAGGTGCTGTGCAGACTGGCATTTGCTATTATGCTTCTTCAGAGTACACAATCCATCATGCAGGCCATCAGCTCAGTTAGTGATCTCCTTTCACACCATCCCGTCAGACTGTCCAGTATCATTTCTCTATGTACAAGCATAACTGTTCTTGGGAGCTATAACAGTGGTTTTCTGTTTCCTTATGTAGGTTTGTGTATGGCCTCCATGCTAGCCTTTGGACTCATTGTCCTACCTGATCATAGTTTATATTATTCATCTATTTAACTTACATTACTGAATACATTCTTCTGAAAAGCACTGACACTTCAATCATTTAATTTTTTATCAGTCTTTCACTTCATTGTTTAAGGCATGCACACCTAGTGTCCTCACACACATTCTATTACTGTAATGTAAATAAAATCTGACTTTATTTTACCTTTTCCTATTTAGAGGAATTTTTTTCCCTTTACAGTCATGTCCACCACTTGGTAGAAATAGAAAACCTCTCACAAATATTGTAAACTGTGAATATTTATTCTTGGTTATGGACCAACACAGCCCCTACTGTTATGAGAGGTCCATATGATTTATGCTGAAGTCTGAGACCAAACAGTGTATAAAATGGTGCCACACATACATTTCATGATAATTTTTTATTGCAGGAATTATCAATATTTTTCAACCCAAAGAACACTGAACTAGTTACATTATTGCATGCTACCAGTTTTTAAAGGTGAATTTCATAATTTAAAACTGAGTAAAATCATCTGTTTTAAACCTCCCACCAAACTTCTGACTGTTTTAAACCTCCAACCAAACTTCTGACTGTTTTACTGTTTAATCAGAAATGTCAGTTCACTTAAAGAGCCATTTATTGAATGTAATCTCATTTACTGCATCCACTGTTTCCTTCCAGAATTATTTTTCTAGATGTTTCTTCTCTAATATTCATAATTTTCCTGAACAATAATGTCCTTTGCATGTTACAGCACATATTTGACCATTTTTATAAATGACTCAATTTCTTTTCTTTTTCCCTTGACCAAAAAGAAGAAAACTACATGGAACTACAACTACTAGTATCACAAGTAGTTATATTTATAGAGAAATATATGAGCTTTTATTTAATGATGAGTTCAAGATAAAATATGTGCAGTTATTGAATATTTAATTCAATACTTATCAGAGTTGCTGATATCTCACACTAATAATGATTCTCTTTACTTCTCTTTAAACTTCTATTACAACATCAGAAACATTTCTTGTTATAACATGTGATGCTGATGTTGATCAAACTGTTAAACAGACTTGATGGTTCCCATCATTTCAGCCTTTTTTTTGTGTTATTATGAAGTCCCCCTCAGCTAATGATATGCATGTATTGAAGACAACTTTCCTTCTCTTAGAGTTGTGTACCAGGAAGAATAGCAGACAGGAACACATGCCCAGTTCTTCACTATTTGAAATTAAAGTTAATTTCATTCATAATTTTATGGGTTTTTTTAATTGCCCTGTATAAAGATTTCTACAGCGCACAAGCTTGTGATAAATGTCAGCTGACTCCAACAAAATATCCAGCTGCACAAGCTTGTGACAGATGTCTACTGCCTCCAACAAAATCTACAGCTCCACAAGCTTATGATGAATGTCTGCTGCATCCAACAAAATCTACAGCTCCACAAGCTTGTGATAAATGTCTACTGCCTCCAACAAAATCTACAGCTCCACAAGCTTGTGGCAAATGTCTGCAGCCTCCAACAAAATATCCAGCTGCATAAGCTCGTATTCTTCTTCTTCTTTGTTCGCATTGTCTATCTATATCTGCAGTCTTGTCTCTTGGATAAATTTCACTGTTTTGTGTAATTCATGTATGCAATCATAGAGTTTGTCTTCTTTAGTGGTTTCACTGAGCGAGTAATTATTTCTCAGTGTCTCATAGTTGGTGCAGTTCTGGAGGGTATGTTCCACAGTTTGGGGCACCTGGGACATGTACACAGATTAGTAGTACCAACCTTAAACTTTGTATACATGTGACTTCGGAGTCGGGTGTGTCCTGTTCGGAGACGGAAGATGGTGACTTGTTTCTTTCTGTTTTTCATGTGATAGTCATCATGTGGTGGTGTTTGTGGCTTCCTGCAGGTTTTTATCATGCTTTTCTTCTGATTATAGGTGATTGGTATGTCTGGTTGCTCCATTTCAGTGCCCTCTTTGGCCAAATGTCAGCTTTCTCATTGCCTGGTATCCTAAAGTGGGAGTGAATCCACTACAAAGTGACTCCGTGTTGTAAGCCAATTTTTGACAAGGCATCCTTAAGGTCTGGTAGTTTGTTGCACTGAAGAACTTCCAGTACTGATCTTGCATCTGTGAGAATTACTATGAGGCATGCATCAATTCTGGAGTCTGATAGTTTTTCAAGTGCAGCAATAATTGCCCTAACTTCTGTATCATAGTTGTTGCAATATTTGTCAGTGGGTATGGAAATCTTGTCAGAGGTGTTGTTTGGATATTCAATATGTGCTCCTGCCCCTAATTCTTTATGGCATTTTGTGCAGATCCATCTGTATACACATGTATCCAGGTGTCACATGGATATTTGTCATCTAGCAAACTAAGTGTGGCTCTTGATCTTACAAGACTGCTCTGCATCTCACCATCTGCACACCTTTCACTTCAGTCTGAATAGTTATTTGTGTATAATCTGCTTCTTTCCATGGTGTATGCTCTGGTACAGATGATAATAGATCGACTACAGTTGGAAGGTCAGGTATCAGCTTATGCATACGCTTGGCCTGATGAATGAAGCTGCTTCTTTTAAGCCGTCTTAGTGCCAAGTTATTGAATCTCTCCTTCAGGGGATGGCTTACAGAGCTGAGGAACTTCTCTCCCAATGTCATGACCTTTGCGTCTCTATGTTCTTTTAGCATTTGAACACCAACTATTTTCTGCATTTCTACTACTGGTGTGGACCTCATAGCACCTGTGATAATCCATATTGACTGATTTTGTACCTTGTCTAGATTAAGCAGAGTAATGTTTGATGCTGTGCAGCAAGCTGTTGAGCCGTATTCTAAATGTGGTAGAATACTTTGCTGATATACATTCTTGATGATTCTTTCACTGCAGAAGCTTCTGATTAATGTCTGCTGCCTCTAATAAAATCTACAGCTGCATAAGCTTGTGGTAAATGTCTGCTGCCACCAACAAAATATACACCTACACAAATTTGTGATAAATGTCTGCTGCCTCTAACAAAATCTACATCTGCATAAGCTCATGATAAATGTCTGCTGCCTCCAATAAATCTACAACTGCACAAACTTGTGACAAGTGTCTGCTGGCTCCAATAAAATCTACTTCTGCACGAACTTGTGATAAATGTCTGTTGCCTCCAAAAAAATCTACATCTGCATAAGCTTGTGACAATTGTCTGCTGCCACCAAAAAAATCTACATCTGCATAAACTTATGACAAATGTCTGCAGCCTCCAAGAAAATCTACATCTGCATAGGCTTGTGATAAATGTCTGGTGCCACCAACAAAATCTACAGCTGCACAAACTTGTGATAAATGTCTGCTGCCTCCAACAAAATCTATAGCTCTACAAGCTTGTGATAAATGTCTGCTGCCTCCAACAAAATCTACAGCTGTATAGGCTTGTGACAAATGTCTGCTGCCACCAACAAAATCTACAGCTGCATAAACTTGTGATAAATGTCTGCTGCCTCCAACAAAGTTTACATCTGCACAAGCATTTGATAAATGTCTGCTGCCTCCAACAAAATCTATAGCTCTACAAGCTTGTGATAAATGTCTGTGCCTCCAACAAAATCTACATCTGTACAAGCATGTGATAAATTTCTGCTGCCTCCAACAAAATCTATAGCTCTACAAGCTTGTGATAAATGCCTGCTGCTTCCAAAAAAATATATAGCTCATAAACTTGTGATAAATGTCTGCTGCCTCCAACAAAATCTACATCTGCACAAGCGTGTGATAAATGTATGCTGCCTCCAACAAAATCTATAGCTCTAGAAGCTTGTGATAAATGTCTGCTGCCTCCAACAAAATCTATAGCTCTACAAGCTTGTGATAAATGTCTGCTGCCTCCAACAAAATCTACAGCTGCACAAGTTTGTGATAAATGTCTGCTGCCTCCAACAAACTGTCTAATCTAAACAAGAAAGGTTAATCTACAAAAGCTTGAGTGAAAAATGTTTTTAAAAAGCCTTTAAATGTATTATTTCAAAGCTGGTTTGTCTAAAAAATCATAAAATTAGGGTTGGAAGCGGTAAAGAAAAACACACTATCCACATTGTGCACATAGCAAGCAGATGTAGTAATGTTAAAAATCAAAGAAAATGAGGAAATGTGCAGTTTGAACAATTTTTGTCTCTCTTATTCTTCTTTTGCCAGTGTAAACTGTGTCCATTGTTAGTCACTCAGTACTAACTGTCAAACAGATCTAGTATTTTCCAAACAGTGACTGAATCAACTATGCTCTGAGGAATAAAAATATAGTTATTGTAAAAGTGAAGGGGGATTTTTTCAGTGATTATACCTAGAAATGTAACTAAAGCAGGACTTCACGAAGATTGAGACTATATTTATGAAAGATAATTTATTGGTACTACAGAATGTTAAATCTTGTGAGATCACTATAGATATATAAACAGATTATGTGTTGTGTGTGCATGTGTGTATATGTGTGTATATGTGTGTGGCTTTAATAAAAAACTTATCTGGAATTTACTTTCTAGCATAAAAAAAAAAATACACACAATGGCTGTCCAGTCTCCTACTTTTCTATAAATGTAAAGAAAATGTAACTTGAGTGATGTTATAACGGCAGATAAAACTCATAAAACCTTGAATTCATGAATAATGCGATGTGAAATATACGACCAACAGTATTTTCGTAACAATGCTTATGAAAGTGAAGAACGTATAGTTTTGCTGGGTATTATAAGAGTATGCTTGTTTCTTGACAAATCTGTTTGGTCCACTAATATCGAATATTCGTTTTTCAAAGATAAAAAGCCAGATTACCCAGGGACGTTTTTTTTCGTGTTGTGTGAGTCGATTACTATAAACAAAGAATATCTTGCAATTAGTCATTTGGTGCTTTCATTTTCATGTCTGCCGGCAAGGCCACGTCATTTTCCCTGGGTTTTCCCGTTGTGATTCGAGGAAATATCAGCGCCCTCAATCCTCGGCCTATATATAGATCGCACTGAATCTCTTGCCTTACATATAAATATAAAGAAAAAATGGTTCATGGCCTAGTATGTTTTGTGTATTATGTCCGGTGAGGTTCCAATGACAGCGAACTGATTGCTCTGTATGATCTATGTATGAAATTTGAAAGCTGAAAGGGAAATCTTTAGACAATGACTTCAGTTTTTTTTTTCCTTGGGAGATCAGCCGAATCCTGCTAAAGCTGGTGAAAATAAAAATATAAAAAGTATAAATATAGATAAACTGTGTGTAAGTTTGGGTTTGTTCCCATGAATGTGTAGCGCTGTTGGATGTGTGACTTGTAAGAGTGTGTACCGCTGTTGGTTGTGTGACTTGTAAGAGTGTGTACCGCTGTTGGTTGTGTGACTTGTAAGAGTGTGTACCGCTGTTGGTTGTGTGACTTGTAAGAGTGTGTACCGCTGTTGGTTGTGTGACTTGTAAGAGTGTGTACCGCTGTTGGTTGTGTGACTTGTAAGAGTGTGTACCGCTGTTGGTTGTGTGACTTGTAAGAGTGTGTACCGCTGTTGGTTGTGTGACTTGTAAGAGATCATGTTTCCTTGTCGAAGTGTTTAGACCAGACACAAGCTTGCACGCTTTTGGATGTGAAAATTTTCAGTTTAGCTGAAGCTGCATTTGTTTTTCTTCATCATCATAACCATGAGATTACATCATCATCATAACCATGAGATTACATCATCATCATAACCATGAGATTTCATCATCATCATAACTATGAGAATACATCATCATCATCATAACCACGAGATTTCATCATAATCGTCACTGAAGTTATTCATTTTAACTCAGCAAGATGTCGAACTTCCTTGATTGCCGTCTGATGTAGCTCCTGCGAGCCTGGTGTCCTGTCTTGCGTCTTCCAGGCATAAATTGTCTGCAAGATGTGAGATGTCAGTCAGCTTTGTTTCTTTTATCAACTGTTTGTCTTATCCTGACATTCTACGCGCGCACGCATGCACACACACACACACACACACACATGCAACACAGAATTTCTGACTACAGGAACTACTGTAAATTCCCAAAAGCTAACATGATATCTTCCAATCACTCAAGCAAAACATCCACAGAATGATACCTTACAATCACTCAAGCAAAACATCCATAGAATGATACCTTACAATCACTCTAGCAAAACATCCACAGAATGATGCTTTACAATCACTCAAGCAATAAAGCTAATGTGGCGCCTTGCACTCACTCCAGCAAAACATCAACTGAATTATACTTTACAATCACTCAAGCAGCACATCCACAGAATCATACTTTACAACCACTAAAGCAACAAAGCTAATGTGATACTTTACAATCACTCAAGCAACACATCCACAGAATGATACATTACAATCACTCAAACAACACATCTACAGAATGATACTTTACAACCACTCAAGCAACAAAGCTAATGTGACACCTTACAACCACTCAAGCAACAAAGCTAATGTGACACCTTACAACCACTCAAGCAACACGTCCACAGAATCAGGCCTGAATGGAATTTAACAAAGAAATTCTTTTTCATCACGGCCTTGTGAGGCCACACAGCACTGCACAAAGGGAGCAAACTGCGACAAGCCTGGAATTCACAATTGTTCCTCACCCTCCCTACAGCCCAGATTTGGCACCGTCTGACTTCTGCCTGTTCCATAAACTGAAGGAGAAGTTGAAAGGTCAGAATTGTTCATGGATGCCGAAGTTGAAGCTGCTGTTCTCATGTGGATCAGACACCAACCAGAAACTTTCTTCATCAACGGAATGAAACAATGGATATCACGGGTTGGAAAAATATGTACCTGTAAATGCGGACTGTGTTGAAAAGTAAGTTTAGAAAGTCTAAGAGAAATTAATTTCCTTCAAATGGATACCAGTTTTATCATTTTATATTATCAGAAACTTTACACAGTTTGAGACCTTATATACAAACTCGTTGTCTACTTGTGTGATCGCTACCGTTTAATTCATCGATTTGAATTTCAGTAGTCCTCACTCAGAAATGTTTGACCATAACTATGTTACTAGTTGCCAACTTCCAACTTTTATTTTCTTTCTTCTGTTTTAGGTTTAATAAATATGTGCAATAATATTGTATACATTTGCTGGTAATCGTCCATTAGCTCATCATCTGTTCAGTTTTAGGTTGACAGTCTGAAAAGTGAGTATTTCTAAACATATCATTATATGATGAGCTTCATCTGCCTATGCTGAACCGGCACGTTCGTGCTAAGTTTATCATCTGAAATCTCTGAATCTACCACCTGACAGAGCTACAATGCCTGGTGTTTTCATTGCTACCACATCTTAATTGCAACTCAGATTTTGTTCCAAGATATTGGCACTTCAAGGGCAGGCATTTCTCATGAGATTAGGATAGGAAATCAAATCTGCTAATGCGAATTCAGAAGCAATAACATTTTATTTTTGTGTAGTTAGTGATAGACTCCACAAAGAAGTTTCACGTTGTCAGAAATGTATCCAAGTCGGCAGCGACTTTGTCGTGGAGTAATTATACAGTTTTGCTTTAAAAAGCTAAACATGTTTTTTTTTTTTTCGTTTCTTTCACTTAGTAGCCTAATTTATAAAAAAGAATGAAACTGTACTAACATTTTTTTTCAGTTTCTCCAAGCTTCTAAGCTGAATTGTAACTTTGAATGAAGACAACAATGTTACAGATGTTAGATTTTGTTTCCCTCTTATATCTTATAGGACAGACTTAGATGAGACTGGTTAATGTACTAGTGGGAATGTTGGGTTCCACTTTGGATCTTGTGCTTCCTTCAATCCGTGAGTTAACACATTTTTTGAGGGTTTTCCTTGGAAGAAGGACGGTCAGCGACAAGAATGACGCCATGATAGTCTGTGGTAACAACAGGTTAAAAAAAATTTCTCAAATGTCTATCTTTAAGTCCTATTCACACAGGAAGGAAGAGAAGCCAAACAAGCATTGAAACATTACAAGAACATTCTACATTAAAAACTCTGGAGGTTGAGTAGGGAAGGGGGTTGGGGGTGAGAGAAATGGGATTGTGGGGGAGAGGGAGAGACACATTCGACTCCTTGATAGAACTTAGTCTAGTCTGATGATATAATATGACACGCACAAATTCAGAGCAGGTTTTAGCGTTTTACAGAACAGAGCGAGACCGTATATGGGCATGCTGTTTCAGCAGAGCGAGACCTAATATGGGCATGCTGTTTGAGCAGTCCTAGTAAACATTACAGATACAACTATTCCAGGAAAACGTATAATCAAAACATACACATAAAGGTAGCAATGTGACAAATGCACCGATACTTCTTACAGAGTTTTAAAATGATACTAACACGTACAAAAACTCTTTGATGTCGAGATAAACTTTTCTACTTCGCTATTTATAAAGCGTTTATAATCGTTTTTATATCTTTCTTCCTATTTTTGTTACGGTAAAATAAGTGAGAAACATATTTACGTAAAGGCAAGAAACAACGAGAAAAAATTAATTCGTTGTTAAAAAAACTGCCAGGAAACACAACTGCAGGGCAAGAACACAGACAAAACATTTCAAGAAAAAGTTAAGATTCTGAAGAAATTCTCCAAGAATGGCTGTAACATTTAGCTACAAACACATAAAATTGAGTGAAAAAGAGAAAGTTAGAATTTCGATGATTTTGATGAATGATAATTTATTTTGATTTCAGTGCATGGACAAAACATTCACATTTCTCAAGACATTTGATAAAGACGACGACACTTTCATTCATTCATTTGCACGTCCCTTGCGGAACTTTGCCTCCCAAACAGCACTCCTGTAGGCCTCTCGTTTCTGAGCAAGATGGCCTGCTGCTGATGCGTCCATTTGCAGATCGTCAACGATTTCTTGCAGCCATCTTCGTTTTGGTCTTCCTCTTTTTCTTTTTCCCATTATGTATCCTTCCAATACGGTCTTCTCTAAATTATCATGACGTTTAATGTGTCCAAAATATTTCAGTTCTCTCTTTAATCATCTTTACTAGCCAGCCTTCATCAATATTAATCTCTTGTAGTATAGACATTATTTTTTTCTTTTTTGTGTCCACGATATTTAGAGAACTCTTCTGAAGCATTTACATTCAAAGGCATTTATGTGTTTCTCAGCTGTTTTGTTAAGTGTCCACGTCTCACAGGCATATGTTGCGATGGGAAAGATGCATGCCCTTAAAAATCTTATTTTTGTAGTTCTGTCTGCTCCACTCCATAGATTCTTTATTTGTTTTACTTTCTGAAGAGCGTTAGATGTCCTCCTTTTAATTTCCCTCATTGTATCTCCATTATTAGTTAATAGTGATCCAAGATATTGAAAACTCTCCACTTCTTCCAGTTTTTCCTCATTGATACATATTTCATCTGCCTTGTATGTTTTGTCAGTTGTCATCAATTTAGTTTTTTTTGCATTAAGATAGAGGTTCTGCTCTACGCTTTTCTTACGGACTGACATAATTAGTTTTTCCATTCCTTCTTGTGTTGTCGACAATAATACTGTGTCATCAGCATATCTAATCTCTGGTATTTCATAACCTCCAACTATTATGGCATCGTAATATTCTTTGTCTACATCTTCTCTAACATTCTTCATTATATTTTCAGTATACAAGTTAAATAAGTAATATGATAATATGCACCCCTGATGGACCCCTTGTTTTATGTCAAACCAAGTTGTTGTTTCACCGTTTATTCTTACTGCTGCCTGTTGATCTAGATACAGCAGTGATGTTAATTGTATCAAATGTGTTGGAAATCCCATTTTTTCCATTATTTCTCAAAGTTTACTTACTACTACAGCAATAATAATAGTAAGTAATAATAATAAAAATAATAGAAATAGTAAAAGAAATAAAAAATAATGAGATCTATGTGACCAGAAGTCGCCCAGCCAGCGAAGTGATTGGTTAACTCCCCTCTCATGGTATGCTCAATGTTCCATCACGACCTGTTAACCCATTTCTAGAAGAAATAGGCACCTGGCTATTTCTGGAGCAGGGGAAGTTAAGACGGTCACTTGATGCTGATCACATCACCTTCTAGAGTGTCGACAAATAAAAAGAAAGCATGGCCACTAACACTCTATTCTCTCCAGGTCTCAGTTGCAAATCTATCTTATTTTATCACCTGTAAGAAACTTGCTGCGTGAATCAGAAGCTGTCATATACATTTAATATTGGTATAGTGTTACATTTTGCCTATACAGCATCTTCATTACACTGTGGAATAAAATTAGCAACAGCACATACTTATCTTAGCAAGATATTAAGACTCATCATCATCATCATCAGGTGCCGTGCTGACTGGCGTTGGCTATTATGCTTCTCCAGAGTACACGATCCTTCATGCAGGCCATCAGCTCAGTTGGTGATCTCCTCTCACACCATCCCGTCAGACTGTCCAGTATCATTTCTCTTGGTCTTCCTCTTGATCTTCTTCCTTCTATTTTTCCTGTTGTTATAATATTTTCAATGCCCCCTCTTCTCATTGCATGTCCTATGAAAGTACATTGTCTCTCTCTTATCTTTCTGACAAGGTTTTTTTGTCTCTCCAGCTCTTCTCATACATTCTTCATTAGTTAATTTTGCTGTCCAGGGGATTCGCAACATTCTTCTAATAAACCACATTTCTGCTGCTTCCAATGATTTTTGTGCAGACTTGCCTATTGTCCATGATTCACTTCCATATAACAAGATAGGTTCAATATAGCATTTTAGGACTCGTTTTCTAACATTCATTGATAAAGATGTGTTAGCTAATATGTTTCTCATTCTCTGAAATGTAGTCTTTGCTTGGCCTATTCTGTTCCTAATTTCTGTTTTGCATTTCCCATCTGAAGTTATTACTGCTCCAAGGTATTTGAATTTCTGCACCTGCTTTAGAATGGTTCCGTTTAATTTAATACTGCATGCTGGTGGATTCTGTTTCTTAGATATAACCATAGTCTCTGTCTTTTTGATGTTCAAAGTAAGGCCTTTCTGTTCACTTTCTTTGGCGACTTTATTCAATAGATTTTGCTTACAATTTATCCACATTAAAAATATGTTTTGCTCTTTTTCAACAAAACAGACAACTTTTTAATTATTTATAGTGAATTCTGTTTATTTTGATTCATTTGTTTATAGATTTGACGAAGGTCCTTATTTGTAGTGTAGAACATAGTATATTTTATTTTCTTTTATGTGCAGCGCAGTTCACTAAGTCTCGAACAGCAGCAGGCATTCTCCTAAGTGTGCAGACTGCGCTACTCTATTGCTGGGTCGACATTTTTCCCTCTTAAATCACAGGTCACGTGTCTAGTTTATTTAAACTGGACAGGTCAATGTAAAAAAATATTTGTCAAGTTCTAACGTGGGAAATACATTAACATTTTGAGGGGGGGGGGAGCATTACGAAATATATTTACATCCAAAGATAAAAAAAAAGTTTGTGGTGTCGAGTTGGGGTAGACCCAGTCACTTAACAGTAGAAATAGGTCAATGGGCCTTTCTGGAGCAGGGAGAGACAAGCAGCCAGGCCTGATGCTGAGCACGTCAACTCCTAGCCTAGAAAAGTTCAGGAAAGAAGGAACTAAAACTTATCCCCAGCTACCTTTACTACCTTATAGTTCCCCCCCCCCGCCCCCACTCCATTAGTTCAGAGCTTTTATTTTTCTGAAATAATTGTTATTTGTGGGAGGTAATTCTAACAAGCGACACGGCCTGCAGGTTTTATTATTCTTGTTTAAACACTGTTTCAATGAGAAAGTTTTTATTATTCTTGTTTAAACACTGTTTCAATGAGAAAGTTTTTATTATTCTTGTTTAAACACTGTTTCAATGAGAAAGTTTTTATTATTCTTGTTTAAACACTGTTTCAATGAGAATGTATACAATAGGAAAAAAGTAGGAGAAGCTTTATTACTTAACGATTACAAAGTTGTGACGTTTCGGCGTGAGCCTTAATCATATAAAAACATACAGGACGAAGAAATACAAAGAGGAGATAAAGTATAGATTCACATGAATACTATTTAAAAAAACAATTTTTTTTTTAAAAAAAGATTACTTAACTGTAAATTGCAAGGTGTGGCTTGTCCGGCGGTGTGTGTCAGGAATGGATCTAGTGGGACGTGGAGACTGTTTAAATAGAGACCTGTGACATGTGGTCGGTGGGTTGTAACTGGGGGTGGTGGATGGGGAACCGGCGAGGGGAGAGAGAGTGACGCAATACCGACCTAGCTAGGAGGAATTGAAACAGATGATTGGGGAAGACGGGTTGCAGAGAAGAGGGGTTGCAGAGAAAATAGCGGGGTTGCAGAGTGATGCTGTGAGGAAGTTTGAAAAGTAAGAAGGGGTGGATTTAGTGGAGAGGTACTATAATGATTGAAGAAGATGATGTTACGTGTAACTAAACAGCGAGTTTAACCCATGTGGTTCCAGCGTCCCATAATTTTGAATGCAGCTGTTCTAAAGTGCCAGGCGGCTTGTGTCATCTGCGTGACATTGTTTAATGGCTGTTACCAGAAAATCAGATTTGCCTCTGTGGTTGGGGCCATTGAAATGATTTGGGACTGGTTTCAAAGCATGCTGGGCGATGTCGTACAGATGTTTTTGCATGCGGTCCCCTAATCTGAGGCCAGTCCCACTGATATATGTTATCCTGCATCTTTTGCAAACGATGACATATATCACATTTCGGGACTCGCATGTGAATCCCTCATGAAGAGTGAGGATAGTTTTGGGAAAGGTGATTGTTTTCGTTTCCCAAACTACAGGGCAGGTAACGCAGCGGGCGCGGTTACATTTTCTGTTGCCAACATACGTAAGGCTCTGCTTCAAGTGGCTGTGGACGAGGATGTCCTTAAGGTTTGGCTCACGTTTGTATGCCAATAGGGGTGCTTCAGAGAAAATGTCACGAGTGTCGGAGTCGAATTGGATTATCGGCAGATGACGATAAAGAATTTTCTTAACCATCTGACCGTGCGGGTGGAAAGGCAGTACTAACTTAACTCTGTCAGATGGAGTAACAGGCTTTTTTCCTGAATACTTCTTTGCGGCTCACTAGTTGGATACGTTTGAAGGCTTTACGAAGGACCTTTTCTGGGTAGTGGCGATGACAGAAAAATTCTAATAACTTGTTGGACTGATCTATAAAGTCCAAATTATCCTGACATATGCGGCGAAGACGTAGGAGTTGGGAATATGTGATGGAGTTCTTACAGGCTTCAGGATGGGAGGAGGTGTAAAGCAAATAGGTGTGACTATCAGTTGGCTTGTAAAATACAGAGGTGACAAGCCTGTTTGTGCCAAAATAAATTTTAATGTCTAAAAAATTAACAGACTTGTCAGAGATTTCATAAGTGAATTTTATATTGTTATTGAATGTATTAGCGAATTCAATAAAATTTTTTACGGTCTTCATGTGGCATACTCTGCAACCCATCTTCTCTGCAACCCCTCTTCCCCAATCATCTGTTTCAATTTCTCCTAGCTAGGTCGGTATTGCGTCACTCTCTCTCCCCTCCCCGGTTCCCCATCCACCACCCCCAGTTACAACCCACCGACCACATGTCGCAGGTCTCTATTTAAACAGTCTCCACGTCCAACTAGATCCATTCCTGACACACACCGCCGGACAAGCCACACCTTGCAATTTACAGCTAAGTACTCTTTTTTTTTAAATTATTTTTTTAAATAGTATTCATGTGAATCTATACTTTATCTCCTCTTTGTATTTCTTCGTCCTGTATGTTTTTGTATGATTAAGGCTCACGCCGAAACGTCACAACTTTGTAATCGTTAAGTAATAAAGCTGCTCCTACTTTTTTCCGATTTTATACATTCTGGTATCACAGCTTTACTGCAGTGCTTCGTGTATAGTTGTATACTTATACACTAATTATTGTGTTTCAATGAGAAAGTTTTTATTATTCTTGTTTAAACACTGTTTCAATGAGAAAGTTTTTATTATTGTTGTTTAAACACTGTTTCAAAGAGAACGTTTTTATTATTCTTGTTTAAACACTGTTTCAATGAAAAAGTTTTTATTATTCTTGTTTAAACACTGTTTCAATGAGAAAGCTTTTGTTATTCTTTTTTAAACACTGTTTCAATGAGAAAGTTTTTATTATTATTTTTTAAACACTGTTTCAATGAGAAGGTGATTCCACTAAAAGAATTTGTTGTTTACATCTGATGCAGGAAAGCCATTTCTTTCTGTCTTTTTTTTTTGTTCTTGCTTCTATTTATTTTTTCTTGCATCTATTCTTACTATTCATTGTTCTCTACACATTGTTCTCCACACATTGTTCTCTACACATTGTTCTCTATACATTGTTCAGCACACATTGTTCTCTACACATTGTTCTCTACACATTGTTCTCCACGCATTGTTCTCTACACATTGTTCTCTACACATTGTTCACTACACATTATTCAGCACACAGTGTTCTCCACGCATTGTTCTTTACACATTGTTCTCTACACATTGTTCTCTACACATTGCTCAGCACACATTGTTCTCTACACATTGTTCTCTACACATTGTTCTCTACACATTGTTCTCCACGCATTGTTCTCTACACATTGTTCTCTACACATTGTTCTCCACACATTGTTCTCCACACATTCTTCTATACACATTGTTCTCTACATTTTATTCTCTGCACATTGTTCAGCACACACTCTTCAGCACACATTGCTCTGTACACATTGTTTTCTACACAATGTTCTCTACACATTGTTCTCCATACATTGCTCTGTATACATTGTTCTCTACACATTGTTCTCCATACATTGCTCTCTACACTTTGCTCTCTACACATTGCGCTCTACACATTGTTCTCTACACATTGTTCTACACACATTGTTCTCTACACATTGTTCTCTACACATTGTTCTTTACACATTGTTCTCTACACATTGTTCTTTACACATTGTTCTCTACACATTGTTCTCTACACATTGTTCAGCACACATTGTTCTCTACACATTGCTCTCTACACATTGTTCTCCACACATTGTTCTCCACACATTGCTCTCTACACATTGTTCTCTACACAGTGTTCTCCACACATTGTTCAGCATACATTGTTCTCTACACATTGTTCAGCACACATTGTTCTCTACACACTGTTCTCCACACATTCTTCTGTACACATTGCTCTCTACACATTGTTCTCTACACATTGCTCTCTACACATTGTTCTCCACACATTGTTCTCCACACATTGCTCTCTACACATTGTTCTCTACACAGTGTTCTCCACACATTGTTCAGCATACATTGTTCTCTACACATTGTTCAGCATACATTGTTCTCTACACATTGTTCTCCACACATTCTTCTGTACACATTGCTCTCTACACATTGTTCTCCACACATTGTTCTCCACATATTGCTCTGTACACATTGTTCTCTACACATTGTTCTCTACACATTGTTCTCTGCACATTGTCTCCTACACATTATTCTCTACACATTGTTCAGCACACATTGCTCTCTACACATTGTTCTCTACACATTGTTCAGCACACATTGCTCTCTACACATTGTTCTCTACACATTATTCAGCATACATTGTTCAGCACACATTGTTATCCACACATTGTTATCCACACAGTGTTCTCCACACATTGTTCTCCACATATTGTTCTCCACGCATGCTTCTTAAGAGTGAAGATGGAAACAAGAAAAATATGCCACAGAGGAGAAATTTGTAGCATTCTTACTTTTAGCGATACAATATTTACATCTATAACGATGCAGTATTGACATGTACAGCGATACAACATTCACACATGTAACGATATAATAATCACACGTAAAGCGATACAACATTCACACACAGAAATGTACACAACTAAGAAACAACGAAGCGTTCGCAAGATGAAGTAACAGAACACAGTACAGTTTTGTTAGACCTCGAAAAAAATAAAGCACATTTAGTCGTGAGATAAAAAAAAATAACAAAATATATTTATATATCTTCTTGTAGGACAAGCAACCATCTAGTCCAGGGAGAACTGTGTGTTAATCAACTTAGCTATCTCGCATCACCAGATACTTCTCTTTCACTTTTCTTTCTCTGCCTAAAAGTGCTGTGTCTGTAACATTCACATACAGCGAGCACAAACTAAAAATCTTTCAGCAACAAGACAAGTAATTCTCAGCTAGTGATGATGTTGAATCTGGGGTGGAGAGAGATTTACTGACTGAACATGATAGATATGTAGAGAGCAGTTTGATGAACTGGGAGTAGAGAGCAGTTTGATGAACTGGGAGTAGAGAGCAGTTTGATGAACTGAGAGTAGAGAGCAGTTTGATGAACTGGGAGTAGAGAGCAGTTTGATGAACTGGGAGTAGAGAGCAGTTTGATGAACTGGGAGTAGAGAGCAGTTTGATGAACTGGGAGTAGAGAGCAGTTTGATGAACTGAGAGTAGAGAGCAGTTTGATGAACTGGGAGTAGAGAGCAGTTTGATGAACTGGGAGTAGAGAGCAGTTTGATGAACTGGGAGTAGAGAGCAGTTTGATAACTGGGAGTAGAGAGCAGTTTGATGAACTGAGAGTAGAGAGCAGTTTGATGAACTGGGAGTAGAGAGCAGTTTGATGAACTGGGAGTAGAGAGCAGTTTGATGAACTGGGAGTAGAGAGCAGTTTGATGAACTGGGCTTGTATCTGGACAGGTCGACCTATTGATATGCACGGATTTAGGATGGTGAATTTATTTTATGTAGTCTAAATATTTCATACAAATAATCTGACATCCAATCTTGTCCATCTAAAATCCACATCACAAAATTTACAGAGGCACTTGGTGTACAAGTTTAAGAAGCAACAAGGTTGCTTTATTATTTTTGTTCTTTCAGACCTTTCAATGAATAATTTAGTATCATTCCACGTAAACAGTAAGAAAACAATCTGTGATGCAGGCAATCATCAACAGTTCTCTATAGTCCCAATGGAGCATATGACATCAACAAAGGTTCTCCAGCAAGTCTTGTCGAGGGCAAGTTGGGAAGCCTCAAACCAAGTCTTTCCTGCTTACTTTAGTTCGTGTATCGTGCGTCCCCATGTACCCAACCATCTGCCCCTTTTTCTTTTCCCTTAGCGGTGCCCCAGTCAAGGCGGTATATGGCTGCAGACAAGATTCTGTTTTATTTCATCTTGTCTTTTATCTAGGCTTTATGTCTGAACTACTTGATCTGGAGGCTTTGTGCCTGTGCTATTTGATCTGGAGGCTTTATGTCTGAGCTACTTGATCTGGAGGCTTTATGTCTGAGCTACTTGATCTGGAGGCTTTATGTCTGAACTACTTGATCTGGAGGCTTTATACCCGTGCTTTTGATCTGGAGGCTTTATGCCTGTGTTACATAATCTGGAGGCTTTATTCCTGTGCTACTTGATCTGGACTTATTTCTTGTAATTTCGATTCTTACAACGAAGCGATTTCGCTTATATCTGAGCAATGAAGAAATTTGAAGTCATTCCTTCATTTTTACACAGATTATATTTCCTCATCCCCAGTTTTCTATGTTCTATATCAAGGAAATCAACAAATTTGACCAACAAGTTATATCAAGGTGATCACTGACTTTGACAATCAAGATGATTGCTAACTTTCACAATCAGGTTACATCAAGGTAATCACTAACTTTGACCATCAAGTTATATCAAAGTGATCACTGACGTTGATTATCAAGTTATATCAAAGTGACCACTAAATTTGACCATCAAGTTATATCAAAGTGATCACTGACGTTGATTATCAAGCTATATCAATGTGATCACTAACTTTGACCATCAAGTTATATCAAATGATCATTGACTGACCCTCAAGTTCCCTTCGTCCTAACAAGAACAGCTCAACTAATCTGGTATATTTCCCTGTACTGTTGTCATGGTGTGGTCACAAAAGACGTTTAGTAAATAAATACCTAAAGAATGCCTCAGATGAGAAAAAATACCTAAAAAATGCTTCAGATGAGAAAAAATACCTAAAGAATGCATCAGATGAGAAACACAGTTCATACAAATTTAAAACTGGTGACTCACACTAAAATACACGAACCAGGCCGTGTAATATCTGGTAGCTGCACTGATTATAGTGGCCCCAGTCGTGTTTGCTGACATATTAGAGCGACGTATTTACAAAATATATTAAATGACAAAGAGGCCAGACGTTGCCACACAACACAATAGAGTTTCGGGAATGTTTCCTAAGTTACACTAAAAGCTTCATTTCAGTTCCTTAGATCAATAGTGTTTTTCTATTCTTTTCAGAAGCGTACCTTAATTTCTGATCATTCTCAATAATATATTTCTTGATCAAGGAATCAAGAACAAGAAAACAGTCCGCAGTAATTGGAAGAGAGGATAAAGTATAAGATACGTTGAAGGAAAGAGTGAGAAACTCTAAGATACATGGAAGAAAGCAATACATGGAGAGGACTTCCGGTTAAAATGGCGGACGAATCGTTCACGCCTTGTGTGCAGACTGTGTTTTCTTCGTGGGAAAAGTGGATGTATATGTTGCCATAGTGACACAGTCAACAAAACAGTGATAGGGCACTAAGTTCATTTTCAGTTTCCCGTTTCTAACAACTAAACATGAAACAACGCGTCATAAATGTATGTTTCAAAAATACTACTTTATACGTGAGTTCCAGATCTCAGTAGATTAAGATTTTCAGAATAAATTGTTCTACATCTTTTCTTGTTGTGTACTGTTTTACATAGATACAAGAATATAAAAAAGAAAATGAAGAGATTTAAAGATTTAAATGCTACAGAAAGTAAGAAGCTTATGGTGAAAATAACACATACGCGAAAAATAGTGATACATTTTTTTTTGGAATATAAAATGGCAAAATATATTGAAAGAAGACAGAGGAAATAACCTACATCGAAAGAGAAAGCGATCTTGACACAGAATACTTCTTCTAGGCTTTATTATTATCAAAGATCTTTACACAGAACACTTTATCCAGGCTTTACTATTATCAAAGATCTTGACACAGAATACTTTGTCCAGGCTTTATTATCAAAGATCTCAACACAGAATATTTTGTGAGGCTTTATTATTATCAAAGATCTTACTAAAGAATATTTTGTCCAGGCTTTATGATTACCAAAGATCTTGACACATAATACTATGTCTAGGTTTTATTATCAAGATCTTGAAACAGAATAATTTGTCCAGGCTTCATTATTATCAAAGATCTTGACACAGAATACTGTATCCAGGCTTTACTATTATCAAAGATCTTGACACAGAATACTTTGTCTAGGCTTTATTATCAAAGATCTTGACACAGAATGCTTTGTGAGGCTTTCATTATTATCAAATATCTTACCAAAGAATATTTTGTCCAGGCTTTATGATTATTAAAGATCTTGACACATAATACTTTGAATAGGCTTTATTATCAAAGGTCTTGACACAGAATACTTTGTCTAGGTTTTATTATTAAAAATCTTGACACAGAATACTGTGTCTAGGCTTTACTATTATCAAAGATCGTGACACAGAATACTTTGTCCACTATTTAATATCAAAGATCTTAACATAAAATACTTTGTCCAAGCTTTATATCAAAGATCTTAACACAAAATACTTTGTCCAAGCTTTATTATCAAAGATCTTATCACAAAATACTTTGTCCAACCTTTATTATCAAAGATCTTATCATAAAATACTTTGTCCAACCTTTATTATCAAAGATCTTATCACAAAATACTTTGTCCAACCTTTATTATCAAAGATCTTATCACAAAATACTTTGTCCAACCTTTATTATCAAAGATCTTATCACAAAATACTTTGTCCAACCTTTATTATCAAAGATCTTATCACAAAATACTTTGTCCAACCTTTATTATCAAAGATCTTATCACAAAATACTTTGTCCAACCTTTATTATCAAAGATCATGCATCTCAGGTTCAATAAAGGACATTGAATTCTGTAAACAGTTTAAGCATATTATCTGAGGAAGCATATTATCTGACAAAACATATTATCTAACAAAGCATATTATCTGACAAAGCATATTATCTGACAAAATATTTTATCTAACAAAGCATATTATCTGACAAAGCATATTATCTGACAAAGCATATTATCTGACAAGGCTTATAATCTGACAAAGCATATTATCTGACAAGGCTTATAATCTGACAAAGCATATTATCTGACAAAGCATATTATCTGACAAAGCATATTATCTGACAAAGCACTGCAGGAAGATAAACCTACCATCTTTGTGTTGGTAAAAAGGGAAGTCATGAGACAGTGACTTATTTGTTCACACCAGGCACGCCGACGTAGATAAGCTGTATTGTATAGAATGATTATGAAGTCAAGATTTAATAGCTACAACTCGTATCGAATGATTATGAAGTCAAGATTTAACAGCTACAACTCGTATAGAATGATTATGAAGTCAAGATTTAATAGCTACAGCTCGTATAGAATGATTATGAAGTCAAGATTTAATAGCTACAACTCGTATAGAATGATTATGAAGTCAAGATTTAATATCTACAACTCGTATAGAATGATTATGAGGTCAAGATTTAATATCTACAACTCGGATAGAATGATTATGAAGTCAAGATTTAATATCTACAACTCGTATAGAATGATTATGAAGTCAAGATTTAATATCTACAACTCGTATAGAATGATTATGAAGTCAAGATTTAATATCTACAACTCGTATAGAATGATTATGAAGTCAAGATTTAATATCTACAACTCGTATAGAATGATTATGAAGTCAAGATTTAATATCTACAACTCGTATAGAATGATTATGAAGTCAAGATTTAATATCTACAACTCGTATAGAATGATTATGAAGTCAAGATTTAATATCTACAACTCGTATAGAATGATTTTGAGCAACCACAGATATAAGCAGAGAGTGATAGAGTAAGATAAGGAAGTGAGGCAAGATTGTGAGAGTTAGAAAAGAGGGATTACGGAAAGTGATAGAGAGTTAGAAAATATGAATTAAATTTCCAGACTTGTGTGCGTTTGTGAACAAAATGATATAAAGATGCGTACAAGAGGGAGTTGTGAACAAAACGATATAAAGACGCGTACAAGAGGGAGTTGTGAACAAAACGATATAAAGACGCGTACAAGAGGGAGCTGTGAACAAAACGATATAAAGACGCGTACAAGAGGGAGTTGTGAACAAAACGATATAAAGACGCGTACAAGAGGGAGTTTGTGAACAAAACGATATAAAGACGCGTACAAGAGGGAGTTTGTGAACAAAACTATATAAAGACGCGTACAAGAGGGAGTTTGTGAACAAAATGATATAAAGACGCGTACAAGAGGGAGTTTGTGAACAAAATGATATAAAGACGCGTATAAGAGGGAGTTGTGAAAATGAAAAGAGAAAATGAAGGGGAAAATGTCAGAAAATGAAAGAAAGTTTTGAGGAAATGTAATATACGAAAGAAAACAACAAGAAGGTATAAAACGCATGGAAGGACACAGAACGCATAAGATGTATGGAACGACACAGTGAGAAAGTATACAATACATTGGAAGGAAAAGTTAAAAAGTATAAGATACATGGAAATGAGAAGTTAAAATGTATAAGACATTGGAATGAAAACGTTCAAGAGTATAAGATACATGGAAGGGAAAAGCTAAAGAGTATATGATACATGGTAAGGAAAAGTTAAAGAGTATAAGATACATAGAAGATAAAAGTTTATAAGATACATGAAAGGGAAAACTTAAAATGTATAAGATACATAGAAGGGAAAGGTTAAAGAGTAAAGATACATGGAAGAAATAAATATTTGGAAGAAAACGATGAGAAAATATAAGACAGACGAGAGTAAACAACGAGAAAGTGTAGGACAGATGGACGGAAAAAACAAGAAAGTATAAAACACAAGGAACTAAAGAGTGAGAAAGTATGACAGACATGGGTGGAATAAGACACAAGAAAGGAAATAATGGGTTTGTAAGAAAATTGTGTTGTGAGAGTTTAGAAAAGGAATTCTGAGAAATGAGACAAAACTTTTGAGTCAGAGAACTTGGACTGAGAATAACTCTGAGGAAGAAAAGATTCAGGGAAAGTAAATGACAGGATATATGCAGAGAGATGGACACGCGTGTTGATTGATTGAAAGACCAGTAGATAGGCAGGAAAGTAGGTAGGTAGATTAGGAAAATACATTGGCATGTAGACATATATTTATATAGTTAGACTGGGAGGTAAAAATGTAGATAAATAAGTCATGTAGGCAGGCTAGTAGGTAGGCATATATGTATACGATTAGACTAGGGGGGGAGGTAAAAATGTAGATAAATAAGTCATGTAGCAAGCAGGTAAATGAGTAGGTAAAATAATAGTTACTTTATAGGTAATCAGAAATAGTGCAAGAAGTGTCCGATGGACGGTTACATACATAATAAGAAACAATAAAGTCTTGGCATTGCACCAATGGTTTTATTAAACAGTCGAGCCAAATCTCTAGTTCAAGAACTTATCGATTATCGTTGAGAACGTTCGGTGCAAATCAGCTCAGTCATGTCATTCTACTCGACCTAAGACTTAAATGTCAAGATCAAATAAAGGACTTCTGTAGCTACCATGACTCATTTATATCAAGCAGACAAACTAAACGATAAATTAGTTCCTTTCTTCTAATATATCAATCAGTCGTTATCAATATGGCCAGGCAGAGAAGGACCACCATCCAAAATGTCGCGTTGTCTGAAGTCCAGAGCCCTGTACCAGGGGGTCAGAGTTCACTTAAATAAACTGCCAAACATCAGAATTGGACTGACTGGTCTTGTGATGGCAGAGGCAAAGTGTCAACATTTGGTACAAAAAGTCAAAATTTTAGCAAAGTAGGAACCAGCAGCTTTAGAAGATTAAGCTCTAATCGCACACACCCACAAGATGAAAAGATGTTGGTAGCAGAACATGGCATCAACCAAGAACATCAGACAAAAGGATGGAAGGCTAGAAGTCTCTGGTTGTAGAATGGAAGACAAAAAGAGGGAGAAAATAGTTTTATCAAGTACACAGGGGAGCTAACCTTCTCATGCCATTTTCATGTAATGAGATAATCTGTTGATCGATTATCATTTGAATAGTGAAACTAACACTAGAAAATAAGCTTGTTATGACGGTAACTAATAACAAGATGATCAGAGTACATGATCAAAACATACATTCTTTAAGGAATTCTGTGAGAAAGCAATAGTGTTTATAGTTTAATCAGACAACTTTCAATTGATTTTGTACCCTTGCGACCTTTGTCAGTCATGTCACGTGTTAGTTTTTTTCTGATGTACTTCTCTGTCACCTTTATTATTATAGTCTCTTCACTCTGTATTATCACTAATCTGCAAGCCCATGTTCTCGTTTATCATGAATTTCTAAATCTTATTTCTTACACTATCACTCCTTTTATATCCTACTTTTTCCGTTAAACTTGAAATGACACGGACAGACAGATAGACATATGATAAAAACAGACTGTAGACATTTATGTGATGGGAGACTTTGAAGTCATCATATCAAGCATGCAGATGGAAATTGAGGCTGTGTAGGTGGTAATGGAATGCCTTGTTGCCCACGATGTAGTTCTGAAAGCCCTGCTGTCTGCCATATAACATGATATGATAGAGTAATTCTTCAACATACCAAGGGAGAGCCACAGTTTCTGCCCTTCACTGTCTGGCGTTTCCGTTGATACCACGTCTAAAGTATAGGCCACATTTTGTTCCCAGCGACTGGCATTCTTTTTCAAAAACTGAAAGAACACTCGAAAGGTAGAAATTTCTCTTGCGATATATTCTGAAGTCAGATCTACTCGTGTGAATGTGGAAACAACATTATATTGTTTTTAGTGACGTGCTCCACAAACAAGTTTTATGTTGGCAAAAAATGTATCGGAACTGAAGCAGACTTTTGAAAAGTAATTATATGATATTACAGACAAAGAGTAAAACTGTTTTTGTTTTCTTTCTATGAGTTATATCAGACCTTTTACAAAGAAACTGTGCTAAAATGTTTCAGTTCATCCAAACTATTAAACTTCAGTTCTGATTCTGGGTGAAGGTCTAGTGTTACAAATGACAGATTCTATTTTTTATTCTCTACAGTAAAGACTAGAGGAAAGTAACTAATCATTTATTTCTCGTGCTAATATTTAGTAAAATAAAATTGCTATCTGGTGCTTTCTTGGAAGACAGGCAGCCAGCCATGAACGAAACTGACTTTATCACAATCTAAAGTGCTGACATTTAAAAGCAGACATTTATGGGCACATTCATTTATCTGTGACAGTGGCACTGCACAGAGCTTCTCTGCGTGGGTGTGTAATTTTATAATTAAGTATCAAACCGAGATCTGAAGGAAAATAACGTATATGTTTTAGATTCTTTCTTTGTGTAACATTCACATTGTACAGAATATCGTGTATGATCTTTACGTGCAGTGAGTACTGACAACAACAAAGCCTATTGACCACTTCAACTATGTCCTTTAATGATTGACTGTAAGTGACAATATAAATCTGGAGTGAGTCCAAAATATATATAACAATGTGAGTTCACAACGTTACATAAGCCTTAATGGGGCTCTTATATCACACAAGAACTAATCTTGGAGTATCATCTCCTCCACATAATCGACCGAGTTCTAACAACGCTGACCTTGAACCCTGTAAAGCTCAGTTACTGCAGGAGTATCACCCCATCACTGAAGATCATACAATCAGAAGTAAAACACATTCTGTCCTGTCAGGCTGTTGTGAAAGATATATAATATTTTGGTCACGTACACGGTTTGCATGTCTCTTGCAAATGAATGAATGAACACATTTCAATGACTAATCTTGTTATGGAGGGTCAAGGCTGTTAGTCGCATGTGTCACTATGACCGTCCTCGATATTGCCGTCCTTGCTGAGTCTAGCAATATTTGGTTTCTAATGTCTGATCTCTCCTCTCATATATCAAAGTAGATATTACCGTCTTCGCTGAGTCTAGCAATATTTGGTCTCTAATTTCTGGTCTCTGCTCTCATATATCAAAGTAGATATTACGTTCTTCTGAGTCTAGTAATATTTGGTCTCTAATTTCTTGTATCTGATCTCATATATCAAAATAGATATTACTTGCTGAGTCTAGCAATATTTGGTCTCTAATTTCTGATCTCTGCTCTCATATATCAAAGTAGATATTACGTTCTTCTGAGTCTAGTAATATTTGGTCTCTAATTTCTTGTATCTGATCTCATATACCAAAATAGATATTACCTTCCTCTAATTTCTGGTCTCTGTTGTCTGTCTTGTTTACTTTACTGGGGTCTAGCAATGTTTTGATTTCCTTCCTGACCACGGAACTTTTGCGTCTGACAAGCTCTACCAGCTAATTAAGTCTTTGCTGTTTTTATAATCTCCAGGTTTACGAGTTTCGTCTTGACCTAGGAAATTCTTATCTCGACCTAATTTGCCAAGTTAATCTGTACTTTACCTGGAATCTTTAATTTCTTCAAGTCAGTAAACAACTCCACCCCCTCCCCCACCCCCCGTAGTATTCACAGTAACAGTTCCGTTTAACACATGGAAAAGAATAATAAACTCAAACAAACATGAACACTTTACATATACTTTCTGTATTAAAAACTATAAACATCACTTTCGGTTTCTACTAGACGCTTCTCAGATATGGCGACGTAAGCTGGCACACAGCATTCAGGGCAGGTTTTGGTATTTCACAGAGCAGAAAGTTACGTTATGCGGGCATGTTCTCAAGCATTCATAGCAAACACTACAGATGAACTTATGTCATCAGAGCATACACATAATGACAAGCACGGTGAGGAAAGTTTCGGGACTTGTTACTTAGTTTGAAAATGAAACTAACAAATGCAAAAGAATTTTGATGAAGCCGTAAATTATTCGAGTTCGCAGTTTACAAAATATCTGTATTCGTTTTTCTGTCTTTCTCCCTATCTTTGTTTCTATAAAATCAACGAGAAACAATTATGCAAACAAAAGAAACAACGAGAAAAACTGGTTCATTATAATTTAAAGGGAAAAAAACAGTCATTGAACAATATTGTTGTTACTAGTGCACTAAATTTATCCAAAGTTTCTAATTCTTCGACAGGTATTTTATCATCTCCTGTAGCTATAACAATGTTTAAGTTTTCTATTTTATATTGTTCATTATTATTGTTATTATTGAATGTTCTATTATCATCACATCTCACCTTGGTACATCACACGTCGAAGTTTCACATACATGGCAATAGAAGATTTCTCATGAACATTTCACTGATTCATTTTAATTTGACAAATAATATCAATATGATCAATACGTATAGCTGATAACTCACTTGTAATAATAGGCATAGGCAAGATTATACACATTTCATTATTTTCATCATAGTAGTACGAAATCTCACAAAATCACAATATCAAAATTCTCATAATTCTACAAGCAGTATTTAAGCAGCGTTCACAATATTCAGTAATACAAAAGCTCTTGGTAACAATTACTGTACGATCTCTTGCTACACTAGTTCAATCTAACACTATGTCTCTATCTCTACATTTCTCTTGCTGAATGCCTCTTCCCCTCCTCTCTGCGTCTCCTCTCTCTATCAGAACCCCTATCTGCTCTTCGGCCCCCCCCCTCCTTCTTTCCACCTGTCTACCTCTCCTTTTATATTCGTAAATTCCGTTCCATAGACCACGCCTCCAATTGTTGTATCGGTCATTGGGTCATTGGGTCATCCTTTGTTGCCCAAAACCAGTCGCACTTAGCTTCTTCGTGTTATTCGCTTTCATCTCCGTCGGTCCAATTGTTACCTCCAATTAACCCAGTCCCTCATCTCTTTCAAGTTATCTGCTTCGGGACCTAGTCCGTTCTCTGTTCAGTCTTTGATCTACTGGTCAATTGTTCCCCCTGGGCTACTGCATGTGCGCGCGAAGTCGCACCTCTAGAACTGGACCACTCTCACGATCTATCAGATCTATCGATACGGTTTTACCTTTGATCAGGTCTTTGAAGTACCGAGTATCCGTTCCTCGCTCCTCTAACTATAACTTCTCTGCCCCCCAATACATTCTTTATTCCTGATCATGTCACTAATAATAATAATAATAATTATAATAACTATAATCATTACTTACAAGGCTATGCTACATACCTCCCCTCGTTTAAGTCATATTGTTAACATTATGACTACACAAAAAAAACTAGCAAAGTGCCTTGTAAGTAATGAACTACCAAAATATATTTCCATGTGGACCACAGTACCAACAAAAATCACTTTGCGGTCACCTCCCCTTGTTTAAGTCAGAATGTTAACGGTACCGACTACATCTCCATAAACATGGTAACCATATTCTGTCAATATACCATTCATAATTATCATAAAAAGAAAACATGTATCACCATATTTGTATCTTGTTCAAAAAAATTTCCAGTAAGACATTAATTCATAGCTGCTCTTCTACATCAAAATGATATCTCATACACACTCAAGAAAAAGAAAAGCATACATTCTTTCAAATGACCAAAAAATACTGTCATTACATTTGAGGCCCAACCTCAAAACGAATCACTTTATTGACCTTATGATGACTTTTCAGTCGACAAACCTCCCGTTTCTCATCATCAGTGGTAACCATAGGATATCTCATACACATTCCCTGATACATACTCTGTTTGAAAATGTGATGTACTGGTTCCTGAAAGACCAGAATATTCCCATCGTATTCTCACGAAATTTGTTCCACTGACTTCAATTATTTTACCCCCCAAGTACTCCTCTATCATGATAACTCCTGGGTCTCCATCCTCTATGCCAACCAATTTTAGTGGTGAGGGTATCCTCGTATTGATAATCACAACACAACCTTCTCGGTTCCACTAACCAATCTGGCAACACACAAACATCTCACCCTACTCTTCTTAATACAAATGAAAAGTTTGTTTCCATATCTCAAAAAAAAATATTGTGTATGCACTTCATTCATCATACAAAAATATGCAATATTACATTATTATTCACCATACAAAAGATACATAGAGTGTTATACTACTAACACTCTCAATTTCTGAGCATTTCAACATTAAAAATACCCTAGTAGCAATGCAAAAAATTCACATCATCAATGCCAAATCCATTATGGATATATATCATGAGCACCAACAATTTATGTAACCTTAACATTAGGTGAATCTGTAACACATTATGCATTCTAATAATCTTGAACCTGCATACTCAGAATACTGGAACCTTAAAATAACGTCATTAATATTTTATCATTAGCGCCTTCTATTTCGTCTCATTCCTTTACCTCTGTATTTACTTTCTCTGTTTCCTGTAGCGTAATTATTTAACTTCTCATAGACCCATTCATCATTAACAACTGTCTTATCCTGATTTGAATTACGGTTTGATATTCCATGCTGATAAAACAAATGTCCCTCCTCATCATAACCAAAACCTTCTAGTGGCAAACGTTTGTCATTTTCTGGGATATTTGGATTTGCAAGGATGGTCTCCCGAGTAATCGGAGGTCTCCTGATACTAGCAATAATCTTTGGTGTTTCATTTGAGTGTTGCTTAACTCGAGTTTCATAGCAATTACGCGGTTTGTTTGACCTAATCTTCCCAAGTTCTGCGTCTACATCACATCCACCCTTTATTAATGCTGCCTTTATCTCTGCTGCTGTTATAGTCCATCCTACTGTTTCTTTACTACTATCTTTTTCCTGTCCTTTATTTGACGTTATTTGAACGCTGCCTACTAGTTTGTTATCATTTGAAACTGTATTTTCTCTCTCACCATATTTTGCTTTACATTTTTCTTCTATAAAATCATAATTGTATGTGAGATCTGCCTTACGGTGAACGTTATTAATCTGCACAAACATCTCTGATGTGGACTGAGGAGGTGTATTAGAATTCCACAATTTCTCCATCGTTCTATCTACTTCCTCATTGTCAAGAACAATAAATCCTTTTGATGTTGTCTTTCTGATTTTCTCTACCTTATCTACTGGCCGTTTACTGGGTTTTGTCTTTATGTGTTTATTATTGTGTCGCTCAGTTGTATTTAGATTCCTTACTGCCTGTATCTGTGAACTAGTATTAGGTTGATGCTTCCATATGTGTGACCATCTGGTTAACGCCAGATCATGGTCAATGAGATCCTTCAATGCGTCCTCTATGTATATCTGTCCATGTTTGTTATCTAATGCGGGATAGCCCACGCGTACATCATTAATTATTTCATTCTTCGTCGTGTGTGATTGGGACCTACTGGCATAATTTAGGATATCTTTCATAAATGTTTTAAGTTCATCTTCATCTGGAATATCATCATAATCTGACGTCAGCCTATCATCAGTCATATTAATATCAGTGACAGCACCTATTGTATAACCTTGTGAGCCCTCTGTACTATCTAGTATTCTCTGACTATTGTTGCAGTCTCTTACATGATCCTCTTTCAAATCAATCCTCGTCTCTGACATACATGTATAACTATCTCTTAATACTACATCTACCGTATTTGTTTCTTCATCCTTGGTCAGACAAGACTGCGTAGCTACGTCCTTTAACACGATCCTGTCTGTTTCTATGGTAATATCACATGTTTCTGTGGGTAAAGTGTTTGTGGCTACATCACTCTTTCTTACCAAACAATCTTCGCTCACCCCCACACTTACATCAACCATTGTGTGAGCTAATCTGCCTAGTTCTGTGTCTGTTGACCTGTCTTTTCTGTCCTTAACTGTCTGGCTACCAGCCTCGACTAATTCTACCCTAGTTTTATTCCTCTTCGTCTCATAGTTATGCCAATCGTTTCTTTTAAAAGAGTTGTGCTGGTAGCTGTCTCTAAACCTTGTGTCGTTGTAGGCTGGTTGTCTGGTTTTATAACTCATGTTTAGATATTTGTTTCTACTTTCAACTCTCTCATTTCTATAACAAGAGTTGTGTGTCTGTCCAACATCTATTCTGGGATAAAAATTGTAATGTATTCTCATATTTCTTTCCTGTCTCAACTCTCTACCTAATCTAGATACTTCTCTCCTCAAATATCTGACCTCCCATTTCAGTATGTCTAGTTCTGGTGTTTCTGTCATTTTCTTTAATACTATCTCTGAACAAAAATCTCTGTATTATTCACACTATATGAAATATTTGGTGAAAATACAATAATTTCTAGTAAAAAAAATATTCTAACACAGCAATATAAATCAAACCAACGTACACTGCAATTTCAACAACAATCAAACTAATACCTAACTATCTCCTGTTCCTCTGTCGCTGATGTTGATGTTCCTCGTGAATGTCTCTTTAATGTTCTCTAATTAACACTGTTAAACAATTGTTCTTCGCGTATGTCACATCAGTTCAACACAGTCGTGCACGTGATCGCTAGTAGTCAATACTTCTCATTGTGGCCGCTTATACGCCCGGTCGTCTCCTCCCAAATGTCAGGAATAGGCACGGGCACCAGTTTAACAATGTTTTTTATTCTGTTTATATTGTTCCTCTTTCCTCCTCACATCTCACATTGAAGTTTCACAACATAAATGGCAATAGAAGATTTCTCATGAACATTTCACTGATTCATTTTAATTTGACAAATAATATCAATATGATCAATACGTATAGCTGATAACTCACTTGTAATAATAGGCATAGGCAAGATTATACACATTTCATTATTTTCATCATAGTAGTACGAAATCTCACAAAATCACAATATCATAATTCTCATAATTCTACAAGCAGTATTTAAGCAGCGTTCACAATATTCAGTAATACAAAAGCTCTTGGTAACAATTACTGTACGATCTCTTGCTACACTAGTTCAATCTAACACTATGTCTCTATCTCTACATTTCTCTTGCTGAATGCCTCTTCCCCTCCTCTCTGCGTCTCCTCTCTCTATCAGAACCCCTATCTGCTCTTCGGCCCCCCCCCCTCCTTCTTTCCACCTGTCTACCTCTCCTTTTATATTCGTAAATTCCGTTCCATAGACCACGCCTCCAATTGTTGTATCGGTCATTGGGTCATTGGGTCATCCTTTGTTGCCCAAAACCAGTCGCACTTAGCTTCTTCGTGTTATTCGCTTTCATCTCCGTCGGTCCAATTGTTACCTCCAATTAACCCAGTCCCTCATCTCTTTCAAGTTATCTGCTTCGGGACCTAGTCCGTTCTCTGTTCAGTCTTTGATCTACTGGTCAATTGTTCCCCCTGGGCTACTGCATGTGCGCGCGAAGTCGCACCTCTAGAACTGGACCACTCTCACGATCTATCAGATCTATCGATACGGTTTTACCTTTGATCAGGTCTTTGAAGTACCGAGTATCCGTTCCTCGCTCCTCTAACTATAACTTCTCTGCCCCCCAATACATTCTTTATTCCTGATCATGTCACTAATAATAATAATAATAATAATAATTATAATAACTATAATCATTACTTACAAGGCTATGCTACATAGCTATCTCTCTCCTTTCTTGTGTTTAATTGTATCAAAGACTTCCTTGTATTGCTGGTCCATCACAGCTGTTTATATCTGACATTAGGTCTGGTCTTTCTCCTCCAGACAGTTCATTGAAATGTCTTCTTTTCACCTCTTTTTTGAATGTCCTCTTTCCCACTATTGTTCTGAAATCTTTTGACTCCAAGCAACGTCTTTTGTATTCTAGGTTTTTTCCCTAATTGTTAGAATAATAGTAATAACAGCAACAACAACAGCAACAACAATAATAGAGATTTAGATGACAAGAAAGGTCCCACAGATCTAAGTGATTAATAAACACATTTCTCAGGGTAAAATTCGCAGTTCGGCCACCACAGGTGGTGCACCTGTCAAACCACATCCAGAAGCAAGTACCTGACAGTACCTGAAGCTGGAGAAGATGATGATGACGGTCACGTGATAGTAGCCACTCCACCCTGCAATGTGTCGGCAAGCCAGATAAAACAGCCACACACACACAGTATTCTCTACATATCTTAAGGACACAGCAACCGGATATTCTCTGTCTGTGCGGGCCAACACTCCTTTCTTACTACCTCACTTCTATAGCTGGTTTGAAGTAAACAGGGTAATTTATTTTTAAAATGTACTCAGGCTTATATTTCTATGTGGCGTAAACAGTCACACTAATAATTTCATATTTATGTTAAGAGATATCCGCATATAAAGTGTTTTTTTTTTATCCCTGCTCCGATTTATACCAATTTAGATGGTTTTTCTATCTTACTATCTTTTATTTTTCTTTTTAATAAACACGATTTTTTAAAATTATGCACTGAAAGTTTTTAGTGCTAGCATTAGTGTAAGACTTCTCTCACTGCTGTCTAAAAACTTACTGTAAATCTTCGGTCACTACTAAAAAAACTATGTTCATAAAGTAAGTGACGGATTTTTAAAATGTTAATGTAAAAATGCAACGCTATTTGTGAGTTTATTTCTTTTCTCTGATAATTATATGTGCAGGTTTTTACTCTATTTTTTTAAAATAATGTTGGGTTTCTTAGGAGTTTTCTGAAAACTGAGGGTCCGATTATCTCATATAAAATATTTACGTGTCTGACTCTCTCATATAAAATATTTACGTTTCTGACTCTTTCTAATAAAATATTTACGTGTCTGACTCTCTCATATAAAATATTTACTTGTTCTATCTACTTCGTCATAGTCTAGAACAATAAATCCTTTTGATTTTGTCTTTCTGATTTTGGCTCCACCTTTCAGATGTCCACTGCTTCTCATGAGCGTTATGATTGTCCGTTATTCAGAATGCCCCATGACTTATCTCTCGTAAGTCAGTTGTCAAATTGGTTAGCTTGTCGAATTGGTCACTCCTTTATTTAAAAACTGAGTGCAATCGCGTCACAACGCGTGTCAGGTTATATTGTGTCCTCGATTTTCATTGTGTCTGCCCTCTCTATCCGACTTTTCTATTGTTTACACGTGTCAACGTCCAGTCATCGTGTTGTTATTACTGGACCATCCTACTTTCTGACGCCCTACCTTTGTATTACCTATATCTCAGCGTCACTGTGTCTCATCTTTTTTTATTCACTGTTTCCATTGTTTACTTATGTCCGCTTCTTGTTCCAGCGTCATGGAAGTTTTATACCTTTCTCTTCCTTGTTCTGCCTAATTTTCTCTGTCGCTATTCGATGTTACTATTTTCTTTACAGTATATTTTCATAATCATATTCATTATTAATAATAATAATAATAATAATTACTTAAGAGGCCATGATGATCCTGATACACATATACCCCCCTCCCACAACCGGGGCCAGCACGCCGTTGATGTAATCGTTTCATGCACAACTGATCAGGTCGATCGCTGTCATTCGTTCTTTTAACGGAATCCCTATTAACAGGTCTCACTGTTTAATATGATTCAGATAAGCTATAGTGTATGAAATATATACACAAATATATACACAAGTATATACACAAATATATACACAAACATATACACAAATATATACACAAACATATACACAAATATACACAAGTATATCCACAAATATATACACAAATATATACACAAATATATACACAAATATATACACAAACATATACACAAATATACACAAGTATATCCACATATATATACACAAATATATACACAAATATATACACAAATATATACACAAGTATATCCACAAATATATACACAAATATATCCACAACTATATCCACAAATATATACACAAATATATACACAAATATATACACAAATATATCCACAAATATATACACAAATATACAAATAAATATATCCACAAATATATACACAAATATAACCACAAATATATGCACAAATATATCCATAAATATATACACAAAGGAAACAGATTGTCATATACAGTTCTCAATCGTTGTGATAGACATTTAGATAAAAAATATATAAAAATATATAAAAAAGACATTTGATTATGCAGGGTTGAACAAGGTTTGGCAGGAAATATTTATAATTTTGTTATGATATAAGATTGTCTAAAATATAAAAGATATCTTAACATCTTAAATACTTTCCCGTGCCGTTAAACGTCACATAGGGCTCGCATGGTAGTTCACCAAGTTTTCCTGTTTTCAACAAGCTTTTCAACCTCATCAAGAGATTTTATGCCTGCTAATTTGCCCTCTCTTAACAATGTCCTCTTTAGAGTTTAATGTGGTATATATATATATATATATATATATATATATATATATATATATATCTGTGTGTGTGTATATCTATGTGTGGGTTTTGTGTAAAACTGACATCCTTAAACCTGACAAAGTTAAAAGATGGAGGCAGCCGAGTCTAACAAAGAGAAACAACTAACACTCAAATTAGAGATAGAGGAGAACACGACCACGGAGATAACAAGGCGAGTTCTGTAGATCTTGACAAGAGGGACATACTGAACTTTATCACTGTAATCAAAGGTGAGGAGGGGGGAACAGTTTAAGACGTGACTGAAAGAAAAAGAATCATATGCTATAGCATACAACCTCACTTTCAGTGAAAAGAAGAAGATAGCATTGCTCACAAGAAAACATTTACTATGGGAATTTATCCGACGAGAACTAAAAAAAAAAAAAACCACATGACACTTGAGAAGCTTTTAGAGATCAGCTAAAAGAAAGATGTGGAAAGTCAGATGAGAAGAACATGCAAAAAGCACTTTGAAAAAACGTAAACAAAGAAGAAGAGAAGATGTCCAAGAGTTTGCAGATGAAATACTAGAACCAGCCGATTCAGTAAAGACTGGACGAAGGAAGAACGAGTTGGTCAGTTCATTGATGGAGTGAGAGGAGATGGCATCAGGATGAATTTCTTGAGGGAGAATCCCAACATTCTAGACAAAGCCTTGAAAACAGCTGGAGATGAGGAAACCCAACACTCTAGACAAAGACTTGAAAACAGCTAGAGCTGAGGAAACCCAACACTCTAGACAAAGACTTGAAAACAGCTAGAGCTCACGAAACTCAACATTCTAGACAAAGCCTGAAAACAGCTAGAGTTGAGGAAACCCAACACTCTAGACAAAGACTTGAAAACAGCTAGAGCAGAGGAAACCCAACACTCAAGACAAAGCCTTGAAAACAGCTGGAGCTCAGGAAAACCAACACTCTAGACAAAGCCTTGAAAACAGCTGGAGCTGAGGAGACCCAACACTCTAGACAAAGACTTGAAAACAGCTAGAGCAGAGGAAACCCAACACTCTAGACAAAGCCTTGAAAATAGCTAGAGCAGATGAAACCCAACACTCTATACAAAGACTTGAAAACAGCTAGAGCAGAGGAAACCCAACACTCTATAAAAAGCCTTTGAAAACAGCTGGAGCTGAGGAAACCCAACACTCTAGACAAAACCTTGAAAACAGCTAGAGCTGAGGAAACCCAAAACTCTAGACAAAGCCGTGAAAACAGATAGAGCTGAGGAAACCGAACACTCTAGACAAAGCCTTGAAAACAGCTAGAGCTGAGGAATCCCAACAGTCTAGACAAAGTCTTGAAAACAGCTAGAGCTCAGGAAACTCAACACTCTAGACACAGCCTTGAAAACAGCTGGAGCTCAGGAAACTCAACATTCTAGACAAAGCCTTGGTAAAAGCTGGAGCTCAGGAAAACTCAACATTCTAGACAAATCCTTGAAAACAGCTAGAGCTGAGGAAACAACACTCTAGACAAGGCCGTGAAAACAGCTAGAACTGAGGAAACCCAACATTCTAGACAAAGTCTTGAAAACAGCTAGAGCTGAGGAAACCCAACACTCTAGACAAGGCCGTGAAAACAACTGGAACTGAGGAAACCCGACACTCTAGACAAGGCCGTGAAAACAGCTAGAATTGAATAAACCCAACACTCTAGACAAATCCGTGAAAACAGCTAGAGCTGAGGAAACCCAACACTCTAGACAAAGTCTTGAAAACAGCTAGAACTGAGGAAACCCAACACTCTTGACAAAGTCTTGAAAACAGCTAGAACTGAGGAAACCCAACACTCTAGACAAATTCTTGAAAACAGCTAGAAGTGAAGAAAGCCAATATTCTAGACAAAACCTTGAAAACAGCTGGAACAGAGGAAAGCATTCGCAGACATGAGGAAAGCTGAAATACAACAACATGACAAGATAGTTTTCTATGGTTTTTGGTGATTTCCAGCATTCATTTCCACAGAGTAGTACACTTAGAATATTACTCTTTACTATCATGATTTCGTCTTCATGCTTAGTTTTTTAGATTTCTATAACGTCTGCAACATTGCAAAAGCCTGGTTGCTCTAGTAAGTCTGCTGTTGATGTAATCTGTGCTGTCTCCATTTTCCACTACTCTACTACTAGTATTTATAAATTCATTGACCTCCTCCACTAACTTGCTACCTACTCTGAGTACATTTCTGTTGTTTACATTTTGCTTCATTAACTTTGTCTTTCCTACGTTGATCTTTAGTCCTATGTCATTTGCGATTTGTTTATTTTATCTTGCGTACCTTGCATCGAAGAAGAAGAAAAAGAAGAAGAAAAAGAAGAAGAAAAAGAGGAGGAAGAAGAAGAAGATAAATAAGAGAAGAAGAAGAAAAGAAGAAGAAGAGGAGGAGGAGGAGGAGGAAGAAGAAGAAGAAGATAAAGAAAAGAAGAAGAAGAAGAAGATAAAGAAGAGAAGAAGAAGAAGAAGAAGAAGAAGATAAAGAAGAGAAGAAGAAGAAAAAGAGGAAGAAGAAGAAGAAGAAGATAAAGAAGAGAAGAAGAAGAAGAAGTAGTGTGTGTGTATTTTTAGACTTGAACATATTCAAATTGTTTACTGTCATATTTTATACTAATTATATTCTCAAAATGATTGTACTCCCTCTTGGTTCTCTCCCTCTCTCTCTTCTCTCTCTCTCTCTCTCTCTCTCACACACTAAAATTGATATTTATTTGAAACAAAAATCAAACACTTGGAGAAAACAAATTATTTATTGTTTGTCAAGCATTAATTTCTCGTTTGACCTTATCGTTAGTTCTGTGTCGCAGGTTCGAGCTAAACTGTGGTTTTTAGTTGGAATCTATTTCTCGTTATCCCCAGTGTTTCATGATGTTCTGTTCACATCTGGAAGCTGGTATGATTTACTTAACAATGGCAAACATAAACGTTCTAATCATGTCTTGCTGGTTTTTTCTCTGTAATGTGTTCTTCTTCAGTGCTCAGCGTGATAAAGCAATTCAAAATCAGTTTGTAAAGTAGCACTCGAATTTTCATTTTAAAATATTGTACATTATCCCTGATGATCGATTGATTTTGTTGCGATTTTCCATAACAGCTGCTTTTTTCCATATCTAGAGTTGCCTATAAATAAGTCTCAGGACAAGGTTGTTAGATGGAAATCAACAAAAGAAGTAGACAAGAAATTAGTCTCTTGAAAACAAATGGCTCAGGAAAATACTTAGTATAAAGTGGAATAAGAACAGTGCCGAGATAAGACAGCTTAGCAAACAACAACCTGTCTCATGGGTGATCAGAAAAAGAAGATTATGTCGGTCGTGTGATGAGAATAAACAGTCAGAGAATCTCAAAACAAGTGGAACATAACAGGCCGAAAAAAAAGAAAAGAGTCGACCACGTGAAACTCTAAAGAGGACAGTGTTAAGAGAGGCCAGTTTAGTGGGCATAATATCCCTTGATGAGGCTGAAAAGCTCGCCGTAAATAGGAAAACTTGGCAAACTACCAGGCGGGCCCTATGTGACGTTTAACAGCAGGCAAAGATGTTAAGTATATTATCACAAAATAAGATCAATATTAGAATTTGAAATACAAGTTATGGATTGGATATATTACCATTTCCATTTTCATACAAAACAGAGTATTTGTAAATCACATATTAATTACTTGACGTTTATATTATTAAAATAATTATAAACAAAAGAACATATTTTTCCATGACCTTTCCCCTCCAATATATTCCTCTATTATAGATCTCTCTAGTAATGAGTCTTTTTCTCTGTAACTTATCTGTTCATATTCTACTACTTCAATTTCTTGTTCTGACTTGATGTTGGTGGAGTAAAGTAATTCCAATTTACAGTTGAGCAGCTCTTGCATCTTGTCCTCCTGTGGCTCTGTTCATCCATGTATGTCCCCAGACTACAAGGCCGGCAGGTGAGAGTGTTGGAGCTTGGATTAGAATAGAGATACTGTCCTTCTCCACAGACAGTTTGTTCCTGTGTTCTCTCGTTCTCACCTGTAAGAAACATTTTAACAAAAGTGCTAGATAATATTTTAAACTAGTTATAAAAATACAGGTACTCTTACAATCTGAAGCACAGTCACCATGGTAAAGGGTAAGGGGGTGGGGGATATTGCTTTTTTCTCCAGATTCTTCTCCTAGTCCAACAGTTTATGTCGTGGACTGTTTATACTTGGGCACACAATTCTATGTAACGTCAAGGGCCCGTGTACTTTAGTAGCATACATGCAACAGCTCTGCCCCACAGCAGTTATCATTTATTTCTGTAACATAATTTCTTTGCTAATTTATGTGAGCAGGTAGTCTGTGATCATGATTTGGATAAAATAAGATGACATAGTGGTTCTAAAGTATCTGAAATATTGTGTTCGCCAGTTAGTAAGTCCCACATAAATAGATTTATAAAGCATCTCCTGTATAAAATGTGGTGCCTGATTTCGTATCTTCTACTTAACAGTTTAAGATTCTCTCATGTGATATGTGCAATAGTTTTGTATGCAAATTCTTTTTCTTGCCCCTTATCATAATGTTGTTTTCTGTATTGGTTTATTTGCTTCATACCAGAAAATGACGTGAAAGTTTCGTCATTATCATAATGATGTTGAGTACATGATGTAAGATCGCAGAGTTGTCTGAATAATCAACAGGTTTTGTTCCAGGTCTCAAGTTAAACTACTTGTAGAGATGGGTACTTTTATTACTGTGTTAGGAAAATCATCAAAAACAAAATTGTGTTTATTTCTGTGACGTTAAAGATAATATCAGTGAGTGAGTGAGTGAATGAGTGAGTGAGTGAGTGAGTGAGTGAATGAGTGAGTGAGTGAGCGAGTGAGTGAATGAGTGAGTGAATGAGTGAGTGAATAAGTGAGTGAGTGAGTGAGTGAGTGAATGAGTGAGTGAATGAGTGAGTGAGTGGAATTTGCTATGGTAGCAGAAAGAAAATACGAAGCAGCTTCTGCACTATGCAGTACCAGCATGTGGAACACATCAACTTCTCTCCTTTGTCACCCTGGTACATGTTCTATCATGGTGAAACATAGGAAGGTCTTGCTTGATCGTGATTAACCAGCACTAGAAAGCTGAGCTTTGCATGGAAGTATACATTGTAAATATTTTTCAGTGGACTTATTTAAATTATAAACTGTATTCATAAATTCATTCATTTGCATGTCCCTTGCGGAACTTTACCTCCCTAACAGCTCTCCTGTAGGCCTCTCGGTTGTGAGCAAGATAGCCTGCTGCTGATGCATCCATTTGCAGATCATCAACGATGTCTTGCAGCCATCTTCGCCTTGGTCTTCCTCTCTTTCTTTTTTCCCGTTATATACCCTTCCAATACGGTCTTCTGTAGATTATCATGACGTTTATTATGTCCAAAATATTTAAGTTTTCTTAGTTTAATCCTCTTTACTATCCAGCCATCTTCAATTCATGAATACGTTTTGTTATATATCATTGAGCCCAAATAATGATGGAACCAAATCATAGTGTCCTAGAGCGTAGTGAAGACATGGAATTGATAATTATATAGAATTAAGTATCAAGTCCATTCCTCAAATGTATTTTTTTAGTGTATCAAGCATAAGACACGGTGTAATGTGTTTTTTTCCTTAATTACTTCTTCTCTGTTCATTACGATTTTGCTAAACATTCCATCTAATTGTTTTAAAGCTCTTAACATTATATCACTTATGTCCGTGTTAATTTTTTTAGCTATAAATCTAAAAAATAAGTCATCAACAGCTGAGAAACACATAAATGCCTTTGAATGTAAATGCTACAGAAGAGTTCTCCAAATATCGTGGACACAAAAAAGAACAAATATATCTATACTACAAGAACTTAATATTGAAGAAGGCTGGCTAGTAAAGAGGATTAAAGAGAGAAAACTTAAATATTTTGGACACATTAAACGTCATGATAATTTAGAGAAGACCGTATTGGAAGGATACATCATGGGAAAAAGAAAAAGAGGAAGACCAAAACGAAGATGGCTGCAGGACATCGTTGACGATCTGCAAATGGATGCATCAGCAGCAGGCCATCTTGCTCACAACCGAGAGGCCTACAGGAGTGATGTTTGGGAGGCAAAGTTCCGCAAGGGACATGCAAATGAATGAATGAAAGTCGTCAACGTTATAGCACAAAACGAAGGCACAGAGTAAAATATGTTTAGACTTTTTAAAAAAAGCGTATAAAATAAGAACACCGAATTCTAACGTGCTGATGATTATGATGAAGATGATGATGGTGATGATGATGATGATGATGATGAATCTTGTTCACGTGACCTACAAACTGGGGCGGTCTCAGTGTCCACTAGCAACATTCCTGCTTGTGGACAGCAGACAGTGTCATGATACATGTCACATTTACGTCCCTCGTGCTGGCACGGCCTACAGGGGAGACAAATCAGGTCCAGCGACGGCGAGACATGGGAAGAGTTTGTGAAGTATCCTTCCTTACATCCAATAATTGCTGGGTGTGTGCTGTTACAAGGATGAATGACCTGGTGTGTCACAAGGTCCAAGTCTGTCTGACATTTATTACAAGCTGTGTTGATATGTTTGTCATCTGTCATGTATGTACTAGGAGGACATGGCGAACACTGCTTAGCACGGATGTCAAGATACTGACCAGGGCCACAGAAGAACTCCTGACATACGTAGATCTCATCCTTGTTTAAAACAGCGTTATAGTTTGGTGCTCCACAACATACAGTGTCATGGTAGCCTTGACAAGCACGTGCAGGATTCTCACAATCAAAGCACTTCTCACACCTGGCATTCTCTCTAACGTTTCGCTGGGGTCTCCTGTAGTATCCGTCTCTACACAAGATCTCAGCATCGTGAGTTCTGTTACATTTAGAGACAAGAATCTCCAAGCCTGGTTGACGTATCTGTGTACAGTTGTTGCAGGTTGTGTGGCTGTGCCACCATTCAGACATGAAGTTGTCCCCATCTGTACAAGGATGACAGAAACTTAAACCTGACCTGGTAGTAAGCACAAATGTTCCAGCTGGACACAAGTGATCTATGGCTTCAAGATATGAGCACAAGATGAGCGTACACACAAAAGTGATGTGTATGAGTGACATTGTCATGTTGGGTGTTTCCTCCGAGAATTCCTTTAGGGCATTTACTGAAATTTGGGGTTTATTTGTCACAAGTAGAACTTCTGATATCTTTTAACAATGTTAAACACTGTTTTGTTGAAGAAGTAAATTGTCTCTTGTCTTGTCTCTGTTACTGAACGATGTTGGAGTACCTTTATGTAAAATGTACATACAGTTTGAAACATATATTAAATGTATGAAAAACACAAACAACTTAACTACTAGTGCCTACAGATATTATGCATTACAGCTTCTATACATTATAGTCGAAATGTAATTATATTTTATTTTCTGTTTATAATTTATTTCTCTATAAGAACTGGTTAAAAAAAGGTGATACATTATCTCCATTACTATTCAACCTAGTATTAGAAAAGGTAATCAGAAAAGCGAAAGAAGAAAGCAGTACAGAAGAACAAGCTAAAATACTATGATACTCTGATGACATCGACCTGGTGGGGAAAACTATGCAAGAAGTCACCAATACCTGCATACACCTGAGAGATGTAGCACTGAAAGTAGGCTTGACCATTAACCAAGATAAGACATAGTATATGAAGATATCAAGAGACCAGAGGCAGAACGATCCAGTTTATATAAATGTTCGAGATATGATCGTTAGGAAAGCAGAATCTAGGCACAACCTTCAACAGAAGCAACACAGAACCGAGGAAATTAAAAGCAGAGAACAAACAGGGAATAAAACATACTTTGCCTTGCAACAAATGTTAAAATCCAAAATCATGTCAGAAAAGACCAAAATCAACAAAACTATAATAAGACCAGCCGCCACGTATGGATCATAAACATGGAGCACAATAAAGAAAGATGAACAACAATTGCAGATCTTTGAGAACAAGATCCTAAGAAGAATCTTTGGGCCGATAAAGGATACCAACAGTGGAGAATGGAGAGCTAGAAAGAACACTGAACTGAACAGCTTATTTAAATCCAAACGAATTATAAATGTCTTAAAACTGAACAGACTACGCTGGTTGGGGCATGTAGAAAGAATTCAAGAGAACAGACAAACGAAAATGATGTATGCACAAGAGATGAGGAAAACAAGACCGAAGGGTAGACCAGGACAAAGATGGAAAGACAACACAGAAGAGGATAGAAAAGATATTGGTGTTATCAACTGGAGAGAGAAGATTAGGAATAGACAGGAATGGAGGCGAACTTTATCTGCAGCAATGAGACTTAATGGCTCGGAAAGCTGAAGAAGAAGAAGAAGAAAAATAAAAAGAAGAAGAAGAAGAAGAAGACGTTTATAATTTATGCTTAAAACCAAAATATGTGAATCTATCGAGAAAAAAATTTGCATTGGTAATAGATTCACAGTGAAAACTAATGCATGACTCAGGAGTTGCCAAGCTACGTACACTGAAATCTGCATTTCTGAATGGGTTAATAACATAATTAATCAGCATTTCAAAGCTATATATAAGAAAGATCTAAACACTAAGTGAAATAATCTCTGCAGTATAAGGTGCCTTCTCTCATAATAACTTTGACCATTTTGTTGACACGAATCTGATTGGTCCACTACTTACAATGTATCAAGTCTTATATCCTCATATTAAAATATATTTTCACTGGTCCATGCTTTCCCTGCAGCCGACTAAAACTTTAGATCACCATATTGATAACATATTTCTGCCGACTTTGATGATCTCCCTGTTATTTGATATGATGTTCTTGATGAGTGATGTTCTAGGTGAGTGATGTTCTAGTGAAGAGCTTGAAAACTGCCATCAGATTGGACTGAGATTATTTTACAGTAATTTTTTTTCACAAACCTGACCTAAAAAGAAAGTGTTCAGCGTGCTCCACTATCCAGGATGACCCACATATCAAAGGTTCAAGGACTCTGGCTTCATTGCATTCAGGACATCCCATATATGCTCCGCCGCATGTCGCAGCGTCCATCCAAGAATGTGTTTGCTGATAGTTCCCATCAGTTTCTGTTTGTTTACGATGCTTTTCCTGCCACACAGTTCAGATTTCTTGCCTTCAAACTTAACTTGTCCTAGCTCCAGCAGTCGCTTCACAATTAAATTGTTTTTACATTTCCGCTTTTTATTTCCCCGCTGTCTTTACAATACAGCTTTAGCAATGTCATCCTTGTCTATTCTCAGCCTGCCACTTATTTTAGCCTGTCCAGCAAGCCTATCTGCCGCATCACTGCCATGTACTCTCTGCCTGGCCTGGACAGTAAAACCGAGTTAGGCTCATCACAGGCGACTGGCTTAGCAGATGGACTTATTCTTTTCGAAGCAATTTTTTCTCAACCTTACGAAGCAAATCAGCCCCAGCTCCTTATGGAGAGGATGGTCTTTCATGCCAGCAACGCTGATGCTATCATTAACTGAGCATACTTGTGTTTAGGCATCACACTCAGCAAATCTACCAGAAAGCCCATGGCAACCACTGGAGTATCCTTGGTGCAACCCAAAACTACTCTCATTGCCTCGTTCTGTACACACTCTAGTCTGATTAGCTGTGCACATGATAGGGTGAGTAAGCCTAGACCATACTCCAATGGTGACAGCACCAACGCATGCATCAGCTAGAATAGAATGCGCTGTGGAAAGTTTGCTGCAGCCATAACCTAGCTGTTCCCAATGGTTTCCTGACTTTCTGTATTACATTGTCCACATGTTGAGCAAAGAACAAGGATCAATCAAATATGTTCCATAGATAACTAGGCAAATGTGTTGTCTTAATATCTTGGCCTTGACACTTCACAGTCGGAACTTCAGATCTTACAATTGTCTTATTTAATGAGCACCACAGGTTGCTGGCTTTTTCTGGGTTAATCACCGCATTGCTATCCTCACACCAGCTTGTTATCTGATCCACCCTGTTCTTTACCCGTGAGGCTAGTTTCTCTCTGCACCTCCCATGTCTATACGTTATCAAACTTATCAATCACCCCTCGTATATCACCAGCATAACTCAGCGTTCGCCACACACCGTTCCCCCACATAGCAGCGCAATGCGAATAGACTATACATTGCAACGTGTAACCGTTTGTAGATGAAATGTGTAGTTGCTTATACATGAAATATGGAACCGTTTGTATTTGAAATGTGTAATTGCATGTATATGAAATGTGCAACCGTTTGTAGATGAAATGTTTAACTATCTGTACATGAAATGTATAACTGTTTGTAGATGAAATGTGTAACTGCTTGTACATGAAATATGTACCTGTCCCTCACGTAAATATTATTTCATGCACACGAATCTATATTTAAACCTAAAACAAAAGTGAATTTAAACTAAAATGATAAATTGACCCCGACATTCTTCTGAGTCTTTTGATGGTGCATATTTGTCTGCGTCATCTGTAAGTAATGATGTTCTGGGAGGTTGGTTTAGTGTTATAGGATCTGGAAGTACAAGACTTATGATGTTGTAATGATTTGCCAATGTGACATGGTCTTTATCCAGTTCTTCCTTGTCATAGTGACTACTGTAGTCATGGCAGATATTATATTTCATCAACCCCTTTCCATTATTTATTCTATTAGTTTGCAGCTTGTCATTCATTCTTGTAACTTGTAACCTCCACGTGTTTTCTGTGGGTGGATGTTTTCACCTGGGACGACCACGTGTTTTCTGTGGCTGGATGTTTTCACCTGGGACGTCCACGTGTTTTCTGTGGCTGGATGTTTTCACCTGGGACGACCACGTGTTTTCTGTGGCTGGATGTTTTCACCTGGGACGTCCACGTGTTTTCTGTGGCTGGATGTTTTCACCTGGGACGACCACGTGTTTTCTGTGGGTGGATGTTTTCACCTGGGACGGCCCAGTGTTTTCTGTGGGTGGATGTTTTCACCTGGGACGACCCAGTGTTTTCTGTGGCTGGATGTTTTCACCTGGGACGGCCCAGTGTTTTCTGTGGCTGGATGTTTTCACCTGGGACGACCCAGTGTTTTCTGTGGCTGGATGTTTTCACCTGGGACGGTCACGTGTTTTCTGTGGCTGGATGTTTTCACCTGGGACGGCCCAGTGTTTTCTGTGGCTGGATGTTTTCACCTGGGACGGTCACGTGTTTTCTGTGGCTGAATGTTTTCACCTGGGACGGCCACGTGTTTTCTGTGGCTGGATGTTTTCACCTGGGACAGCCATGTGTTTTCTGTGGCTGGATGTTTTCACCTGGGACAGCCATGTAACTGACACTTTAAACTGGCCATGGAAAGTGCTACCAACATAAATACAATATCTTGAAGAATATTTCATTAATTACCCCGATCTGTTAAACAAGTGACCTTTAAACCTCTCTAGAAACTGACACTAAAATGTGGTTTTTATATAACAGGTCCAAGGTAGAATTAAGCTATATCAAACTTCCATCAGTAAATCAGGAAATTAAAAAACAAACTACTTGCACGTTCTGCCAACATTTGATTTTGTTCGGCCTTCAATGTGGTTCTGATAATTTGTTGCATCTTACTTTGGTATTGACTTGTTGTTGGACAACATTAATCAGTTTGAAATCAAACTAGGCAGGTGCAGTCAGTGAAAAAACAAAACAAAAAAAGACAATGTCAAGAATTAGTGCAGGGCATGTACTATTTACACATGGGAAAAATATCAATGCAGATAGAGTTTAGACTTAGTTGAAAGTAACTTGTAGCTGAATATAGGGCAGTATTCTTTATGTAACAGTGAGACAGAAACGTTGTATTTTGGCAACATGCCTTCATCAGACAATAAGAAAGAAATGATTAGAAAACATTAGCAATGAGTGAGAGAAAAAACACAAAATGTAAAATTCAAAGTTAACTATATCGAAGTAATATAATACCGTAGTATGTTTCTATTCAAAGAAAACGTAAGAGAATATATTCACACAAGCTAGATGAATCTGTTGTTTAAAATATATATATATATATATTATTAGAAACACTTTAAAACTCGGGACATACGTGCGAGGACTTCTATAATTACTGTAGTTATTCTATTAAACTGAACCGTGTCCTATTTTTACATTTAGTTGAGTAAACATAGGAACATAACATTAACTAGGAACATAACATTAACTAGGAACATAACATTAACTAGGAACATAACATAAAATAGGAACATAACATTAACTAGGAGCATAACATTAACTAGGAGCATAACATTAACTAGGAGCATAACATTAACTAGGAACATAACATAAAATAGGAACATAACATTAACTAGGAGCATAACATTAACTAGGAATACAACATTAACTAACTACAGCATTACAAATATTTCTAATTCTAGCTACAGTAACCTACTTGCAGAACTACAAATGTACATCTAGAATAACATTTAAAATTGTACTTGCCACGTCAAGGACAGTACAGCCAGTTCTGCTATGCTGTAATCTTTAAGCAGAGCTGACACACAAGTTTCAGAAACAACGCTTGTAGACAGTTATGCTATGTTGTAATCTTTAACCAGAGCTGGTACACAAGTTTCAGAAACAACGCTTGTAGACAGTTATGCTATGTTGTAATCATTAACCAGAGCTGATACACAAGTTTCAGAAACAACGCTTGTAGACAGTTATGCTATGTTGTAATCTTTAACCAGAGCTGATACACAAGTTTCAGAAACAACGCTTGTAGACAGTTATGCTATGTTGTAATCTTTAACCAGAGCTGGTACACAAGTTTCAGAAACAACGCTTGTAGACAGTTATGCTATGTTGTAATCTTTAACCAGAGCTGATACACAAGTTTCAGAAACAACGCCTGTAGCCAGTTATGCTATGTTGTAATCTTTAACCAGAGCTGACACACAAGTTTCAGAAACAACGCTTGTGGACAGTCGCAATATCTAATAACCTGCCCGCATGTTTTTTCTCCAAATGACAGCACTCAGAGGAAAATTCATAAAACAATACCATGACCTGCCATCTGCCACTCATGTGGACATGGCCTAGATTACACTGACTGCATGTTTCAATATAGCATAGATGAGACTGGGTAGTTTTAACGTTTACTGTACTTTGAAAAACAATTTCATACAGCAGATCACGTGATGCGTGATTTTTTTAAATGAGCAGACAGCATAGACCATGCTAGTGCGCCTCGCCATTCAGATCCATATTCTATATTCCGAAAGAGGTGGCGTTTGTTTGTGGGATAACCATAATGGCAAAGATACATCAAAATTAAACTTAAATAAAACTCGTTTCCTCGGGTAAATAAAACGAACTCTGGTGACTTTTTATTCTTTATTTTTCTTCCTGCACTAGACTTATATTTCTTCCTGCACTACACTTATATTTCTTCCTGCACTACACTTATATTTCTTCCTGCACTACACTTATATTTCTTCCTGCACTACACTTAAATTTCTTCCTGCATTACACTTTTATTTCTTCATTGCTTCCTGGACTACACTTATATTTCTTCCTGCACTACACTCATATTTCTTCCCTTTTTTCACATTTTTAACACGTAAATTATGTGGCAGTACTAGGGGAATGACTGATACTTTTCTTTGCTGTCTTTTGTATCAGTTTCAAACACGTGTTTTAAAGAATTATCTTATAAGATGGGGGGGGGGGGAGATATGAAGGAGAGGTGGAGCATGGTGGAAGATTAAATACTTGGCTCTGTTTGAATCTTCAAGAAAAGAGTTGATTCTCCTGTGTGTGCTACCACTGTGGAATTGTAGAACCTGGTTATTGTCTGAGTATATTCTACAGCCGTTATTGTCGTACGTCCAGGCTGTGACATGTTTGTGTCTTGATAACCCAGTCAGCAAAACCTCATCAGATGTAGCCACACTTTTGTCGCCAACTTGCAACATCTGATGTTGTCATGCTGTCATCATTTGCTCCAATATTACAACCTATAGACTATCCTTCTTAGTCCTGGATGAGATCCGATTACATGGAGGTAATGTACGTGGATATATATTGTTCTTTATACAGCTGTGGTCTTGTGTGTAATGTACTACAATATTAAGTGTTTCACGCTGTCTTGCATGTTTTACGGTAGATAAGGTGCTCATATCGCGTAGCAGATCAAGGTAGAGCAGCATATATCTTGTGTTTGTACACAAGCTCCACAATCTTAGCAGAATTTTGTTAGCAGGCGAAGTTTTAGCCCTTTTAACTGCTAGCACTAGGATATATAGGGTCCCGGACCTTTTGTCGCAGGACCTTTTGTTGTAGGACCTACTGCCGCAAAGAAGTTTTGTCAACAGGACGTTTTGAAGTAAGATATCCCTGGATCTCTTGGACAGCGCCACCAAACACTATGCTGACAGGAAAGTCAGCACTACAACATATCCCTCTGTACTAAACACTGTATTAACAGGAAAGCCAGCACTACAACACATCCCTCTGTCTATCAATGTACTAAACACTGTATTGACAGGAAATCAGCACTACAACACATCCTTTTGTCTATCAATGTACTAAACACTGTACTGACAGGAAAGTCAACACTACAACACATTCCTTTGTCTATCAATGTACTAAACAATGTTTTGACAGGAATGTCAGCACTACAACACATTCCTCTGTCTATCAATGTACTAAACACTGCATTGACAGGAAAGTCAGCACTACAACACATCCCTCTGTCTATCAACGTACTAAACACTGTATTGACAGGAAAGTTAGCATTACAACACATCCCTCTGTCTATCAATGTACTAAACACTGTATTGACAGGAAAGTTAGCACTACAACACATCCCTCTGTCTATCAACGTACTAAACACCATATTATCAGGAAAGTCAGCACTACAACACATCCTTCTTTTTATCAACGTAAAACCAGGATTAATGTTATAGACGCTCATCAAATATAATTTTTCAAGTATTTCTTTACGTCCTTCTTTCAGGGGAAATAATTCCTTCCCAAGGGCAGTGTAACCTTCATAATCTACTTCTCTTTAATGGAAGAAATCGAGTTATCTACACTAATAATTATGTGAATAAACGTTCGGCATTTAAAAGAAACATTCACCGTGTCAAAAAATCAAGGCCTAAAACCGACATCAAAAAGTCCTACTTCCATTTCAGCAACATGAAATATAAAACTGATATGTTCTGTTGTTTGGACTGAAACAATTCACTCACCCGTATTCTGTAAAATGAGTTGCTTTCTCTTCCTTCCCTCTACCTCAGAGTTGTATGTTTGTGTATGAGGAAGTAGGAGTTGTCCACGTTTTAACAGTCTGCCTCATCAGTTACCTCCCTGATAGAAAATGTTAGTTTGACAGGTTAGTCTTCACTGCTTTCTTGCAATGATCCTGTGTATGTTCATATACTTATGTCTACATACACATAAAACATGTTTCTTTTCAGTGTTTGGTAAAAACACAAAAAGCGTCCCTACTGTTAACATGAAGCGAAAATAATCTTTCTATGATGTGACCTACAGATATACGCTGATAGTGTTTACATGTTATAAGGAAAATCGTTAAAGACGAGAGCCAATAAAATGAGGTCAGAGTTTACCATTGATCATATCTTGTGTTCTCTGGTCTTGGAAAGTTTGATGGTGACTGTCAAACTGGCGTGGTCCGTCTCTGTTTTCTTTACAGCCACGTGTTTTTACTGGAATTCCCGAAGTTATATTTAGTCTTCTGGCGTCTCTTTGTCACTGCAGGCTTGATCAGGGAGATATAAATGTTTTTATCTTGTTCTTGAATTACTGTCAACATTTTACTGACTTTGAGAATGTTCTGTCAACCACACACTACTGTATATCTCAGTATAGGAACAAATTTACACTTCAGGACGTTTTAGTGATAGATATGAAATGTTATTTGTTGTATTGTCAAAGTTTAACATTACGACATGAGAGAGGAACGATGGAATCTGTAGAGTCGAGATTAAAGTTTAAACGATAATTCCAAATTGTTGTAACTTGTTTGTTATATAAGTAAACTTCGACCTTGGGTCGAGACGAATGTTCGACAGTTTCAAATGTCAAGGAATTCACAGCCAAACCTCACTGCTGGCGAGACTCTTCGAATGTCGCGCGTGGAGTGAAGCGCCTCCCGGTTAAGGAGGAAAATGCGGAAAAGAAATAAAGGTTGCTGTGCGGTGCCGATGTGAAAAGATGAAGGAAAGGATAAAGTGAAGTTTAATCGGTATGTCCAGTAGTATCGCTGCGAGAGCTACACATACCACGGCACCTCTGCTCTAGAGGCCGGCCACGTCCGAAAATACACCTACACTGGTGAAATATGCCTAAACTGGCATACACCAGGCGTGAAACTTGATGGCTAGACATGTCATACCACCTCCGCTCTAGAGGTCAGTCACGTCCGATATACACCCATACTGGTGAAATATGCCATAACCTGCTCACATCAGGTGTGAAACTTGAAGGCTAAGCATGTCATGGTACCTCTGCTCTAGAGGTTGGTCACATCCCAAACACGCCCATACTGGGATAATATGCCTAAACCGGCTTAACCCAGGGGTGGAATTCACTAGTGGCGAGAATTCGTCCTCCTGGACAAAAGCTCCATCCTGGTCACAACTAGGAAGGGTAGCGGCCACGACCACACAATGCTGAAGTCGGAGACACCGGACCAGGGCAGTCTAGATAGCCAACCACCTCTCACCCGGCGGGGATGTATGCGTATCCTAATCACGCTGAGGCTTTCCGCTGAGAAAGTCCAACACTGGACTGGATGGGCAACCACCTCTCACCCGGCGGTGATACATGGGTATCTCAAAACACGTCGAGGTATTCCGGTGAGAAAGTCCAACTCTAGATCAAAATGGTGCAACGAAAACCACAGTGTCACGCAATCCTGCTTCTGAGACCCACCAAGAATACAGGCTCAAGCCCTGCGATACTCTGAACCTCATGTGGTCCTCTCGGAGATCTCGTGTGGTCCTTTCGTAGACCACATGGGGGACCACAGGACTTAACGAGGACAACAGTCGTAAATTCAGTAGGATCACAGGGCGTTCCTGGTGGTAGAAGCGAACGAAGAAGAAGAAGAAGAAGAAGAAGAAGACAGCCAAACCTGACATTCAGATAAGAGATTCTACTACCGAGCCTGTACGTCAGGCGAACAGAATTAATGCAGAAAAGAAAAATAATCCTAACTTACTGTACTTTTTTTCTGATTTTTTTCTGCAGGCTGTGTTCATAAAACAGGAAGAACTAAAAGAAGAGAGAAAGAGGCATCCAGACACGCTCAAGACAGGATTAGCTGGGAGACCTTTATCGATGCTTCATACCCAACTGGAAGTAGAGAAGACTGATGATGAAAATGATGATGATGATGATGATGATTTTTTCAAAATGTCAGTTAGCGCCCTGTTTAATCAATTTTGTTGTGACTGTGCGCCCCATGAGATGGACAAATAAAATTCTGTTTAAAGATCTGTGTAACTGCTAGAGTACCCTAATACTTCCTGTTCTCTCAAACAAACTCAGTGTTTCTTAAGAACATTTCTTTACTTTAATAAAATTTTAGTGTTTTGTATTTTTTCGTATATATTCAGCCATTTTTTCCGAGGTCATCTAGAAGATAAATATTTATCTATGAAATTTGCTGAGAAACACGTAAGTGCCTTGGAATGTAAATGCTACAGGAGAGTTCTTCAAATATCATGGACACAAAAAAAGAACAAATATATCCATACTAAGAACTTAATGTTGAGAAGACGGTCTTGGAAGGGTACATAATGGGGGAAAAAAAGAGAGGGAGAGCAAGGCGAAGATGGCTGCAAGACATCGTTGATAATCTGGAAATGGATGCATCAGCAGTAGGCCGTCTTGCTTACAACCGAGAGTTGTTAAGAAAGCAAAGTTCAGCAAGGGACATGCAAATGGCTGACTGACTGACTGACTTACTAATGAAATGTGACACTTCTCAGTTTGTACATGGTCACAGACGAGATTGTTGTAAGAAAATAAAACAGACTTCTGTTGTCAAATTTTCTAAATTATCTCCTTACCTTTCAAAAATGTGTGCATTAAATGGTGCTATTCTCTCTCGCTCTCTCTCGCTGTCTCTCTCTCTCTCTCTCTCTCTCTCTCTCTCTCGGCTGCCTGGTTAGTTGAGTGGTTAAGTTTACTAATCCGGTGGTACCGGGTGCAATTCCCAGCAGAAGGAGATTTTTTCCTGGTACACACTAAAAAATTTACCCCGGGGTTCACCCTGTCCCTAAAAACGGGTAGCAGAGAAATCTGGGAAGATAAAGCTGCCAGGCGTGATACTGACCACATCAGACTTTCATGTGCCCAATGTCTGGGAAAACGAGCCTAACACCATATTCTACAATATGCCTTAATTGTGTGGAAACGAGAATTTTACCTTTATCTTCTCTCTCTCTCTCTCTCTCCTCTCTCTCTCTCTCTGTCTGTCTCTATCTGTCTGTTTATCTCTCTAATATGTATGTATATATGTATATGTGCATGTGTGTATACATGTACATCGGTATGTATGTATGTGTGTACATATATGTATGCGTTTGTACATACAACTGTATACATACACATGTCTATGTGTATACATGTGAATATATGTGTAATGGTACATGTGTGGATGTGTTTGTATATGTGTACTATGTGTGAGTGAATAAATGCATCGTTATGTATTTAGTTTATGAAAAGTTTCCGTGTATGTACTTTCTCTCTCTCTGAACCTTAAGTGCCCATGGCACATGGGGCTTCCGCAAGGGTTTTCCACAAATGCCTGTCCTTTGCCTTTTTTTCTGCTCTTGCCCAGGTGAGCCCTCTATTGCTCAACATCCTTTCTGTTGTTCTTCTCCATGTCTCTTTTGGTCTACCCTTACTTCTGTGTATGTACTATTAACGTCTAAATTAGTTTAATCTAAAGTTTGACTTAATTGCTGTATCTATTATGTTGCTGTTCCAAAAATGTGAGAATGTAGTAAAGTTTATTTCATGTAGTTACATAAACCAGAAAGTATAAAATATAATGTCTATTTTTTTATTTATCTATCTATTCGATCACATGGTATAAACCAGTGTCGCTTCCTATTTATTTATCACACTGATGTAGTAGCTCTAACATGTTATACTAATGGACTTGATTACACTTAAGATTATACTCTTTCACTCACAGTCGAGATTATAATCCTCTTCACTTACAGTCGAAATTATAATACTCTTTCAATTATAGTCGAGATTATAATACTCTTTCACTTATAGTTGAGATTATAATATTTTTTCACTTATAGTCGAGATTATAATGCTCTCTCACTTATAGTCGAGATTATAATACTTTTTTTTAACTTATAGTCGAGATTATAAAACTCTTTCACTTATAGTCGAGATTATAATACTCTTTCACTTATAGGCGAGATTATAATACTCTCTCACTTATAGTCGAGATTATAAAAGTATTTCACTTATAGTCGAGATTATAATGCTCTTTCGCTTATAGTCGAGATTATAATACTCTTTCACTTATAGTCGAGATTATAATGCTCTTTCACTTATAGTCGAGATTATAATACGCTTTCACTTATAGTCGAGATTATAATACTCTTTCACTTATAGTCGAGATTATAATACTCTTTCACTTATAGTCGAGATTATAATACTCTTTCACTTATAGTCGAGATTATAATACTCTTTCACATATCGTCGAGATTATAATACTTTTCCCACTTATAGTCGAGATTATAATGTTCTTTCGCTTATAGTCGAGATTATAATAGTCGTTCACTTATAGTCAAGATTATAATACTCTTTCACTTATAGTCGAGATTATAATGCTCTTTCACTTATAGTCGAGATTATAATACTCTTTCACTTATAGTCGAGATTATAATACTCTTTCACTTATAGTCGAGATTATAAATACTCTTTCACTTATAGTCGAGATTATAATAATTTTTCACTTATAGTCGAGATTATAATACTCTTTCACTTATAGTCGAGATTATAATGCTCTTTCACTTATAGTCGAGATTATAATACTCTTTCACTTGTTTGTTTCACTACCCGCTTCACAGATTTACATCCCAGGAACGGCCATTCTCTCAGTGGCAAATAGCAGCACAGTATCAGCGATATCAAGTTATAATGTTTTATTGGTGCACTGGATGACGATGAATGATGTGACGGTTAAGACAAGGGCATAACAAATCAAAGAACACATGACAGGATATTATTCCAAGTAAAAACAAAACAGAATAAATTCCTGGCGATGCTGATGTCGTCAGACGTAGTCGCCATCATAATTTTAAACTTCATTTCTACCTCTGCTAGTCTAACACAGTACGCAAAAACTACATTCTCTCACAGACTAACTAACCGAACCTATCTGACCTCAAAACTTCAACTGTCCCAAATCATCTGATGTCTGTCTCATTACTTTTCTTTGTGATATGTTATCCGTGATCCACTAGTTTCACTGGACACTAACCACCAAGCTACTAATTTCTATGGAACATAACCCCTTTTATACTAACTTCCGGTTCTAAGGACTGCAAACGCGCCACAAACAGCCTCTGGCAGTCAAGTCCAGCTCCTGGCCTTCCCGTGGCAGAACTGTTTAAACTGACAGGAGAAGGGGCGAGGGCGAATATCTGGCGCCTGAAAACCAGTTACCTAGGGTAGATGAGTGTCACGTTTGGTAGCTCATCTGCCGCTGTTGGCGAGATCTTCAGCTGCCGTGCGTGGAGCGGTGCTCTTCCCGGCCAATGAAGAAATTTGCAAATGAGGTTGCCGCGCAGCATCACTGCGGAAAAGGTGGTTGAAAGAATAAAGCGAAGCAAACAGTCAAATCACGGCACCTCTGGTCTGGAGGTCGGCCACGTCCTGAGTGCAGTCATATCGTGTGAAATGCATGAACCGGTTTGTCCCAGAGGTTAAGTCACTGCTGGCTTGACTTTTCAAATGCCGCGCGTGGAGTGAAGCTCCTCCCGGTTAAGGAAGTAAATGCGGAAATAAAGGTTGCTGAGCGGCGCCGATGGGAAAAGGTGGTGGAAAGTGAAGTTTAACCTGGTATGTCCAGTAGTAGCGCTACGAGAGCTATACCACGGCACCTCTGCTCTAGAGGCCGCCTACGTCCGAAATACACCTACACTGGTGAAATATGCCTAAACCGGCACACACCTGGGGTGGAACTCGATGGCTAGACATGTCATGCCACCTCCGCTCTAGAGGTCGGTAACGCCTGATAAACACCCATACTGGTGAATTTTGCCTAACCGGCTCATACCAGGGGTGAATCTTGAAGGCTATGAATGTCACAGTACCTCTGCCCTAGAGGTCGGTCCCGTCCCAAACATGCCCATACTGGGAAATGCCTAAACCGGCTCAACCCAGGGGTAGAAGTCACTAGTGGCGAGGATTCGTCCTCCTGGACAAAAGCTCCATCCTGGTCACAACTAGGAAGGGTAGCGGCCACGACCGCAAAATGCTGAAGTCGGAGACACTGGACCAGGGAAGTCTAGATAGGCAACCACCTCTCACCCGGCGGGGATGTCTGCGTATCCTAATCACGCTGAGGTTTTCCGGTGAGAAAGTCCAACCCTGGACTGGATGGGCAACCACCTCTCACCCGGCGGTGATACACGGGTATCTCATAACACGTCGAGGTTTTCCGGTGAGAAAGTCCAACTCTGTCCTGGGTGGGCTAACGCCTCTCACCCAGCGGGGATGCACTGATATTCCAAACACGTCGAGGTCTTCCGGTGAGAAAGTCCAACCCTAGACCAAACTGGTGCAATGAAAACCACGGTGTCACGCAATCCCGCTTCCGAGACCCACCAAGAATACAGGCTAAAGTACTGTGATACTCTGAACCCCTTGTGGTCCTTCGTGGAACTCATGTGGTCTATTTTGGACCACACAGGGGACCACCGGACCTAACGAGGACCACATGTGTGAATTCAGTAGGTTCACAGTGCGGTTTTTGGTGGTAGAAGTGAACGAAGAAGAAGAAGAAGGATACTAACTTCCCAATTCTATGATGGGTTGTCTAACTTCTCTTTTGCTTTTTCATGTATATTATGTTCAATAACAAATGCTGAATATATGTGCCTGAATGAAAGTTGTATGATGAAGGGAAGAATAGCAGACTAGCCTGCGTGTCCAATTCTTAACTCTTCTAAAATAAAGTTCGTTCGTACTATCTGCTCCTCATTCTCTCTTGGACCGTCATGATCTCTTTTTCACGGTCTCTACTTCTATTTTTGGAGTTTTTGGATTTTTCTGTAGCTTCTCCAGATTGTGTCTGGGATGTTTGATTTTTCTATCTACTTTAAAGACAAGAATAAGTAGGTTAGATAGCGAAATAGAGTACTTAGTAGATTAAGTAACGAATCAGAGTAATAAGTAGATTAAGTAATGAAACATAATAATAAGTAGATTAAATAACGAAACAGAGTACTGAGTTGATTAAGTAACTGAATAGAGTACTAAGTATATTAAATACCGAAACAGAGTACTAAGTAGATTAAGTGATGAAACAGAGTACTAAGTAGATTAAGTGATGAAACAGAGTACTAAGTAGATTAAGTGACGAAACAGAGTACTAAGTAGATTAAGTGATGAAACAGAGTACTAAGTAGATTAAGTGACGGAACAGAGTACTAAGTAGATTAAGTGACAGAACAGAGTACTAAGTAGATTAAGTGATGGAACAGAGTACTAAGTAGATTAAGTGACGGAACAGAGTACTAAGTAGATTAAATGATGAAACAGAGTACTAAGTAGATTAAGTGACGGAACAGAGTACTGAAGAGAAATTTTGAAAACATGTAAGAATTAACCTCGCATTTATTTAAGCACAGAATTGTTAAGCTAAGAGATGGACAGAAGATGCTGATAATCTTATTCAGTGACTGTAAGGCCTACAACGTGGGTACATCAAATCACATTCTGTGAAGATTTTTCTCACTAGCAAAATCTGGGATGTGTTTTTGTCGTAAAAAAAGTGTAAGAAAGTGTGATTAACTCTAAATTCCTGAATAGAACCAACACTTTCCTCTTTAAGCAAGCGAAGAAATTCATCAACCTTGCCAATCTCTTGTTTGTTAAAGTTAGCGCGATGGAAGAAGTGCACGATATCTAACGTTTGTATAAAGAGAAAAGGAAATACTTTACCAGAGACAGTAATGATGTTTAATATGAAAGTAGATGTTAGTGTTTTATGTACAAAATTATGAACATCACAGCATAATGTAATTTTGTGATTATGTGTATCATGACATTGATTCTCTGACTGACAGATCATGTCATTCCTAATCAGTCGGACAAGACCTAATTCTACTTGTGAAATAAGTGGACATTAGTATATGCACGTGTAACAGAATTTATTATTTCTGGAATTCCTTAATTCTGAAATTCTGATCTTGTATTTAACGTTATAGGAGGAGTTAACCAGGGAAATATTTGGTAGACTGATGTAGTGGTTAGCGCCCTTTTTTTAAAGTACAGGTCAATTATGGGTCAGGTTTGACAAGTTGAAGGCCATTTCTTGTCATGTCCAGGCACGGGAGCTTTTACAATTAACTAACGTTACTTAGAGCATGTTTGTTTAATTCGTTAGTTTAGTTACAGGACAGCTTAAAATAGAATTCTTGTTTTTAGTTTATTGTCCAAGGTCATAAACAGGTAATTTTTGCATGGATTGAGAAATGTTTTAATCACGATTTTTATCTTCCACGAGATGGAATATTCGGAAAGATTTAGGAATAGGAATTGTAGTTCATATTTAAGGACTAAACTCTTACTTAGAATTATGATTAAGATGATAAGGAGTAGATTGATTAGTAGCTAGAGATTCATTATGATTGTAAATTCATTATGTAGAGTTTGACTGAGAAGGATGTTTCAGATAGGATGTTAGGATGTAATATGTTAGTTTTTCTTTCTTCATGGATCCAATGTGTTAATTTTTGATGCAGCTACGAGATGTTAGAAATAGTTTGTAACTGAAGAAATGTGAATTAGTTCTACTGAGATTTTTTAGGACTTTAGGTTCGATATTTTTGGTGATGTGAAGTTGTGTGAGGATCCATAGAATTTTCAGAGTAAGTTGGCTCTTATTCCATCATGTTGAATGCCTGTTTTTCCTAGCTGACAGTGATTGTTGCCCACTCCCTCCCTACATGGCGAACTAGTTCTCGTTGGGAGATGAGTTGGATTATTCATCTATTTACTCAATTTACTGCTACATCCTCACTTATTTACAACTCATTTTCCCATAATAAATATCTGTATTTGCTGTTATCAATGTGAGTGTTAGTGGTTCTCAAACTGTTGAGATGTGTTTGTTCTCAGTTATACATTAAAATTCCTCAGGTGTGATCAGTAGATCTATCTGAGCTACCTTGCGAGCCCTATGTGACGTTTAACGGCACGAAAGGATATACGATGTAAGATATATGTAAGAATCAGCTGATAGAGTAAGAAAAAGTAACATAGTTTATCACTTTGGTTGCGGCTTTACACAATTGCGAAGTACTTTAATTAGTGCCGTGTCTTGGCACATAGCGTACTATACCATTCTATTTTTAAAAACTTACCACTATACTTGTTACACAAATTATTTACACTTCGCAACGCCCATTTTCAAAAACAATTTTTTTTAACTTGCTGGAAACAGTGAGAAAAACGTTGTGCAACATTTCCAAGAAGAGAAGATTTGGCAGCGGTTCCATGGGTTGATTGTGCAGAACGTTAGTGCTTGTCTTGCTTGTGTTCGTATCAATAATTTAACTCTTCTAGGAAATCAAGCTTTGTTTCTTTGTTGTGTACATTTCAATAATTTAACTCTTCTAGGAAATTAAGCTTTGTTTCTTTCTTGTGTACATTTCAATAATTTAACTCTTCTAGGAAATTAAGCTTTGTTTCTTTGTTGTGTACATTTCAATAATTTAACTCTTCTAGGAAATCAAGCTTTGTTTCTTTCTTGTGTACATTTCAATAATTTAACTCTTCTAGGAAATCAAGCTTTGTTTCTTTCTTGTGTACATTTCAATTATGGGTCAGGTTTGACAAGTTGAAGGCCATTTCTTGTCATGTCCAGGCACGGGAGCTTTTACAATTAACTAACGTTACTTAGAGCATGTTTGTTTAATTCGTTAGTTTAGTTACAGGACAGCTTAAAATAGAATTCTTGTTTTTAGTTTATTGTCCAAGGTCATAAACAGGTAATTTTTGCATGGATTGAGAAATGTTTTAATCACGATTTTTATCTTCCACGAGATGGAATATTCGGAAAGATTTAGGAATAGGAATTGTAGTTCATATTTAAGGACTAAACTCTTACTTAGAATTATGATTAAGATGATAAGGAGTAGATTGATTAGTAGCTAGAGATTCATTATGATTGTAAATTCATTATGTAGAGTTTGACTGAGAAGGATGTTTCAGATAGGATGTTAGGATGTAATATGTTAGTTTTTCTTCTTCATGGATCCAATGTGTTAATTTTTGATGCAGCTACGAGATGTTAGAAATAGTTTGTAACTGAAGAAATGTGAATTAGTTCTACTGAGATTTTTAGGACTTTAGGTTCGATATTTTTGGTGATGTGAAGTTGTGTGAGGATCCATAGAATTTTCAGAGTAAGTTGGCTCTTATTCCATCATGTTGAATGCCTGTTTTTCCTAGCTGACAGTGATTGTTGCCCACTCCCTCCCTACATGGCGAACTAGTTCTCGTTGGGAGATGAGTTGGATTATTCATCTATTTACTCAATTTACTGCTACATCCTCACTTATTTACAACTCATTTTCCCATAATAATATCTGTATTTGCTGTTATCAATGTGAGTGTTAGTGGTTCTCAAACTGTTGAGATGTGTTTGTTCTCAGTTATACATTAAAATTCCTCAGGTGTGATCAGTAGATCTATCTGAGCTACCTTGCGAGCCCTATGTGACGTTTAACGGCACGAAAGGATATACGATGTAAGATATATGTAAGAATCAGCTGATAGAGTAAGAAAAAGTAACATAGTTTATCACTTTGGTTGCGGCTTTACACAATTGCGAAGTACTTTAATTAGTGCCGTGTCTTGGCACATAGCGTACTATACCATTCTATTTTTAAAAACTTACCACTATACTTGTTACACAAATTATTTACACTTCGCAACGCCCATTTTCAAAAACAATTTTTTTTAACTTGCTGGAAACAGTGAGAAAAACGTTGTGCAACATTTCCAAGAAGAGAAGATTTGGCAGCGGTTCCATGGGTTGATTGTGCAGAACGTTAGTGCTTGTCTTGCTTGTGTTCGTATCAATAATTTAACTCTTCTAGGAAATCAAGCTTTGTTTCTTTGTTGTGTACATTTCAATAATTTAACTCTTCTAGGAAATTAAGCTTTGTTTCTTTCTTGTGTACATTTCAATAATTTAACTCTTCTAGGAAATTAAGCTTTGTTTCTTTGTTGTGTACATTTCAATAATTTAACTCTTCTAGGAAATCAAGCTTTGTTTCTTTCTTGTGTACATTTCAATAATTTAACTCTTCTAGGAAATCAAGCTTTGTTTCTTTCTTGTGTACATTTCAATAATTTAACTCTTCTAGGAAATCAAGCTTTGTTTCTTTGTTGTGTACATTTCAATAACCTAACTCTTCTAGGAAATCAAGCTTTGTTTCTTTGTTGTGTACATTTCAATAATTTAGCTCTTCTAGGAAATCAAGCTTTGTTTCTTTGTTGTGTACATTTCAATAATTTAGCTCTTCTAGGAAATCAAACTTTGTTTCTTTGTTGTGTACATTTCAATAATTTAGCTCTTCTAGGAAATCAAGCTTTGTTTCTTTCTTGTGTACATTTCAATAATTTAGCTCTTCTAGGAAATCAAGCTTTGTTTCTTTCTTGTGTACATTTCAATAATTTAGCTCTTCTAGGAAATCAAGCTTTGTTTCTTTCTTGTGTACATTTCAATAACCTAACTCTTCTAGGAAATCAAGCTTTGTTTCTTTCTTGTGTACATTTCAATAATTTAGCTCTTCTAGGAAATCAAGCTTTGTTTCTTTGTTGTGTACATTTCAATAATTTAGCTCTTCTAGGAAATTAAGCTTTGTTTCTTTGTTGTGTACATTTCAATAATTTAGCTCTTCTAGGAAATTAAGCTTTGTTTCTTTGTTGTGTACATTTCAATAATTTAGCTCTTCTAGGAAATTAAGCTTTTTTTCTTTGTTGTGTACATTTCAATAATTTAGCTCTTCTAGGAAATTAAGCTTTGTTTCTTTGTTGTGTACATTTCAATAATTTAGCTCTTCTAGGAAATCAAGCTTTGTTTCTTTCTTGTGTACATTTCAATAATTTAGCTCTTCTAGGAAATCAAGCTTTGTTTCTTTCTTGTGTACATTTCAATAATTTAGCTCTTCTAGGAAATCAAGCTTTGTTTCTTTGTTGTGTACATTTCAATAATTTAGCTCTTCTAGGAAATCAAGCTTTGTTTCTTTCTTGTGTACATTTCAATAATTTAACTCTGTCATGTAGTGTATCTTTGTTTCTTAATTGCCTTTGTCTGCACAGAATATGAAGGTTTAGTTTTTGAGGTGTTATGTAAGAATGAAGGCAGGTTCCGGGTTGGGGGGGGAATTTAATATTATGTCTCATGGAAACATTTTATCGAATATATAAATTCCATGAGACAAGACTATATCACACACAGCAAATTTAAGTCAATCAATGATTCACAGGAGGTTATGACTGTTTCCTGATTTGTTGAAAGGATATATAACAGTATATTTTCGCTAAACTCTTCCAGTTGATCAGCATTGACTGGTTTTCATGACTGTAAACAGATTACTCGGTACAAGAAGAGTTATTAAAAAGAAGGCATTTCTGTATGAGCTCCGTTTCATACAGATTACGTAATTAGGATATTTTGATGTGGTGATGCTAGTTATTTAGTGCTGTTTTATTGTAAGATTAAGATCTTTTATATGGATAGATTTCCAATGTTAATTTAGCGTTAAGTATGTCAAAAACGTTTAACGTATGCCACATGAGCTGAACTTTATAATACTACATTTCATATTTACTTCTACCTTTTACTTCTTTCTAGTGATATTTGTAAAAGCCTATAGAACGCAGTGATATAGTGGGAATAGAGACCACGAAGGTGTCAAAATTAGGGGATTATCTATTGTACTTCAGGCATGTATTTCGTTAACTATGTTTATCAAATGTAAACTCTGTCTAACTTAACAGAAAACTGATGTTTTAAGATGTCAGATTTATTATAAGGACATCTAATGTAGCTGTGCCGTGTGGGAGCTAGCAGACGATAGGGACTAGCAGACGACAGGGACTAGCAGACGACAGGGACTAGCAGACGAGAGGGACGAGCAGACGATAGGATAGAAACATGACGGTTTTTTTACTTAGGATGTAGAAAAAGTTCAGTAAGTCTGTGAAGTTTCTAGCTAGTAATAGACCATTAGAATAGAATGTAGAAACATAGTCCTTTTTGGCGTTGAAGACTTACGACATTTGTAGATGCCGGGAAATTCTTCTATGTCGTTCCCTCGAAGTTACGTCCTGCCACGTGTTCTTAGAATTGTTCGTGCCACTGTCACAATTGTCACATCGTCACATCCTCCTCCAGTGCACCATTAAAATCATTATAACTTTATAACGCTGTCTTGCTCTGCTTTATTCTGTCACTGAGAGAATGACCCTTCTTGGGGAAGCCTAGTCTGTAGGCGTTTAGTACGAAGACAACAAAAAGAAGTACCACCACCATCATCTAGTCTATATAGCAGACTTCCTCAGTGGAGTCCCGGCACATGTGAACATCAGGCAAATGCAGCAAGCAAAAACTGCAATAATTTAGAACAATGTTTTACCCACTCTGCATAATGTAACTTGTAGATGTCTGTCCTATGTGTTTATGACGAGGAGATAACTGTTTGTGAAAAGAAGATTATTATGCTTGTGAAGAGAAGATTACTATATTTGTGAAGAGAAGATTACTATGTTTGTGAAGACAAGATTACTATGCTTGTGAAGAGACGACTATTATGTTTGTGAAGAGAAGATGTTTCTGAAGAGAAGATTACTATGTTTGTGAAGAGAAGATTACTATGTTTGTGAAGAAAGGATTATTATGTTTGTGAAGAGAAGATTACTATACTTGGTGAAAAGAAGATTACTATGCTGTGAAGAGAAGATTACTATGTTTCTGAAGAGAATATTACTATATTTATGAATTGAAGATTACTATGTTTGTGAAGAGAAAATTACTATGTTTGCTAAGAGACGATTACTATAATTGCGAAGAGAAGATTACTATGTTTGTGAAGAGAAGATTACTATGTTTATGAAGAGAAGATTACTATGTTTGTGAAGAGAAGATTACTATATTTGTGAAGAGAAAATTACTATGCTTGTGAAGAGAAGATTACTATATTTGTGAAGAGAAAATTATTATGCTTGTGAAGAAAAGATTACTTTGTTTGTGAAGAGAAGATTACTGTGTTTGTGAATAGAAGATTACTATGCTTGTGAAGAGAAGATTACTATGTTTGTGAAGAGAAGTTTACTATGTTTGTGAAGAGAAGTTTATTATGTTTGTGAAGAGAAGATAACTATGTTTAAACATTCTACAAATATTGTGGAGGACAGACATTTTCCAGAATTATGGACAATTGTTGAACTTGCGGCATGAGATTTTCTATTAATATGGTGACAGGTCTGTCCTGGATAATCCCTGTTGCTCCTAACAACGATCCTTTATATGTTTTTTTTTATATTTATTATTTTTCTGATGAAGAGGAGAGCACAGGAGAGAAAGTCTGCTTTTGGTTACAACGCGGGTAGGGACAAAATGTTACAAAAAAACTTCCTCGTTCCCCTTGTAAGAGTCAGACAACAAACATGGCAGTAGCTTAGACTACTCAGATTCTCTAAAATGCTACAAGTCGCTAGTCCTCGTCCTGCTACTCATACAATGTGCTAGCACCAGCCAGCCACAGCAACAACCACTCTTTATCTCTCTCTCACAGTCAACGCCTGCTCCACTGAACTTAATGCATTATTAAAAAGCAGTGAAATGTGGAAACTTTTATCATGAAGTGCGCTAATAAAAATCACTAAAGATGTTGTGCACAAAGCCAAGAATAACGCACCAACAAGGAAAAGCAAGAGAGATTTTCAGGATGAAAATCAGACTTGATAAAAGTCAGGTGAGGACAAAAGAAAAGAAAATCTCACAATATAAATGAAAAAGATGGTCAAAACGAAGCTGGAAAGATGGCTACAAGAAACAGCTAAACTGTGTGTAGGATGTCAGGTGAGTGAGGGGTGCCATGTCACAACAGACGATATCAAACATGCCTAAAGAACATCTAACAAGTCTGCGCTTGGACCAGAAGACATTCGGTAAGAAAATTCTCAGATACAGACGTGGATGATCTATGTACTGAATACATCAACAGTTTCCAAGAGGGTACTATCCCAGGAGACTGGTTGTACAGCTACTTGGTAGCGCTGCTAAAACATGGAAAGGAAACATCACACACAAATGGATACAGGGAGACTGTTATGTATAACACAATTATCAAACTATTATAAAAGATAGTCACTAGGAAAATATGAACTTGAAGACGGAACATTTTGCCTGCCAGATGGAATACAGAAACATGGCGCAAGCTACAGTCTTTGCATGTGATACGTGTGAAGGATTCCTTGCAAGTGTTGAAACTTGTACAGCAGCTTCATTCTGTCCCGGGGGTTCTACATCAGATGACCAAGTGGGATAAATTTCATAAAGTAGAAGATGTTTCATAAAATGTGTTGTCACATTTAAATCAGGAAAATGCATATAGGAGAGTCCAATTTCATTTTCTACTGTATCAGTTACTGAAACTCAACCAGCGGCCAGTCCTCATCACCTGGATATTGTCGACTCTCTACCAGAGAAAGGTAGAACTTAGATGTGGCAGCTTGGCATCAGAACTGAGGCACTTCTAGCTTACCACAAGACCACGATTATCTCCAGTCCTCTTCATTGTGTATGCATTTCTGATACCAGCGAAATAGAATGATTAGAGGGGAGCGAACCGTGTCTTATGTGGAAGACATTCTGGTATACAGACAGGGTACAGAAGGAATCAGAATTGTTCAGGAGTTACCTGAAGAGCTGGATCACATACTAACCTGGTGCAGCCACACACGGGGCAACGGCGTAGGCACCTCTCACTTGGTTCTTCTCAACTATCTTGCCAACAATACAGAACCTCTCACTTGATACTTCCCAGCTATCTTGTCAATAACCCACTACCTGTCACTTAGTTCTTCCCAACTATCTTCCCAACAATACAGAGCCTCTCACTTGGTACTTCCCAACTATCTTGCCAACAATACAGAACCTCTCACTTGCTTCTTCCCAACTATCTTGCCAACAATACAGAACCTCTCACATGATACTTCCCAACTATCTTGCCAACAACCTAGTTGTGAGAGATGGTGTTTATGATCTTAAATATATGACTAAGCCTGTCAGTCCTGTCACTTGGTTCTTCCAAACTATCTTGCTAAAAATATACTTCCTGTCACATGGTTCTTCCCAACTATCTTGATAACAAGGCATTTTCTGTCACTTGGTTCTTCTCGAATATCTTACCAACAGTATAGTGCCTGTCACTTGGTTCTTCCCAACTATCTTGCCAACAATATAGTGCCTGTCACTTGGTTCTTCCCAACTATCTTGCCAACAACCCAGTACCTGTCACTTGATTCTTCCCAACTATCTTGCTAACAACCTAGTGCCTGTCACTTGGTTCTTCCCAACTATCTTGCCAACAACCCAGTGCCTGTCACTTGGTTCTTCCCAACTATCTTGCCAACAACCCAGTGCCTGTCACTTGGTTCTTCCCAACTATCTTGCCAACAACCCAGTGCCTGTCACTTGGTTCTTCCCAACTATCTTGCCAACAACCCACTACCTGTCACTTAGTTCTTCCCAACTATCTTCCCAACAATACAGAGCCTCTCACTTGGTACTTCCCAACTATCTTGCCAACAATACAGAACCTCTCACTTGCTTCTTCCCAACTATCTTGCCAACAATACAGAACCTCTCACATGATACTTCCCAACTATCTTGCCAACAACCTAGTTGTGAGAGATGGTGTTTATGATCTTAAATATATGACTAAGCCTGTCAGTCCTGTCACTTGGTTCTTCCAAACTATCTTGCTAAAAATATACTTCCTGTCACATGGTTCTTCCCAACTATCTTGATAACAAGGCATTTTCTGTCACTTGGTTCTTCTCGAATATCTTACCAACAGTATAGTGCCTGTCACTTGGTTCTTCCCAACTATCTTGCCAACAATATAGTGCCTGTCACTTGGTTCTTCCCAACTATCTTGCCAACAACCCAGTACCTGTCACTTGATTCTTCCCAACTATCTTGCTAACAACCTAGTGCCTGTCACTTGGTTCTTCCCAACTATCTTGCCAACAACCCAGTGCCTGTCACTTGGTTCTTCCCAACTATCTTGCCAACAACCCAGTGCCTGTCACTTGGTTCTTCCCAACTATCTTGCCAACAACCCAGTGCCTGTCACTTGGTTCTTCCCAACTATCTTGCCAACAACCTAGTGCCTGTGACTTGGTTCTTCCCAACTATCATGCTAACAACCTAGTGCCTGTGACTTGGATCTTCCCAACTATCTTGCCAACAACCTATTGCCTGTGACTTGGTTCTTCCCAACTATCTTGCCAACAACCGATTGCCTGTGACTTGGTTCTTCCCAACTATCTTGCCAACAACCTATTGCCTGTGACTTGGTTCTTCCCAACTATCTTGCTAACAACCTAGTGCCTGTGACTTGGTTCTTCCCAACAATCATGCCAACAACCTAGTGCGTGTGACTTGGTTCTTCCCAACTATCTTGCCAACAACCTATTGCCTGTGACTTGGTTCTTCCCAACTATCTTGCCAACAACCTAGTGCTGTAACTTTACTTTTCTCAATTCTCTTGCCAACAACTCAGTGCCTGTGTCTGGGTTCTTCCAAACTATCTTGATAAGAACACAGTACCTGTCACTTGGTTCTTCCAAACTACCTTGCCAAGAACACAGTACCTGTCACTTGGTTCTTCCAAACTATCTTGCCAACAACCCAGTGCCTGTCACTTGCTTATTCCCAACAATCTTGGCAACAACCTAGAGCCTGTCACTTAGTTCTTCCAAACTATCTTTGCCAAGAACCTAGTGCTTGTCACGTGGTTCTTCCCAACTATCGTGCCAACAACCTAGTCCTTGTGACTTGGTTCTTCCCAACTATCTTGTCAACAACCTAGTGCCTGTCACCTGGTTCTTCCAAAGTATCTTGCCAAATATATAGTTCCTGTCACTTGGTTCTTTCCAACTATCATGCCAACAACGCATTACCTATCACTTGTATCTTCCCAGCTATCTTGCTAACAACAAAGTGCCTGTCACTTGTTTCTTCCCAACAATCTTGCCAACAACACAGTGCCTGTGACTTGGTTCTTCCCAAATATCTTGTCAGCACCCAAGCGCCTGTCACTTGGTTCTTCCCAACTATCTTGTCAACACCCTAGTGCCTGTGAATTGGTTCCTCCCAACTATCTTGCCAACAACCCAGTGCCTGTCACTTGGTTCTTCCCAACTATCTTGTCAACAACCCAGTACCTGTGACTTGGTTCTTCCCAACTATCTTGCCAACAACCCAGTGCCTGTCACTTGGTTCTTCCCAACTATCTTGCCAACAACCCAGTGCCTGTCACTTGGTTCTTCCCAACTATCTTGCCAACAACCTAGTGCCTGTGACTTGGTTCTTCCCAACTATCATGCCAACAAAATAGTGCCTGTGTCTTGGTTCTTCCCAACTATCTTGCCAACAACCTATTGCCTGTGACTTGGTTCTTTCCAACTATCTTGCCAACAACCTATTGCCTGTGACTTGGTTCTTCCCAGCTATCTTGCCAACAACCTATTGCCTGTGACTTGGTTCTTCCCAACTATCTTGCTAACAACCTAGTGCCTGTGACTTGGTTATTCCCAACAATCATGCCAACAACCTAGTGCCTGTGACTTGGTTCTTCCCAACTATCTTGCCAACAACCTAGTGCCTGTGACTTGGTTCTTCCCAACTATCTTGCCAACAACCTAGTGCTGTAACTTTACTTTTCTCAATTCTCTTGTCAACAACTCAGTGCCTGTGTCTGGGTTCTTCCAAACTATCTTGCCAAGAACACAGTACCTGTCACTTGGTTCTTCCAAACTATCTTGCCAAGAACACAGTACCTGTCACTTGGTTCTTCCAAACTATCTTGCCAACAACCCAGTGCCTGTCACTTGCTTATTCCCAACAATCTTGGCAACAACCTAGAGCCTGTCACTTAGTTCTTCCAAACTATCTTTGCCAAGAACCTAGTGCTTGTCATGTGGTTCTTCCCAACTATCGTGCCAACAACCTAGTCCTTGTGACTTGGTTCTTCCCAACTATCTTGTCAACAACCTAGTGCCTGTCACCTGGTTCTTCCAAAGTATCTTGCCAAATATATAGTTCCTGTCACTTGGTTCTTTCCAACTATCATGCCAACAACGCATTACCTATCACTTGTTTCTTCCCAGCTATCTTGCTAACAACAAAGTGCCTGTCACTTGTTTCTTCCCAACAATCTTGTCAACAACACAGTGCCTGTGACTTGGTTCTTCCCAAATATCTTGTCAGCACCCTAGAGCCTGTCACTTGGTTCTTCCTAACTATCTTGTCAACACCGTAGTGCCTGTGAATTGGTTCTTCCCAACTATCTTGCCAACAACCCAGTGCCTGTCACTTGGTTCTTCCCAACTATCTTGTCAACAACCCAGTACCTGTGACTTGGTTCTTCCCAACTATCTTGTCAACAACCTAGTGCCTGTCACTTGGTTCTTCCCAAATATCTTGCCAACAATATAGTGCCTGTCACTTGGTTCTTCCCAATTATCTTGGCAACAACCCAGTACCTGTCACTTGATTCTTCCCACCTATCTTACCAACAACGCAGTGCTTGTGAATTGGTTCTTCTCAACTATCTTGCCAACAACCCAGTACCTGTGACTTGGTTCTTCCCAACTATCTTGAAAACAACTCAGTGCCTGTCACTTGGTTCTTCCCAACTATCTTGCCAACAACCTAGTGCCTGTCACTTGGTTCTTCCCAACTATCTTGCCAACAACCCAGTGCCTGTTACTTGGTTCTTCCCAACTATCTTGCCAACAACCCAGTGCCTGTCACTTGGTTCTTCCCAACTATCTTGCCAACAACCTAGTGCCTGTGACTTGGTTCATCCCAACTATCATGCCAACAACCTAGTGCCTGTGACTTGGTTCTTCCCAACTATCTTGCCAACAACCTATTGCCTGTGACTTGGTTCTTCCCAACTATCTTGCCAACAACCTATTGCCTGTGACTTGATTCTTCCCAACTATCTTGCTAACAACCTAGTGACTGTGACTTGGTTCTGCCCAACAATCATGCCAACAACCTAGTGCCTGTGACTTGGTTCTTCCCAACTATCTTGTCAACAACCTATTGCCTGTGACTTGGTTCTTCCCAACTATCTTGCCAACAACCTAGTGCTGTAACTTGACTTTTCTCAATTCTCTTGCCAACAACTCATTGCCTGTGTCTGTGTTCTTCCCAACTATCTTGCCAAGAACACAGTACCTGTCACTTGGTTCTTCCAAACTATCTTGCCAAGAACACAGTACCTGTCACTTGGTTCTTCCCAACTATCTTGCCAAGAACACAGTACCTGTCACCTGGTTCTTCCAAACTATCTTACCAACAACCCAGTGCCTGTGACTTGGTTCTTCCCAAACTATCTTGCCAACAACCCAGTGCCTGTCACTTGTTTATTCCCAACAATCTTGGCAACAACCTAGAGCCTGTCACTTAGTTCTTCCAAACTATCTTTGCCAAGAACCTAGTGCTTGTCACGTGGTTCTTCCCAACTATCGTGCCAACAACCTAGTCCTTGTGACTTGGTTCTTCCCAACTATCTTGTCAATAACCTAGTGCCTGTCACCTGGTTCTTCCAAAGTATCTTGCCAAATATATAGTTCCTGTCACTTGGTTCTTTCCAACTATCATGCCAACAACGCATTACCTATCACGTGTTTCTTCCCCGCTATCTTGTTAACAACAAAGTGCCTGTCACTTGGTTCTTCCCAACATTCTTGCCAACAACACAGTGCCTGTGACTTGGTTCTTCCCAAATATCTTGTCAGCACCCTAGAGCCTGTCACTTGGTTCTTCCCAACTATCTTGTCAACACCCTAGAGCCTGTCACTTGGTTCTTCCCAACTATCTTGTCAACAACCTATTGCCTGTCACTTGGTTCTTCCCAACTATCTTGCCAACAACCCAGTGCCTGTCACCTGGTTCTTCCCAACTATCTTGCCAACAACACAGTGCTTGTGATTTGGTTCTTCCCAACTATCTAGCCAAAAACCCAGTTCCTGTCACTTGCTTATTCCCAAATATCTTGGCAACAACCTAGTGCCTGTCGCTTGGATCTTTCAAACTATTTTGCCAACAACATAGTTCCTGTCACATGGTTCTTCCCAACTATCTTGTCAACAACCTAGTGCTGTAACTTGGTTCTTCTCAACTCTCTTACCAACAACTCAGTGCCTGTGTCTTGGTTTTTCCCAACTATCTTGCCAAGAACACAGTTCCTGTCACTTGCTTTTTCCCAACTATCTTGTCAACACACTAGAGCCTGTCACTTGGTTCTTCCCAACTATCTTGTCAACAACCTAGAGCCTGTCACTTGGTTCTTCCCAAATATCTTCTCAACACCCTAGAGCCTGTCACTTGGTTTTTCCCAACTATCTTGTGAACAACCTAGTGATTGTCACTTGGTTCTTCCCAACTATTTTGCCAACAACCGAGTGCCTGTCACCTGGTTCTTCCCAACTATCTTGCCAACAATCTAGTGCCTGTGACTTGGTTCTTCCCAACTATCTTGCCAACAACCTATTGCCTGTGAATTGGTTCTTCCCAACTATCTTGCCAACAACCTAGTGCTTATCACTTGGTTCTTCCCAACTATCTTGCCAACAACCTAGTGCCTGTCACCTGTTTCTTCCAAACTGTCTTGCCAAAAATATAGTTCCTGTCACTCGGTTCTTTCCAACTATCTTGCCAACAACGCATTACCTATCACTTGGTTCTTCCCAACTATCTTGCTAACAACAAAGTGCCTGTCACTTGGTTCTTTCCAACTATCTTGCCAACAACCCAGAGTCTGTAGTGAGAGTCTGCGGGGAGCTATTGAAAGAACTAACTCGAAAAAGGTGTCTGGGAGTAAGGTGGGTCGCAGCTTACATTTACAGATCATGCCGGTCACATCACAACTAAAGTCATGATAGGATTACCTACAACAAATATCATGGCAGCAGCAAACCTTGAACAGTGGCTGCTAGTTCTCGTTTATCAGGGTTCGGTACTTACAACGTTTAACATATCCTCACGCAGATAGGAAGGTATGAGAGCATTCAAAACCAGGCAGTGGGTGTTATTCTTTGATGCACCAGAGACACATCAAGCAAGGCCATCAGGGAGCTACCAGACTTTTCCACAGAGGACGGCAGAATAAAATTATCCAGGGAACAACTCTTCCTCAAAATAAGCGAAGCCAAGGCATGCACACTCCACAAGCGAAGTGATAAGAGCACAAACGAACAGGCTCAAGAGAGAAAAATTGTGGACGAGCCGTGAGGAAGATGTAGTTTGTGAGGTGTGCCTACCTGAGAATACAGATCCTGGACAGGAAATGATCCCAACATAAAACTTGAAGATGCTCTGTCTGATCATATTACACTTGACAGAAGAGGCAGAGAAGATCGGAGCTCAGTCTCTGGTGCATATTAAACAGGTCAGCTTGTTCTTGTGAGGTCATGGCACGACTCCTGGCAGCACTTCCAGCATCACTAGCGCCACCTTGTACTGCTACCATGGTGTTACTCAAGATTTGCCCGTACTGATCTAAACACGAAGAGAGAGAAGATAGCAAGAAACGGGAGAGATCACTTTTTACTCTAGACTACGTGATTAGTTTTTTTTTTAGTTTGTCGCAGATCTCAATTTCTAGATTTATAGACAGTCAATGTACTTCATATATCACATATCCTATATCCTTCCCGTGCCGTTATACGCCACATAGGGCTTGCAAAGTAGTTCGCCAATTTTTCCTGTCTTCGGCGAGTCTTTCAACCTCATCAAGGGATTTTATGCCTGTTAATTTGTACTTGCGACATGAGAATTTCTATTAAAGTGGGGACAAGTCTGTCCTAGAGAAAATAAACGCTGTTGCCCCTAGCAACAACCCTTATATGTTTTTTTGTATTTATTATTTTTGTTATGAAGTGGAGAGCACACGAGAGAAAGAGTCTTCTTTGGGTTACAACTCTGGTAGGGACAAAAGGTTAAAGAAAACTTCCCCGTTCCCCTGTAAGGGCTAGACAACAAACATGGCAGTACCTTAGACTCCTCAGATTCTCTAAAATGTCTCAAGTAGCATTTCCCAGTACGAGTATATTTATTTCTAAAACTCTGTGTCTAAGTGGATTCTTGCATTGCAAATATGTGTTGTTCAAGTGTTAACTGAGTATGTGTATGTATATGTATGTATATGACTTGCACAGTTTGAAATTATTCACTGTCAGAGTTTATACTAAGCATAATCTTAAAATGTCTCTTATAAAGCAGATGGGAAGATCATACATTTAGTAAACAAGTTGAACTGTGCTGTTATTAAATGTCACGGGTCTAGTGGGGTAAACTGATATTTTTAGAACCACTGTTCAAGAATTTAGATACTAAAGACTGATCTACTAGTTTTGTTCTTGTTTATACACATAGAAACAGCAAACACCCAGTCTCTTAACTCCACAACTGGAAAATAGCAAAACAGTAAAAATCACAGGCAATCCTCCAACAGAACCAAAACATAACAATGTTGAGTCATTCAACAAGAAAGTTGTTGTACAACTAGAAAACACGAATGTAATTGTACAACTAGACAACAAGAAGGGAGCTGTACAACTAGACAACAAGAAGGTAGTTGTACAACTAGACAACAAGAAGGTAGTTGTACAACTAGACAACAAGAATGTAGTTGTGCAACTAGACAACAAGAAGGTAGTTGTACAACTAGACAAACAAGAAGATAGTTGTACAACTAGACAACAAGAATGTAGTTGTACAACTAGACAACAAGAATGTAGTTGTACAACTAGACACAAAGAATGTAGTTGTACAACTAGACAGCAAGAATGTAGTTGTACAACTAGACAAACAAGAAGATAGTTGTACAACTAGACAACAAGAATGTAGTTGTACAACTAGACAAATAGAAGGTAGTTGTACAACTAGACAACAAGAAGGTAGAAGTACAACTTGACAACAAGTTTAATTATGAGAAAAATGAAAGGTGACTGATGAGAATGGAAAGTTCAACACTTTATATGTGACAGGTGTTACTCCCCGGAAAGAACTCAGTTTTCCATGTGGAGAGGGAGTGTGCTACTCTAATAGCTAGATAAGAATCACTAGCATTCAAAATAAAACAAAATGTTGCCATACTTATTGTTCATAAGAATACCTCAAGTGAAAACAATCCACACATCAGCAACCACAACTAGTAAACTCACATCAGTAGCCACAAAAATACTACTTTTTACGTGACTTCCAGATCTCAGTTGATTAAGATTTTCAGAATAAATTGTTCTACATCTTTTCTTGGTGTGTGCTGTTATACATAGATATAAGAATAGAAAAAAGAAAATGAAGAGATTTAAAGATTTAAATGCTACAGAAAGTAAGAAGCTTATGGTAAAAATAACACATACACGAAAAATAATGATAAATATTTTTTGGAATATAAAATGGCAAGAGGTACTGAAAAAAGACATAGGAGATACCCCAGATCGAAAGAGAAAGCGATTTTGACACAGAATACTTTGTCCAGGCTTTATCATCAAAGATCTTGACACAGAATACTTTGTCCAAGCTTTATTATCAAAGATCTTGACACATAATACTTTGTCCAAGCTTTATTATCAAAGATCTTGTCTCAGAATACTTTGTCTATGCTTTATTATCACATATCGTGATACAGAATACTTTGTCCAAGCTTTATTATCAAAGATCTTGACTCAGAATACTTTGTCTAGGCGTTATTATTAAAGATCATGCATCTTCGGTTCAATAAAGGACTTTGAATTCTGTAAACAGTTTAAGCACATTATCTGACAAAGCATATTATCTGACAATGCATATTATCTGACAAAGCATATTATCTGACAAAGCATATTATCTGACATTGCATATTATCTGACAAAGCATATTATCTGACAAAGCACTGTAGGAAGATAAACATACCATCTTTGTGTTGGTAAAAAGGAAGGTCATGAGACAGTGACTTATTTGTTCACACCAGACACGCCGACATAGATAAGCTGTATTGAATAGAATGATTAGGAAGTCAAGATTTAATAGCTACAACTCGTATAGAATGATTATGAAGTCAAGATTTAATAGCTACAGCTCGTACAAAATGATTATGAAGTCAAGATTTAATAGCTACAACTCGCATAGAATGATTATGAAGTCAAGATTTAATAGCTACAGCTCGTATAGAATGATTATGAAGTCAAGATTTAATAGCTACAACTCGCATAGAATGATTATGAAGTCAATATTTAATAGCTACAACTCGTATAGAATGATTATGAAGTCAAGATTTAATAGCTACAACTCGTATAGAATGATTATGAAGTCAAGATTTAATAGCTACAGCTCGTATAGAATGATTATGAAGTCAAGATTTAATAGCTACAGCTCTTACAGAATGATCATGAAGTCAAGATTTAATAGCTACAACTCGCATAGAATGATTATGAAGTCAAGATTTAATAGCTACAACTCGTATAGAATGATTATGAAGTCAAGATTTAATAGCTACAACTCGTATAGAATGATTTTGAGCAACCATATATATAGATATAAGCAGAGAGTGATAGAGTAAGATAAGGAAGTGATGCAAGTTTGTGAGAGTTAGAAAAGAGGGATTACGGAAAGTGATAGAGAGTTCGAAAATATGAACTAAATTTCAAGACTTGTGTGCGTTTGTGAACAAAAAGATATAAAGATGCGTGCAAGAGGGAGTTGTGAAATATGAAAAGAGAAAATGAAGAGAAAAATGTCAGAACATGAAAGAAAGTTTTGAGGAAATGTAATATACGAAAGAAAACAACAAGAAGGTATAAGACTCATGGAAGGACACAGAACGCATAAGATGTATGGAACAACACAGTCAGAAAGTATACAATACATGGAAAGTAAAAGTTTAAAAGTATAAGATACACGGAAGGAAGAAGTTAAAATCGATCAGATACATGGAATGAAAAAGTTCAAGAGTATAAGATACATGGAATGGAGAGTATAAGATACATGGAATGGAAAAGTTAAAGAGTATAAGATACATGGAATGGAAAAGTTAAAGAGTATAAGATACATGAAGGGAAAAGTTAAAATGTATAAGATACATGGAATGGAAAAGTTAAAGAGTATATGATACATGGAATGAAAATGTTAAAGAGTATAAGATACATGGAATGGAAAAGTTAAAGAGTATAAGATACATGGAAGATAAAAGTTAAAGAGTATAAGATACATGAAAGGGAAAACTTAAAATGTATAAGATACATAGAAGGGAAAGGTTAAAGAGTAAAGATACATGGAAGAAAGAAATATTTGGAAGAAAATGATGAGAAAATATAAGACAGATGAGAGTAAACAACGAGAAAGTGTAGGACAGATGGAAGGAAAGAACAAGAAAGTATAAAACACAAGGAACTAAAGAGTGAGAAAGTATGACAGACATGGATGGAATAAGACACAAGAAAGGAAATAATGGGTTCGTAAGAAAACTGTGTTGTGAGAGTTTAGAAAAGGAATTCTGGGAAATGAAACAAAACTTTTGAGTCAGAGAACTTGGACTGAGAATAACTCTGAGGAAGAAAAGATTCAGGGAAAGTAAATGACAGGATATATGTAGACAGATGGACACGCGTGTTGATTGATTGAAAGACCAGTAGATAGGCAGGCAAGTAGGTAGGTAGATTTGGTAAATACATTGACATGTAGACATATAGGTATATAGTTAGTATGGGAGGTAAAAATGTAGAAAAATAAGTCATGTAGCAAGCAGGTAAATTGGTAGGTAAAATAACAGTTACTTTTTAGGTAATCAGAAATAGTGCAAGAAGTGTCCGATGGACGGTTACATACATAATAAGAGACAATAAAGTCTTGGCATTGCACCAATGGTTTTATTAAACAGTCGAGCCAAATCTCCAGTTCAAGAACTTATGGATTATCGTTGAGAACCTTCCGTGTAAATCAGCTCAGTCATGTCATTCTACTCAACCTAAGACTTAAATGTAAAGATCAAATAAAGGACTTCTGTGGCTACCATGACTCATTTATATCAAGCAGACAAACTAAACGATAAATTAGTTCCTTTCTTCTAATATGTCAACCAATAATTATCAATATAGCCAGGCAGAGAATGACCGTCATCCAAAATGTCGTGTTGTCTGAAGTCCAGAGCCGTGTACCAGGGGGTCAGAGTTCACTTAAATAAACTAGCAAACATCAGAATTGGATTTGTCTTGTGATGGCAGAGCCATAGTGTCAAAATCTGGTACAAAAAGTCAAAATTTTAGCAAAGTAGGAACCCGCAGCTTCAGAAGATTAAGCGCTAATCTCACAGACCCACAAGATGAAAAGATGTTGGTAGCAGAACATGGCATCAACCAAGCACATCAGACCAAAGGATGGAAGGCTAGAAGTCTTCTGGTTGTAGAATGGAAGGCTAAAAGAGGGAGAAAATAGGTTTATCAAGTACACAGGGGAGCTAACCTTGTCATGCCATTTTCATGTAATGAGATGATCTGTTGATCGATTATCATTTGAATAGTGAAACTAATTGATTTTCTTTCTTTTTGACCTTTGTCAATCATGTCACGTGTTCTTGTTTATCATGAATTTCTAAATCTTATTTCTTACACTATCAGTCCTTTTATATCATACTTTTTCCGTTAAACTTGAAATGACACGGAAAGACAGACAGACATATGATAAAAACAGACTGTAGACATTTATGTGATGGGAGACTTTGAAGTCATCATATCAAGCATGCAGATGGAAATTGAGGTTGTGTAGGTGGTAATGGAATGCCTTGTTGCCCACGATGTAGTTCTGAAAGCTCTGCTGTCTGTCATATAACATCATCTCTCTCTCTCTCTCTCTCTCTGAACCTTAAGTGCCCAGGGCACATGGGGCTTCCGCAAGGGTTTTCCACAAATGCCTGTCCTTCGCCTTTTTTTTCTGCTCTTGCCCAGGTGAGCCCTCTATTGCTCAACATCCTTTCTGTTGTTCTTCTCCATGTCTTTTTTGGTCTACCCTTACTTCTGCTCCCCTGTGGTGTCCATCTTAGTGCTATTTTTGGTAGTGAGTTGTCAGTCATTCGGAGCACATGTCCCAACCATCGCCATCGTCTTTCTTCAATAATTGGTGTCAGTGGTTTCATCTGCATTTCTGCTAATAAGATGTTATTTCTTATGGTGTTTGGCCAAAATATTTTTCTAATTCTTCGTAAACATTTAGTCTGGAAAGAATTCAACTTGTTTTCTATGGTTTTGGTGATTTTCCAGCATTCACTTCCATAGAGTAGTACACTTAGAACATTACTCTTAAATATCCTGATTTTTATATTTAAGCTTAGTTTATTTGATTTCCATATATTCTGCAGCATTGCTAAAGCCTGGTTTGCTCTAGTAAGTCTGCTGTTGATGTCCTCTGTGCTGTCTCCATTTTCTACTACTCTGCTGCCAAGGTATACAAATTCATTGACCTCTTCCACTAACTTGTTATCTACTCTGAGTACATTTCTGTTGTTCACATTTTACTTCATTAACTTTGTCTTTCCTACATTGATCTTTAGTCCTATGTTGTTTGCATTCTGAGTTAGCTTGTTTATTTTATCTTGCATATCTTTGTGACTGCTTGATAATAGACAAATGTCGTCCGCAAAGTCAAGGTCCTCCAGCACTGTGTCAAGGGTCCATTGTAATCCTCTGCGTTTGTCTGATGTTGCCTCCTTCATTAACCAGTCTACTGCCAAGATAAATAATGTTGGTGATAGTACACATCCCTGTTTCACTCCTGTTTGTACCCTAAAGCTGCTGGAGGTATGTTCTCCACAGATAACTTTGCACTGAAAACCCTCGTATAGGGCTTTGATTACATTTACTATTTTATGGGGGAGGCCATGCCATCTTAGGATTTTCCACAGTGCATCTCTGTTGACACTGTCAAAGGCTTTCTCAAAATCTATGAATAATGCATATGTTGTGCTATGCCACTCATTTGCCTGTTCTAATATTTGTCTAAGTACAAATATATGGTCTATGCATGATCTTCCTTTCCTAAATCCTGCCTGCTCTTTCCTTATGTTCTGTTTAGTAGGATATTAAAGTGTTCCCTCCATCTTTCAATTTTTTCTCTTTCTCCACTGACCAGTTGTCCATTTTGTGTTCTTACTGCACTTTCACATCTTGTGTTGAAGTTACCTGTCATCTGCTTTGTGATTTTATATATGGTTTTCATGTCATTTGTATATGCTGCTTTCTCTGCTGTTTCTGCTAAGTTGTCATAATATTGATGTTTATCTTGACGGCATGATTCCTTCACTTCTTTGTCTTTTTGTGCATACTTACTTAAAACTCGTTCTTTAAGCCGTTGTGATTTGGTGTTCAGTAATTTTCCCTTGATTTCTTTTCTTTGCTCTATCTTTTCCCATGTGGTCTCGCTTATCCATTCCTCTTTTCTCCTTTTCCGATATCCCAGCACCTCTTTTGCTGTTTCCTGTAGTGTTTTATTGAACTCTAATATGCACATTTCTGCTTCGTCTTTTAGGACACTGAAGCAGTTCTTAAGTACTATTGAGAATTCATTTCTTGTTTGCTGGTCTATCAGTTTTCTTGTATCAAAATGTAACTTTCTGTGTTCTCCGATTTTGGCTTTCCTTAATTTTAGTTTTATTTTGGTTACCAGAAGTTTGTGATCACTTCCTACATCTGCTCCTTTCCTTACTCGCACATCTTGTAGTGACCGTTTCCACTTGTTGTTAATTAGTATGTGATCAATTTGGTTTTCTGTGGTTTTATCTGGTGACCTCCAAGTCACCTTATGGATGTTTTTATGTTGGAAAATTGTCCCTCCGATGGTCATCATGTTTTCTTCACAGAAACTGCACAGTCTTTCTCCATTTTCATTTATTTCTCCGATTCCTTCTCTTCCCATGATTCTTCTTCTATCTTCATTTCCTTCACCTACTTTTGCATTGAAGTCGTCCAAGATGAGTAGCATATCATGCTTGGGTATTGTTTCTACTGTTGCTTGGAGGCTGTTGTAAAAATCTTCTTTTAATTCCTCTTCAGCTGCTTCTGTTGGTGCATAACAAACTATAATAGACAGCTTCGTGAATCTTGAGTTGAACCGTGCATATAATAATCTCTCATTTATTGGGGTCCATTTCAGCAATGCTCTTGATGCTTCTTTTGTTATAATCAATGCTACTCCTCCTTCATGAAGATCTTCTTTACCTGACCATATTATTGTATCTTCTGTGTGCTGTGTTGTTAATTTCCTTCTGCCTTGTCCTGTCCATCTTGCTTCTTGTATTCCTAGTATGTCTAGTTTATATCTGTGCATTTCCTTGATGGTTTGTGCTAGTTTTCCAGTCTGGTTTAGTGTTCTTACATTCCAGCTGCCTATTTGCATCTTATGTTTCGGTTCCAGGAGGTCTGCAGTCGGGCTGGGGACTTCCAGTGGCTGGCTTTCATCCACAACCTTCATGGGCTCAGTTTCCTGATACGCATTTCTCCTTCCACCTGCATTTGCTTTTTCCCTTGCTTCCGTTTCTGTAGCAGTATATAACATCATATGATAGAATAATTCTTCAGCATAACAAGGGAGAGCCACAGTTTCTGCCTTTCACTGTCTGACGTTTTCGTTGATACCATGTCTAAAATATAAGCCACATTTTGTTCCCAGCGACTGGCATTCTTTTTCAAAAACTGAAAGAACACTCGAAAGGTAGAAATTTCTCTTGGGATATAATTTGAAGTCAGATCTACTCGTGTGAATGTGGAAACAACATTATATTGTTTTTAGTGATGTGCTCCCCAAACAAGTTTTATGTTGGCAAAAAATGTATCGGAACTGAAGGAGACTTTTGAAAAGTAATTATATGATATTACAGACAAAGAGTAAAACTGTTTTTGTTTTCTTTCTATGAGTTATATCAGACCTTTTACAAAGAAACTGTGCTAAAATGTTTCAGTTCATCCAAACTATTAAACTTCAGTTTTGATTCTGAATGACGGTCTAGTGTTACAGATGACAGATTCTATTTTTTATTCTCTACAGTAAAGAGTAGAGGAAAGTAACTAATCATTTGTTTCTCATGCTAATATTTAGTAAAATAAAATTGCTATCTGGTGCTTTCTTGGAAGACAGGCAGCCAGCCATGAACGAAACTGACTTTATCACAATCTAAAGTGCTGACATTTAAAAGCAGACATTTATGGGCACATTCATTTATCTGTGACAGTGGCACTGCACAGAGCTTCTCTAGGTGGCTGTGTAATTTTATAATGAAGTATCAAACTGAGATCTGAAGGAAAATAACGCATATGTTTTAGATTCTTTCTTTGTGTAACATTCACATTTGACAGAATATCGTGTATGATCTTTACGTGCAGTGAATACTGACAACAACAAAGTCTATAGACCACTTCAACTATGTCCTTTAATGATTGACTGTAAGTGACAATATAAATCTGGAGTGAGTCCAAAATATAGATAACAATGTGAGTTCACAACATTACGTAAGTCTTAATGGGGCTCTTATATCACACAAGAACTGTTCTTGGAGTATCATCTCCTCCACATAATCGACCGAGTTCTAACAACGCTGACCTTGAACCCTATAAAGCTCAGTTACTGCAGGAGTATCACCCCATCACTGAAGATCACACAATCAGAAATAAAACACATTCTGTCCTGTCAGGCTGTTGTGAAAGATGTATAATATTTTGGTCACGTACACGGTTGTTAGTCGCATGTGTCACTATGACTGTCCTCCATATGACTGTCCTCCATATGACTGTCCTTGCTGAGTCTAGTAGTATTTTGTCTCTAATTTCTGATCTCTGATCTCATATATCAAAGTAGATATTACCTTCTTGCTGAGTCTAAGCAATATTTGGTCTCTAATTTCTGGTCTCTGATCTCATATATCAAAGTAGATATTACCTTCTTGTTGAGTCTAACAATATTTGGTCTCTAATTTCTGATCTCTGATTTCATATATCAAAGTAGATATTACCTTCTTGCTGAGTCTAACAATATTTGGTCTCTAATTTCTGATCTCTGATCTTATATATCAAAGTAGATATTACCTTCTTGCTGAGTCTGGCAATATTTGGTCTCTAATTTCTGATCTCTGATCTCATATATCAAAGTACATATTATCTTCTTGCTGAGTCTAACAATATTTGGTCTCTAATTTCTGATATCTGATCTCATATATCAAAGTAGACATTACTGGACTCGGTAAGTCTAATGCAATATTTGGTCTCTAATTTCTGGTCTTTGTTGTCTGTCTGGTTTACTTTATTGGAGTCTAGCAGTGTTTTGATTTCCTTTCTGAGCACGGAACTTTCGTGTCTGACACGCTCTACCAGCTAATTAAGTCTTTGCTGTTTTTATACTCTCCAGGTTTACGAGTGTCGTTTTGACCTAGGAAATTCTTATCTCGACCTGATTTGCCGAGTTTATGTGTACTTCACCTGGAATCTTTAATTTCTTCAAGTCAGTAAACAATTCCATCCCCTTCCCACCCCCCCCCCCCCTTAGTATTCACAGTAACAGTTTGGTTTAACACATGGAAAAGAAAAAAACTCAGGCAAACATGAACACTTTACATAAACTTTCTGCATTCAAAACTACAAACATCACTTTCGGTTTCTACTAGACGCTTCTCAAATATGGCGACGTAAGCTGGCACACAGCAGTCAGGGCAGGTTTTAGTATTTCACAGAGCAGAAAGTTACGTTATGTTGGCATGTTCTCAAGCGTTCATAGCAAGCACTACAGATATAACTTTACCAGGGAAATATGTCATCACAGCATACACATAATGACAAGAACGGTGAGGAAAGTTCCGGGACTTCTTACTTAGTTTGAAAATGAAGCTAACAAATGCAAAAGAATTCTGATGAAGCCGTAAATTATTCTAGTTCTCAGTTTACAAAATATTAGTATTCGTTATCTGTCCTTCTCCCTATCTTTGTTATAACAAAATCAGTGAGAAACAATCATGCAAAAGAAAGAAACAGCGAGGAAAATAGATTAATTACAATTTAAAGTAAAAAAAAAAGTCATTGAACAATATTTTTGTTACTTGTGCACCAAATTTTTCCAAAATTTCTATTTCTTCGACAGGTATTTTGTCGTCTCCTGTAGCTGTCTCTCTCCTTTCTTATGTTTAATTGTATCAAAGACTTCCTTTTAAAGTACTGCTGGTCCATCACAGTTGTTTATATCTGACATTAGGTCTGGTCTTTCTCCTCCAGACAGTTCATAGAAATGTCTTCTTTTCACCTCTTTTTTGAATGTCCTCCTTCCCATTATCGTCCTGAAATATTTTGACTCCAAGCAACTTCTTTTGTATTCTGGGTTTTTCCCTAACTGTTAGAATAATAGTAATAACAGCAACAACAACAGCAACAACAATAATAGAGATTTAGATGACAAGAAAGGTCCCACAGATTTAAGTGATTAATGAACTCATTTCTCAGGGTAAAATTCGCAGTTCGGCCACCACAGGTGGTGCACCTGTCAAACCACATCCAGAAGCAAGTACCTGGCAGTACCTGAAGCTGAAGAAGTTGATGATGACGGTCACCTGATAGTAGCCACTCCACCTTGCAATGTGTCGGCAAGCCAGGTAAAACAGCCACACACACACAGTATTCTCTACATGTCTTAAGGACACAGTACACTTGTACCTTAGTTTATGGCGTGTGTTAAACCTGTTAGAACTCAGAGACTCACATAAAATTTTGTACGATATCACAACACAATATGCATGATCTTCATATGTGGGCACATAATATGTAACAGACTATCAACTGTAACAACAGCAGACAGTTATCATATAACGACAGTAACACAGTTTCCAACGGTTACATATTAACAATGTAAGTTTAAAATATGTTTTGCTAATTTCAACGAAAGAAATAATTTTCTTATTACTGTTTGTCATGAATTTTTTCTTCATTTTCTTTCATTTCTGTGATGAAGTTCTTCATCAGCTGCGAGGAAAGTTAAAGAACTTCTTTTCTACTAATCCACTGACAGCCAAACACAGCGGCACGTCTCAGACTACAACCGGATATTCTCTGTCTATGCGGCCTAACATTCCTTTCTTACTTCTCCACTTCTGTAGCTGGGTTGAAGTAAACAGGGTAGTTTATTTTTAAAATGTTCTCAGGCTTATATTTCTATGTCACGTAAACAGTCACACTAATAATTTCATATTTATGTTAAGAGATATCCGCATATAAAGTGCTTTTTTTCTATCCCTGCTCCGATTTATACCAATTTAGATGTTTTTTTTATCTTACTATCTTTTTTTTTCTTTTTATTAAACGTGATTTTTAAAATTACGCACTGCAAGTTTTTAGTGCTAGCATTAGTGTAAGACTTCTCTCACTGCTGTGTAAAAAAATCTTAGTTTAAGACTTCTCTCACTACTGTCTAAAAAAATCTTAATGTAAGACTTCTCTCACTACTGTCTAAAAAAATCTTAGTGTAAGACTTCTGTCACTACTGTAAAAAAAACTATGTTCATAAAGTAAGTGACGGATTAAAAAAAAATTAATGTAAAAATGCACGATATTTTAAAATTTATTTCTTTTCTCTAATAATTATATATTTAGGTTTTTACTCTATTTTTAAAATTATTTTGGGTTCCTTAGGAGTTTCCAGAAAATTGAGCGTCCGATTCTCTCATATAAAATATTTACGTATCTGACTCTCTCATATAAACTATTTAAGTATCTGACTCTCTCATATAAATTTTTAAGTATCTGACTCTCTCATATAAACTATTTAAGTATCTGACTCTCTCATATAAAATATTTACATGTCTGACTCTCTCATATAAACTATTTAAGTATCTGACTTTCATATAAACTATCTAAGTATCTGACTCTCTCCTATAAAATATTTACGTGTCAGACTCTCTCATATAAACTATTTAAGTATCTGACTTTCATATAAACTATCTAAGTATCTGACTCTCTCCTATAAAATATTTACGTTTCTGACTCTCTCATATAAACTATTTAAGTATCTGACTTTCATATAAACTATCTAAGTATCTGACTCTCTCCTATAAAATATTTACGTGTCAGACTCTCTCATATAAACTATTTAAGTATCTGACTTTCATATAAACTATCTAAGTATCTGACTCTCTCCTATAAAATATTTACGTTTCTGACTCTCTCATATAAAAAGGTTACAATCGGCAATACTGATCCCACACATTCTATCTATCTATCTATCTATCTATCTATCTATCTATCTATCTATCTATCTATCTATCTATCTATCTATCTATCTATCTATCTATCTATCTATCTGTCTGTCTGTCTGTCTGTCGTGGGCCTAATATCAGTTTTATTATACACATGGAGGAAAAAAAACTAAAATAAACAAGAACACTTTACATAAATATTCTGCATTCAAACGTGACATCCTTTGTTGTGCTAGCACGATAAAACAAATGATGAGCACGTGGATGTTCTAAGAAGAAACAGTTCATTGAATAAACCAGGGAGATAGGCTGTGAATCTAGTCAGCATGGACCTTAAACCTGCTGTGAGAAAGCTGTGTAGCAAGACTCTCTGAGTTAACGTGTACGACATAAAGTACTGCCACCACTAGGACACGTAGACTGATATATTTTTCATAGCACTTTCACAGCGCCGATAAATCTCAAACAAAACACTGGATGATTCCACAAGTGCTGCCATTATATACACCAGTAGATGGCTTCCACGAAGTCTCACAGCAGAACACATATTTCAAAGGAAAACAAATTCCTCTGAATTGTTGCAGGGTTTTCACTATGAACGAGAGGTCTTTCTGTCCCAGATAGTTCCAGATGATGAAGCCTCGTGCACTACTTTGTGTCGGAGACGAAGAGTCAGTCACTGGAGTGACATCATTCTCAATCATCCAGACAGAAGATATTCCAGACAACTCCCTCAGCCGCAAAATTCATATTGACTGTATTTTGTGGCAGTGATAGAGTAATTCTTATGGATCTGGAGGCAAAAAGTTAGACCATCAATTCAGAGGCGTACACCACGACCTTGAAAATACTAAATAAGCGCCTCTGCCAGTTCTGGTCTCACAAGAATGCACGATTCATTTTGCTTCAGGGAGACAATGCGCGCCCTCACACATAGTCTGAGAATCCTTGAAGAAGTCATCACAGTGGGGTGGATTATGCTGCTCCATGCACCGTAAAGTCCACATCTGTCACCTTCAGAGATTTATCAAGCATAGTACGGCTAGCCACACACTCACACTCACACACACACACACACACACAAACACTCACAAGAACGTGCTTGTTGCGTCGCCACAAACTGATACCAGGTGACCAGGATAAACAGGGTCAGTAAAACTGATAGTACCATTATAGTTAAACTGACAGTACCATTATAGTTAAACTGATAGTACCATCATAGTTAAACTGATAGTAACATTATAAGTAAACTGATAGTAACAGTACAGTTAAACCGATAGTATAGTTAAGCTGATATTACAATTATAATTAAACTGATAGTACCATTATTGTTAAACTGATAGTACCATTTCAGTTAAACTGATAGTACCACTATAGTTAAATTGACAGTACCATTATAATTAAAGTGATAGTACTATTATAATTACCATGAGCTGGCGTACTTGCCTGTAATCGAGACACCGCTCGTTACTGAAGGTGAGGATTGATTTGATCTATACAGTGGCTGTCGTTATGATGACTCTAATTTACATATACACCCCCCCCCCCCCACAACCGGGGCCAGCATGCCATTGATGTAATCGTTTCCTGTACAACTGATCAAGTCCACCGCTGTCATTCGATCTTTTAACGGAATGCCTATTAACAGGTCTCATTGTGTAATATGATTCAGATAAGCTATACACAATATATACACAAAAGAACTAGACTGTCATATACAGTTCTCAATCGTTGTGATAGACATTTAGCTAAAAAATATTTTAAAAAAACATTTGATTATCCATCGTTGACCAAGGTTTTGGCAAGAAATATTTATAATTTTATTATGATATAAGGTTGTCTAAAAAAGATATCTTAACATCTTAAATACTTTCCCGTGCAGTTAAACATCATATAGGGCTCGCATGGTAGTTCACCAAGTTTTCCTGTTTTCGGCGAGCTTTTCAACCTCATCAAGAGATTTTATGCCTGCTAATTTGGCCTTTCTTGACAATGTCCTCTTTAAAGCTTCACGTGGTATATATATATGTGTGTGTGTTGTAAATCTGACATCCTTAAACCTGACAAAGTTAAAAGATGGAGGCAGCTGAGTCAAACGAGGCGAAACAACTAACTCTCAAATTAGAGATAGAGGAGAACATGACCACGGAGATAACCAGGCAAGTTCTGTAGATCTTGACAAGAGGGACATACTGAACTTTATCACTGTAATCAAAGAGGAGGGGGGACAGTTTAAGACGTGACTGAAAGAAAAAGAATCATATGCTATAGCATACAACCTCACGTTCAGTGAAAAGAAGAAGATAGCATTGCTCACAAGAAAAGATTTACTATGGGAATTTATTCCACGAGAACTAGAAAGAAAGCCAAATGACACCTGGGAAGCTTTTAGAGATATGCTAAAAGAAAGATGCGGAAATTATGAGGAGAAGAACATGCAAAAAAACACATTGAAAAAAATTAGACAAAGAAGTCTAGACGATTTCCAAGTTCGCAGATGAAATACTAGAACCAGCAGATTCAGTAGAGACTGGACGAAAGAAGAACAAGTTTCCCAGTTCATTGATGGAATGAAAGGAGACGACATCAGGATGAAGTTCTTGAGGGAGAAACCCAACACTTTAGACAAAGCCTTGAAAACAGTTAGAGCTGAGAAACCCAACACTCTAAACAAAGCCTTGCAAACAGCTAGAGATGAGGAAACCCAACACTCATGACAAAGCCTTGAAAATAGCTGGAGCTGAGGAAACCCAACATTCTAGACAAAGCATTGAAAATAGCTGCAGCTGAGGAAACCCAACACTCATGACAAAGCCTTAAAAACAGATAGATCTGAGGAAACCCAACATTCTAGACAAAGACTTGAAAACAGCTAGAGCTGAGGAAACCTAACATTCTAGACAAAGCCTTGAAAACAGCTGGAGCTGAGGAAACCTAACATTCTAGACAAAGCCTTGAAAACAGCTAGAGCTAAGGAAACCTAACATTCTAGACAAAGCCTTGAAAACAGCTGGAGCTGAGGAAACTTAACATTCTAGACAAAGACTTGAAAACAGCTAGAGCTGAGGAAACCTAACATTCTAGACAAAGCCTTGAAAACAGCTGGAGCTGAGAAAAACATTCGCAGGCAGTTTAACATGAGGAAAGCTGAAATACAACATGACAAGAAAGTTTTCTATGATTTTGGTAATTTTCCAGCATTCACTTCCACAGAGTAGTACACTTAGAACATTACTCTTAAATATCTTGATTTTCGTCTTCATGATTAGAATTTTAGATTTCCACATAGTCTGCAGCATTGCAAAAGCCTGGTTTGCTCTAGTAAGTCTGCTGTTGATGTCCTCTGTGCTGTCTCCATTTTCTACTACTCTACTGCCAAGATATACAAATTCGTTGACCTTCTCCACTAACTTGCTATCTACTCCGAGTACATTTCTGTTGCTCACATATTGCTTCATTAACTTTGTCTTTCCTAAGTTGATCTTTATTCCTATGTTGTTTGCATTCTGAGTTAGCTTGTTTATTTTATCTCGCATATCTTTATTATTATTATTATTATTATTATTAGTAGTAGTAGTAGTAGTAGTAGTAGTAGTAGTAGTAGTAGTAGTAGTAGTAGTAGTATTAGTAGAAGAAGAAGAAGAAGAAAAATTAGTTGGTGTATAATTTTAGACTTGAACAGTTTCAATTTGTTTAGTGTCATATTTCATACTAATGATATTCTCACATTTGGTGCACAAGTAACAACAATATTGTTCAATGACATTTTTTTACATTAAAATATAAGGAACCTTTTTTTTCGTTGTTTCTTTCCTTTGCAAGATTGTTTCTCACTGATTTTACTTTTACAAAGATATGGAAATATAAAAATGAATACAGATATTTTTTACATAACGAACTAGTTTAATTTACCGCGTCATCAAACACGTTTTTTTTTTCATTTGTTAGCTTCATTTTCAAACTGAATAAGAAGTCCCAGAACTTTTCTGTTAATTTCATTTTCAAATTAAGGAACAAGTCCAGGAACTTTTCACACCGTACTTGTCTTTATGTGTATGCTGTAATAACATATTTCCCTGGTAAAGTTACATCTGTAGTGTTTGCTATGAATGCTTGAGCAACAGGTCCACATAAAATACCGAAATCTGCCCTGACTGTTGTGTGCCAGCTGACGTCGCCATATCTGAGAAGCGTCTATTCAAAACCGAACGTGATGTTTGTAGTTTTGAACGCAGAAAGTTTATGTAAAGTGTTCATGTTTGTTTGAGTTTTTTTCTTTTTTTTTTTAAACGGAACTGTTACTGTGAATACTGGGAGGGTGGAGGGTGGAGTTGTTTACTGACTTCAAGAAATTAAAGATACCAGGTAAAGTGCAGATTAACTTGGCATATCAGGTCGAGATAAGAATTTCCTAGGTCAAGACGAAACTCGTAAACCTGGAGATTATAAAAACAGCAAAGACTTAATTAGCGTGTCAGACACGAAAGTTCCGTGGTCAGGAAGGAAATCAAAACATTGCTAGACGCCAGTAAAGTAAACAAGACAGACAACACAGACCAGAAATTAGAGACCAAATATTACTTAGACTCAGCGAGGACGGTAATATCTAATTTGATATATGAGATCAGAGATCAGAAATTAGAAACCAAATATTGCTAGACTCAGCGAGGACGGTCATGGTGACACAAGCGACTAACACCCTTGGCCGACAATTACATGATTAGTCATTGAACTGTTTACGTGTCCAAAATATCACACATCTTTTACAACAAGATAGTTGGGCAGAATGTGTTTTTAATTTTGACTGTGTAATCTTCAGTGATGGGGTGATACTCCTGCAGTAACTGAGCTTTACAAGGGTTGAAGATTAGCTTTGTTAGAACTCGGTCGACTATGTAAATCAGATGATACTCCAAAAACAGTTCTTGTGTGATATAAAAGCTTTATTAAGACTTATATAATGTTGTGAACTCACTTTGTCATCTATATTTTGGTACACAAAGAAAGAATCTAAAATTATTTTCCTTCAGATCTCAGTTTGATACTTCATTATAAAGTTATACACCACATGTGTGACAACTCTGCTATAGAAAAGCTCTGTGTAGTAGTACTGTCACAGATAAATGAATCTCTCTCTCTCTCTCTCTCTCTCTCTCTCTTTCTCCCTCTCTGAAACTTAAGTGCCCAGGGCACATGGGGCTTCCGCAAGGGTTTTCCACAAATGCCTGCCCTTTGCTTTTTTTTCTGCTCTTGCACAGGTGAGCCCTTTATTGCTCAACATCCTAACTGTTGTTCTTCTCCATGTCTCTTTTGGTCTACACTTACTTCTGTTCCCATCAAACTGCACTCTACTCCCAGTTCATCAAACTGCTCTCTAAGCCCAGTTCATCAAACTGCTCTCTAAGCCCAGTTCATCAAGCTGCTCTTTACTTCAAGTTCATCAAACTACTCTCTACGCTCAGTTCATCACACTACTCTCTACTCCAAGCTCATCAAACTACTCTCTACTCCCAGTTCATCAAACTACTCTCTATTACCAGTTCATCAAACTACTCTCTACTCCCAGTTCATCAAACTGCTCTCTACGCCGAGTTCATCGAAGTGTTATCTACGCCAAGTTCATCAAAATCCTCTCTACTCCCAGTTCATCAATCTGCTCTCTACTCCCAGTTCATCAAACTGCTCTCTGCGCGAAGTTCATCAAACTGCTCTCTACTCCCAGTTCATCAAACTGCTCTCTACTCCCAGTTCATCAAACTGCTCTTTACGCGCCGTTCATCAAATTGTTCTCTACTCCCAGTTCATTAAATTGCTCTTTACTCCCAGTTCATCAAACTACACTCTACTCTCAGTTCATCAAACTACTCTCTACGCCCAGGTCATCAAACTACTCTCTACGCTCAATTCATCAAACTGCTCTCTACTCCAAGTTCATCAAACTGCTCTCTACTCCAAGTTCATCAAACTGCTCTCTACTCCCAGTTCATCAAACTGCTCTCTACGCCCAGTTCATCAAACTGCTCTCTACTCCCAGTTCATCAAACTGCTCTCTACATATTTATCATGTTCAGTCAGAAAATCTCTGTCCATCATATATTCCACATTATCAACAGGTGAGGATTATTTGTGTGGAGAACAAAGTGTGTTAAAGATTTGTGTCCAGAACAATGTGTTCTGAACAATGTGTGGAGAACTATGTGTTGATAACAATGTGTTGATAACAATGTGTGGAGAACAATATATTGAGAACAATGTGTGGAGAACAATGTGTGCTGAACAATGTGTTTAGAATAACGTGTGGAGAACAATGTATTGAGAACAATGTGTGGAGAATAATGTGTGCTGAACAATGTGTGGAGAATAATGTGTGCATAACAATGTATTGAGAACAATGTGTGGAGAACAATGTGTGCTGAACAATGTGTTCTGAACAATGTGTGAATAACAACGTGTTCGAAACAATGTGTGGATAACAATGTGTTCTGAACAATATGTGGAGAACAACTTTTGCTGAACAATATGCGGATAAAAATGTGTGCTGAAATATGTGTGCAGAATAATGTGTGGAGAATAATATATTGAGAACAATGTGTGGAGAATAATGTGTGCTGAACAATGTGTGGAGAACAATGTGTGAAGAATAATGTATTGAGAACAATGTGTGGAGAATAATGTATTGAGAACAATGTGTGGAGAATAATGTATTGAGAACAATGTGTGGAGAATAATGTATTGAGAACAATGTGTGGAGAATAATGTATTGAGAACAATGTGTGGAGAATAATGTATTGAGAACAATGTGTGGAGAATAATGTATTGAGAACAATGTGTGGAGAATAATGTATTGAGAACAATGTGTGGAGAATAATGTATTGAGAACAGTGTGAGGAGAATAATGTGTGCTGAACAATGTGTGGAGTATAATGTATTGAGAACAATGTGTGGAGAATAATGTGTGCTGAACAATGTGTGGAAAACAATGTGTGGAGAATAATGTGTGCTGAACAATGTGCGGAAAATAATATATTGAGAACAATGTGTGGAAAACAATGTGGAGAATAATGTGTGCTGAACAATGTGCGGAAAATAATATATTGAGAACAATGTGTGGAAAACAATGTGTGGAGAATAATGTGTGCTGAACAATGTGTGGAAAATAATATATTGAGAACAATGTGTGGAAAACAATGTGTGGAGAATAATGTGTGCTGAACAATGTGCGGAAAATAATATATTGAGAACAATGTGTGGAAAACAATGTGTGGAGAATAATGTGTGCTGAACAATGTGTGGAAAACAATGTGTGGAGAATAATGTGTGCTGAACAATGTGTGGAAAACAATGTGTGGAGAATAATGTGTGCTGAACAATGTGCGGAAAATAATATATTGAGAACAATGTGTGGAAAACAATGTGTGGAGAATAATGTGTGCTGAACAATGTGTGGAAAACAATGTGTGGAGAATAATGTATGCTGAACAATGTGTGGAAAATAATATATTGAGAACAATGTGTTTAAAATAATGTATTGAGAACAATGTGTGGAGAATAATGTATTGAGAACAATGTGTGGAGAACAATGTATTGAGAACAATGTGTGGAGAATAATGTGTGCTGAACAATGTGTGGAGAACAATGTGTGGTGTATAATGTATTGAGAACAATGTGTGGAGAATAATGTATTGAGAACAATATGTGGAGAATAATATATTGAGAACAATGTGTGGAGAATAATGTATTGAGAACAATGTGTGGAGAATAATGTACTGAGAACAATATGTGGAGAATAATATATTGAGAACAATGTGTGGAGAATAATGTATGCTGAACAATATGTGAAGAATAATGTGTGCTGAACTATGTCTGGGGAACAGTGTATTGAGAACAATGTGTGAAGAATAATGTGTGCTGAACAATGTGTGGAGAATAATGTGTAGAGAACAGTGTAGTGAGAACAATGTGTGAAGAATAATGTGTAGAGAACAGTGTAGTGAGAACAATGTGTGGAGAACAATGTATTGAGAACAATGTGTGGAGAATAATGTGTGCTGAACAATGTGTTCTGAACAATGTGTGGAGAACAACATTTGCTGAACAATGTGTGGAGAACAACGTGTGCTTAACAATGTGTGCTGAACAATGTGTGGAGAACAACGTGTGTTGAACAATATGTGGAGAACAACGTGTGTTGAACAATATGTGGAGAACAATGTGTGGGTAAAAATGTGTAGTTAACAATGTGTCCTTAACAATGTGTGGAAAACAATATGTGGTTAACAATGTGTCTTTAACAATGTGTGGATAATAATGTGTTCTGAACAATGTGTGAATAAGAATGTGTGCTGAACAATGTGTGGATAAGAATTTGTGCTGAACAATGTGTGGAGAACAGTGTGTGATGAACAAAGTGTGGAAAACTATGTATGGAGAACAATGTGTAGAGAAGTATGTGTGAAGGAAAATGTGTAGAGAACTATGTGTAGAGAACAATGTGTAGAGAACAATGTGTGGAGTACAATGTGTGGAGAACAATGTGTGGAGAACAATGTGTGAAGCTAACTGTGTGGAGTAAAATGTGTGGAGAACAATGTGTGGAGAACAATGTGTGGAGCAAAATGTGCGGAGAACTATGTGTAGAGAACAATGTGTGGAGAACAATGTGTGAAGAACAATGTGTGGAGAACAATGTGTGGAGAACAATGTGTGGAGAACAATGTGTGGAGAACAATGTGTGGAGAACAATGAATAGTAAGACTAGATGCCAGAAAGATTAAATAAAAGCCAAAAAAAAGTACACAAAGAAATGGCTTTCGTGCAACTGATATAAACTGCAAATTCTCTTAGTGGAATTACTTTCTCATTGAAACAATGTTTAAACAAGAATAATAAAACCTGCACGGCCGTGCCGCTTGTTAGAATTACCTCCAGCAAATAACAATTATTTCAGAAAAATAAAAACTCTGAACTAATAGAGAGGGGGGGGGGGCCTATAACGTCGTAAAGGTACCTGGGGATAAGTTTTAGTTCCTGCTTTCCTGAACTTTTCAAGGCTGGGAGTTGACGTGTTCACCCTCAGGCTTGGCTGCTTGTCTCTCCCTGCTCCAGAAAGACCCATTGACCTATTTCTACTGTTAAGCGACTGGGTCTACCCCAACTCGACACCACAAACTTTTTTTTTATCTTTGGATGTAAATATATTTCGTAATGCTCCCCCCCCCCCTCTCAAAATGTTAATGTATTTCCCATGTTAGAACTTGATAAATTTTTATTTTGTACATTGATCTGTCCAGTGTAAATACACTAGACAGGTGACCTGTGATTTAAGAGGAAAAAAGCTGTGAAAACTTCTTAAATTGTTAGTAGAATGAATACATCCGCAGGTGTGGCACTCTTAGAACCCGGGAACGACAACTTACAAAAAAAAAACCATTTAAATCCTTATACAAAATGACACAGCACAAGTGCGTTCAAACTTGCAATTCATAATAAATTACAGACATCCTGTTTATGTCTGAAACATTTTTGTACTCTACCAGTTGAATTATGATTCCTTGTTATTTTTTCAGAAAGTCGACATTTTCGTCATTTCTTTTATCGTGTTAAGTCTCGCTTAGTTGAGGCCGGCAGTTTTTGATGAGTTTGTTCAGCTGTTTCCGGTGGGATTGCTCAGTTGTTTCTAGTAAGGTTGTTCAGTTGTTTCTGATAAGGTTGTTAAGTTGTTTCTGGTAAGATTTGCTCAGTTCTTGAAGGACGAAGACATTGGATCTACTTTCGTGACAGAGAGCCCGGGCTAATTTTGTTCATAGCAAAAAATTCCTCATAACCAGAATTAGTTCCACTTTGTACAAATGACAGAAAAAAATGGAAACGTTAGCTCCTTCCATAAACTTTGTCTCATGAAAATAATATATTAAAATAAATGAGAGATGAACATTCCAGCGTTTTCATCATTTCAACGTTTATTTATTCTACTCTTTAACTGGAGAAAACCACAGTCTTAATGTACACATTTGATGCCAGGTAGAGAGAGAGAGAAACACACACACGAACACACACACAGATAGAGACAGACAGAACATGTTCTTGTCCAAGATCATCAGAGGAGGGTAACTGGCAGACTTCAGTTGTTCACGCTGACAACACAACATTTGATGCTAAGTTACAGACTGAGATCTGCTAAGTAGGAACTTCAGTTGACCCAGCAATAGAGTAGCACAGCCTGCACACTTAGGAGAATGCCTGCTGCTGTTTGAGACTTAAAATAAAACATACTATATTTATAACATTTTCATATTGACGTATTGAGGTAGTGTTCTTCTGTCTTCGGGCCCCCTCCTATCTCTCTTCCTCTTCCTCGTTCCTCCTACTTGGTTAGTTCTTGGTTTTCCCTCGTTCTTACTACTTGGTTCCTCTTCTCTCTTCTTCGTTTTTCTGTTCCCACTTGGTTCCTCTTCTCTCTTCTTCGTTTTTCTGTTCCCACTTGGTTCCTCTTCTCTCTTCTTCATTTTTCTGTTCCCACTTGGTTCCTCTTCTCTCTTCTTCGTTTTTCTGTTCCCACTTGGTTCCTCTTCTCTCTTCTTCGTTTTTCTGTTCCCACTTGGTTCCTCTTCTCTCTTCTTCATTTTTCTGTTCCCACTTGGTTCCTCTTCTCTCTTCTTCGTTTTTCTGTTCCCACTTGGTTCCTCTTCTCTCTTCTTCGTTTTTCTGTTCCCACTTGGTTCCTCTTCCTTCTTCGTTCTATTCGTTGTTCTGTCGCCTAGTACTTCTCCGCTCTCTTTTTTATCTTTAAGTGCAGCTTGATAGAATAACCAATAAGTATTTTGGCTCCATCCTTCAGATGTCCACTGGTTCCCATGCGCGTTCTGATTGCCCGTCATTCAAACTGCCCCGTTGCTTATATGTCGTAAGTCATTTGTCAAATAGGCCACACCTCTAAATACTTAATTGGTCAACTGGCCGACTTGGTCACTTCTTTATTTAAAACTCCTGTACAATCGCGTCACCTACCTGGTGTCAAGTGTCAATTTCGTCTATACAGTTGTTATTTACCTAAGACAGTATCTTGCTATTTGGTGTCGGAGGTCTTATTGTGTCCTCGCTTTTCATTGTGTCTGCCTTTTCTATTCGTTTTTTCTATTTTGTTTACTCGTGTCAACGTCCAGTCACTGCTTTGTTGTCACTGGACCATCCTACTTTCTGGCGTCCTTTCTTTGTATTTCCTACATGTCGGTGTCACTGTTTACTTTTGTCCGCGTCTTATTCTAGTGTCATGGGAGTTCTATACATTTCTCTTCCTTTCCTCGACCTTTTCTCTGTCACTATTCGATGTTACTATTTTCTTTACAGAATATTTTCATAATCATATGCATTAGTGATAATAATAATAACTATAAGCATTACTTACAAGGCTATGCTAAATACCTGCTCATGTTTTAGTCCCATTGTTAACATTATGACTACAAAAAAACTAGCAAAGTGGATAAGTAATAAACTACCAAAATATGTTTCCATGTGAACAACAATACTAAAAAAATTCACTTTGCAGTCATCTTCCCTTGTTTTAGTCAGAATGTTAACTGTAAACAATATGGACTACTTCATCGAAATACATGACAAATAAGTTCTCTCAATACTTCTTATTCATCACAGAAAAAAGCATGTATCAAAAATGTTACACCGTCTTCAAAAACGTGCCCATAAAACATTAATTAATTCTTCTTCTTTAGATGATACATATTACACATTAAGGTATCTTCCCATACACACTCAAGAACAAGAAAAAAATATATACCTTACTTCAAATGAGAAAAATGAATGTCAAAACATTTTAAGCCCAACCTCAAAACAAATCACCTTTTTGACCTTGTGATGAATGTACAATGGCTAACCTCTCGATTCTCATCTTCAGTGGCAACAATAGGATACATCACACACGTTCCCTGATACATACTCAGTGTGATAAATGTGATCTGCTAGCTCCTTGAAAACAATGATACTCATATTCTACCCTCAACGAAATTCTTCCACTGACATTATTCTACTCCCAAGTACCTATCCATCCATGATAATTCTGAGGTCTCCATCTCTCTATGCCAAGCTTTACTAGTGCTGAAGATGCCCTCATATTGTTACTCCCAATACAACCTTGTCGGTTACACTAACCAAAGTGGCAAAACCCAGGTATTCCACTCTAATGCATCTAATATACGCCAAAGTCTTCTCAATATCTCAAAAACTGGAAACATGTAATTCAGCATCATCATCATCGAGAAAAATATATACCTAATACCTGGTATTACACTGACATTCACAGTTTTAGGGCAATACCATAGTAGCAATACACAGAATTTACATCATCATTGCGAGCCATATTAGTCTCGTGTCTCGTACATATAAAAAATTTGTCACATTATCATTAGTAAAGAACGACCACTTGTATATTTATGTACATGTAGGCGCATCAAACTGAACCCTGAAAATAACATTAGAGATCTCTCACTAGTATCGCCGTCTATTTTCTCTCGTTCCTATGCCCCAGTAACTATTATCTCTGTTTCCTCTGGGGTTACTATATCCCCTCTCATACCTTCTCTCATCATTAACAATTCTCTTGTTCTGACCTGACATAAAACTATTTTCTCTGTTTCCTATAGTATTATTATGTCCTCTCTCATATATTCTTTCATCATTAACATCTACCTTATCCTGACCTGAAATATGGTTTGATATTCCATGCTGATAAAACAAATGTCCCTCCTCATCATAACCAAAACCTTCTAGTGGCAAACGTTTGTCATTTTCTGGAATATTTGGATTTGCAAGGATGGTCTCCCGAGTGATCGGAGGTCTACTGATACTAGCAATAATCTTTGGTGTTTCATTTGACTGTTGCTTAACTCGAGTTTCATAGCAATTACGCGGTTTGTTTGACCTAATCTTCGCAAGTTCTGCGTCTACATCACATCCACCCTTTATTAATGCTGCCTTTATCTCTGCTGCTGTTATAGTCCATCCTATTGTTTCCTTACCATTATATTTTTCCTGTCCTTTATTTGACGTTATTTGAACGCTGCCTATTAGTTTGTTTTCATTTGAAACTGTATTTTCTCTCTCACCATATTTTGCTTTACATTTCTCTTCTATAAAATCATAATTGTATGTGAGATCTGCCTTACGGTGGACGTTATTAATCTGCACAAACATCTCTGATGTGCACTGAGGAGGTGTATTAGAATTCCACATTTTCTCCATTGTTCTATCTACTTCTTCATTATCAAGAGCAATAAATCCTTTTGATGTTGTCTTTCTGATTTTCTCTACCTTATCTCTCTCTCTCTCTCTCTCTCTCTCTCTCTCTCTCTCTGAACCTTAAGTGCCCAGGGCACATTGGGCTTCCCAAGGATTTTCCATAAATGCCTGTCTTTCGCCTTTTTTTCTGCTCTTGCCCAGGTGAGCCCTCTATTGCTCAACATCCTTTCTGTTGTTCTTATCCATGTCCCCGTTTGGTCTACCCTTATTTCTGTTTCCCCTGTGGTGTCCATCTTAGTGCTATTTTTGGTAGTGAGTTGTCAGTCATTCGGAGCACATGTCCCAACCATCGCCAGCGTCTTTCCTCAATAAATGCTGTCAGTGGCTTCATCTGTATTTCTACCTTATCTACTGGTACTTTATTGGGTTTTTTCTTTATGTGTTTTTATTGTGTCGATCAGTTGTATTTAGGTTTCCTTACTGCCTGTATCTGTGAACTAGTATTAAGTTGATGTTTCCATATGTGTGACCATCTGCTTAACACCGGATCATGTTCAATGAGATCCTTCAATGCATCCTCTATGAAAATGTTTGTTATCTAATGCGGGATAGCCCACGCGTAGATCATTAATTATTTCATTCTTCGTCGTGTGTGATTGTGACCTACTGGCATAATTTAGGATATCTTTCATAAATGTTTTAAGTTCATCTTCATCTGGAATATCATCATAATTTGATGTCAGCCTTTCGTCACTCATGTTAATATCAGTTACAGCACATATTGTATAACCTGTACTATTTACCTGTCTCTGACAATTATTGCATTCTTTTATACTATCTTCATTCGTTTAAGTCTTTTTATCTGCCATACATGTATAGCTATCTCTTGTCATTATAATTACAGTACTGGTTTCTTCATCTTTGCTCATATAATAAGACTGTGTAGCTACGTCATTTAACACTATCCTGTCTGTTTCTACTCTAATATCATCTGTTTCAGTGGGTACAGTGGTTATGGCTACATCCTTCGTCTGTATTAAACAGCTTTCATCCATTGTAGTACGTACATGAACTGTATTTGTAACTTTTCTGAATACCTCCATAGCTGTACTTGCATCTTTCCTGCCTAACTCTGTATCTGTACTAGTGCTACTGTCTTTTACTAGTGTTATATCGGTGTTGGTTTGTTTATCTTTTCTACTACAAGATCCCTGTGTGGCTACCTCCTTTGTCTCATTTTTATGTCTTCGTCTGTCTTTGTCTGATTTCCTACTCACTATAGCATTTATTTCTTTCCTCTCAGTCCTAACCAATCTTTCAGTGTTGTGTGGCATATATCTGCCGTTATTTCCTTTAAAAGAGTTGTGCTGGTAGTTTTCTATATACCTTATGTCGTTGTAGGCTGTTTGTCTGATTTTATAACTCATGTCTGTATAGCGTCCCTGGTTTTGATATATGTTTCTTCTTACATGTTTCTCATTTCTATAACAAGAGTTCTGTGTCTCTCTAAAGTCTGTTCTATGATAAAAACTGCAATGTGTTCTCATATTTCTTTCTTGCCTCAACTCTCTACCTGACCTAGCTACTTCTCTCCTCAGATATCTGATCTCCCATTTCAGTATATCTATTTCATGTGTTTCTTCAATCTGTTGTGTCATTTCTCTAACATTCTCTCTGAAAAATCTCTGTATTATTCTCACTCTCTGAAATAATCAATAACTTCTAGTGAAAAAATATACTAACAAAGCAGTATAAATCAAACAAATATACACTGTAATGACAACAACAATCAAACTAATACATAACTTAACTGTCTCTTGTTCTTGGCCGAATACTCTGTCCCTCCGTCATTGATGTTGTCGCTCTTTGCGAATGTCTAATTAATATTCTCTATATACCACCATTATTAAAGAAACAATTGTTCTTTGCTTAAATCACATCAGTTCATTCTAGTACGTGACAGTCTATACATCGCCTTGTCCTATCCTCGTTGATTTCGTTGTTAATGTTGATAATGTCTGAGTTCTGATTACCACCACCGTTAGAAAGATCAAATGTTCTATGTCTGTCTAAATCACACAGAGTTTGGTTATAACATCAGCACGTGATCGCTAGTAGCTAACACTCCGCGTTGTGGCCGCTGACAAACCTTGGACTTCTCCTCCCAAATGTCGGGAAAAAGTCACCGGCGCAAATATAACATTTTCATATTGACGTATTGAGGTAGTGTTCTTCTGTCTTCGGGCCCCCTCCTATCTCTCTTCGTCTTCCTCGTTCCTCCTACTTGGTTAGTTCTTGGTTTTCCCTCGTTCTTACTACTTGGTTCCTCTTCTCTCTTCTTCGTTTTTCTGTTCCCACTTGGTTCCTCTTCTCTCTTCGTTGTTCTGTCCCCTAGTACTTCTCCGCTCTCCATTTTATCTTTAAGTCCAGCTTGATAGAATAACTAATAAGTATTTTGGCTCCACCCTTCAGATGTCTACTGGTTCCCATGCGCGTTCTGATTGTCCTTCATTCAAACTGCCTCGTTGCTTATATGTCGTAAGTCATTTGTCAAATAGGCCACACCTCTAAATACTTAATTGGTCAACTGGCCGACTTGGTCACTTCTTTATTTAAAACCTGTGTACAATCGCGTCACCTAACGCGCGCCACCTACCTGATGTCAAGTGTCAATTTCGTCTATACAGTTGTTATTTACCTAAGACAGTATCTTGCTATTTCGTGTCGGAGGTTTTATTGTGTCCTCGCTTTTCATTGTGTCTGCCTTTTCTATTCATCTTTTCTATTTTGTTTACTCGTGTCAACGTCCAGTCACTGCTTTGTTATCACTGAACCATCCTACTTTCTGGCGTCCTTTCTTTGTATTTCCTACATGTCGGTGTCACTGTTTACTTTTGTCCGCGTCTTATTCTAGTGTCATGGGAGTTCTATACCTTTCTCTTCCTTTCCTCGACCTTTTCTCTGTCACTATTCGATGTTACTATTTTCTTTACAGAATATTTTCATAATCATATTCATTAATGATAATAATAATAACTATAATCATCACTTACAAGGCTATGCTACATATTCTACACTATAGATAAGGAACTTCGTCAGATCTGTAAACAAATGAATAACAATAAAATGGAACAAAATTCACTCTAAATAATAATACAAATTATCTGTTTTGTTGAAAATAGCAGAACCTATTTTTAATGTGGATAAACTGTAAGCAGTGTTAATATCTTGCTAAGATAAGTATGTGCTGTTGCTAATTTTATTCCATAGTGTAATGAAGATGCTGTATAGGCATCATGTAACACTGTACCAATATTAAATGTATATGACAGCTTCTGATTCATAGCAACACGTTTCTTAAAGGTGGTACAATAAGATAGATCTGCAACTGAGACCTGGAGAGAATAGAGTGTTAGTGGCCATGCTTTCTGTTAATTTGTCGACACTCTGGAAGGTGATGTGGTCAGCATCAAGTGGCCATCTTAACTTCCCCTGTTCCATGAATAGCCAGGTGCCTATTTCTTCTACAAATGGGTTAACAGGTCGTGATGGAACATTGAGCATACCATGAGAGGCGAGTTAACCAATCACTTCGCTGGCTGGGCGACCTCTGGTCACATAGATCTCATTATTTTATATTACTTTTACTATTTCTATTACTTTCATTATTATTACTTACTATTATTATTACTGTAGTAGTTGTCGTCGTCTTTATCAAATTCCTTGATAAATGTGAATGTTTTATCCATGCACTGAATCAAAATAAATTCTCATTCATCAAAATCCTTGAAATTATGTCTTTTTTTCACTCAGTTTTATTGGTTTGTACTTAAACATATACTTATGCTTCATAGAGTACTGAAAAGCATTTGCTAAACTGAGACACACAGAAATTATAAGAATGCTGGAAGAGATCAATATAGATGGGAAAGATCTGAAACTCATCAAAAACATATACTGGCAGCAATCAGTAGCAATGAAGGTTGAGAACCAAATAGGAGCATTCCAAGACATAAAATGGGAGTGAGACAAGGGTGTGTTCTATCTCCTGACCTCTGCTCCTTGTACAGCGAAAACATAACGAGAAATATAGAGAACATGCCAGGAATATCAATTGGCGGGTACAACCTTAACAACTTAAGATATGCAGACGACACAGTTTTGATTGCTAAAAGTGAAGGGGAGCTATAGACTCTCTTCTGGACATCGTAGTTCGTGAAAGTAGAAGTAAAGGTATCAGTCTGAATAAAAAGAAGACTGAAGTGATGGTCATCTAAAAGAAAAGAATACTACTAAAATGTAGCATTACCATCGATGGCACAGAACTGAAACAAGTTGATAGATTTAAGTACTTAGGAACAATTATAACTGCTGATGGGAAATGTCACAACGATTTAAAAAGCAGACGCTCTCCAGGCCAAGTCAACATTCCAGAAAATAAGAAGCATATTGTGCAACACATCAATATCAATGGAAACAAGACTCCGAGTACTTAAATGTTACATCGAGCCAATTTTATTTTATGGATATGAAGCATGGTCTATGAATAAGAGAATACAGCGATAAATTGAGGCCATGGAAATGTCGTTCATAAGAAGGATATTGAAGGTACCATGGACAGCCAAGAAAACCAACGACGAAGTCTTAAGAGAGGCTGGTGTTAAAAGGTATATTACAGCAAAGATCAGAGGCAGACAAGTGAGATTTGTAGGACATTTTCTTAGAAGAGGAAAATTAGAACACATCGTGGCAACTGGAAAAATTGAGGGAAGAAGAGACAGAGGAATACAGGAGTTACTGGATGGGCTGTCAGTGTGGCTAGGAAGAAAGTCACCGGCGAATCTCATAATCAAGTCTAAAGACAAGGAATTGTGGAGAGAAATGATCGCCTACCCCACGAAGCACGGCACTTGATTGATTGATTGACTTAAATGTTACAGACTTCTATGCTTGCAGAATTTCTTCAGAATCTTAACTTTTTCTTGAACTGTTTTTCTGCGTTCTTGCACTGCTGCTATGTTTCTTCGTAGTTTTATAACAGCGAACTAATTTCTCTCGTTGTTACTTACCTTTACGTAAATGTATTTCTTACTTATTTTACCGTAACAAAAATAGGAGGAAAGATATAAAAACGAATATAAAAGCTTTATAAATAGAAAACTAGAACAGTTTACCTCGACATCAAAGATATTTTTGTATGTGTTTGTTTCATTTTCAAACTCTGTAAGAAGTCTCGGTGCATGTGTCACATTGCTTTTCTTGATGTGTATATTCTGATTACACATTTTCCTGGAATAGTTTTATCCGTATTGATTACTAGGACTCCTTATACAACATGTGCCCGTATAAGGTCTCGCTCTGTCCTGTAAAACGCTAAAACCTGCTCTGAATTTATGCGTGTCAACTTGTCATCAGAATTGACCCAATAACATCAAACAGAAAATCACTGTCTCTCTCTCTGTCTTTCTCTCTATTTGTCTCTCTCTCTGTCTCTATCTGTCACTCTCTCTGTCTCTTTCTGTCTCTCTCTGTCTCTTTCTCTGTTTCTCTCTCTTTGTCTGTCTCTGTCTGTCTGTCTCTCTTTCTCTCTCTGTTCTCTCTCTCTGTCTCTCTCTCAGTCCCTCTCTCTGTCTATCTGTATCTATGTCTCTCTGTCAGTCTCTGTCTGTCTCTCTCTGTCTGTCTCTCTCTGTCTGTTTATCTCTGTCTCTCTCTGTCTGTCTCTCTCTTTGTCTGTTTCTCTTAGTTTCTTTCTCTGTCTGTCTCCCTCTGTCTGTTTCTCTCTCTATGTCTCTCTCTCTGTGTCTGTCTCTCTCTGCCTGTCTCTGTATCTCTCTGTCTGTCTCTCTCTGTCTCTATCTGTTTCTCTCTGTCTCTATCTGTCTGTCTGTCTCTGTCTGTCTGTCTCTGTCTGTCTGTCTCTGTCTCTCTCTGTCTCTCTCTGTCTGTGTGTCTCTCTCTGTGTTTCTCTCTCTTTCTCTCTCTGTCTCCCTCTCTGTCTAAATCTCTCACTGTCTCTCTCCGTCTGTCGCTCTGTCTCTCTCTGTCTCTTTCTGTCTCTCTCTGTCTGTCTCACTCTGTCCCTCTCTATCTGTCTCTCTATGTCTCTCTCCGTCTGTCTCTCTCTCTCTGACTGTCTCTTTCTTTCTGTCTCTCTCTGTTTGTCTCTCTCTGTGTCTATCTCTCTGTCTGTCTCTCTATCTGTCTCTTGTTGTCTCTCTCTGTCTGTCTCCCTCTGTCCCTCTCTGTCTGTCTCTCTATGTCTCTCTCAGTCTGTCTCTCTCTCTCTGACTGTCTCTTTCTTTCTGTCTCTCTGTTTGTCTCTCTCTGTGTCTATCTCTCTGTCTGTCTCTCTGTCTGTTTCTCTCTCTTTATCTCTGTCTCTCTCTGTCTGTCTTTCTCTGTCTCTTTCTGTCTCTCTCTCTGTCTCTCTGTCTTTCTCTCTCCGTCACTTTCTGTCTCTGTCTGTCTGTCTCTCTATCTGTCTGTCTCTCTCTGTCTGTCTCTCTCTCTGTCTGTCTCTGTCTGTGTCTCTCTCTGTCTGTCTCTCTCTGTGTCTCTCTGTCTGTCTCTCTCTGTTTCTCTTTCTGTCTCTCTCTCTGTCTCTTGTCTGTCTCTCTCTGTCTTTTTCTGTCTCTCTCTATCTCTTTCTCTCTTTGTCTGTCTCTCTATCTCTATCTCTCTCTGTCTCTCTGTGTCTGTTTGTCTTTCTGTCTATCTCTCTCTGCTTGTCTGTCTCTCTGTCTCTCTCTATCTCTCTGTCTCTCTATCTCTCCATCTTACCAGAACCCCCTTTCTCTCACCCCTCACACACACACTCAACTCCGGCAGATTTGAATGTAGAATGTTCTTAAAACGTTTCTATGCTTGCTTAGCTTTTAACTATAATCTCTTCCAATATCTTTTTGATGTCGATTACATGTGTCCATGATTCACAAAAGTTATTCTAGACTGCTCTTACAGTCACCGAACTCGGTCAATTGTTTATTATGAGGACCAACAAAATTCTGTTTGGTAGATAGTCATTTATGTAGTTACAGTAGTATGTAGTTATTTTCTGTAGTCATTTATATATGTACGTATAAACTTTCTGTAGTCATTTATATATGTATGTAGTTATTTTTAGTCATTTATATATGTACGTAGTTACTTTCTGTAGTCATTTATATATGTATGTGGTTATTTTCTGTAGTCATTTATATATGTGTGTGGTTATTTTCTGTAGTCATTTATATATGTATGTGGTTATTTTCTGTAGTCATTTATATATGTACGTAGTTACTTTCTGTAGTCATTTATATATGTATGTGGTTATTTTCTGTAGTCATTTATATATGTATGTGGTTATTTTCTGTAGTCATTTATATATGTATGTGGTTATTTTCTGTAGTCATTTATATATGTACGTAGTTACGTTTGTTGCTTTATTGATTGCAAGATTTCACATTAGCTTTGTTGCTTGAGTGATTGTAAGGTATCACATTAGCTTTGGGCTAATGCTTCCTGCAGTCAGAAATTATGTGTTGCATGCGTGTGTTGTGTGTCTGTACATGCGGGTATTGTGTGTCTGTGCATGCGTGTATTGTGTGTCTGTACATAATATATTCAGGAAGTGAGAAACATGAACGAGGAGTAGGAATTATATTTGATGAAAAAACGGCAAGGACAATTGTAGGATATTTGAACATCTCGGACCGAGTCCTGCTAGCCCAACTGAAAGGACAACCAATAAACATAAATATTATACAAGTGTATGCTCCAACATCTGAAAGTTCTGAGGAAGATGTACATATATTTTATAATGACATAGAGACAGCACTAAAACACACAAAGTCACATGAAATTACCATAGTCATGGGAGATTTTAATGCCAAAGTTGGTAAAGAAAGAACTTCAGACATCGTTGGTGACTATGGACTGGGGGAGAGGAGTGACAGAGGTTATAAATTAATTGAATGGGCAAGAATACATAGCATGGTTGTAGGAAACACCTGGTTTAAACAACATCCTCGAAGACTGGCAACGTGGTGCAGCCCAGACAAAAAGACATTTAACCAGATAGACTACATATTAATCAACAAACGATTCCGCAATGCATTACTGACAACAAAAACCATGCCAGGAGCTGACTGCAATAGTGACCATAATCCACTCTGTGGAAAAGTTAGAATAAAGCTAAAGAAAGCAGGAAGAAAAGTGAGAAACATCAAACTGAATACAGAACTTCTTAAAAATGACCAAGAACTGCGAGAACAATACAAAGTTATTATAACAAATAGATACAATGCAATAGCAAGATAAATAGTATAGATGAACAATGGGAAATGTTAAGAGATTCTATCCACCAAACTGTTAAGGAGATAATACCACCGAAAAAAGAAGCCCCTAAAAATAAATGGATGACAGACGACATCTTAGGACTGATGGACAAGAGGAGGAGGAGTAAAAACAACGAGGAAAAATATAGCAAGATAAATAAAGAAATAAGACGCAAATGCAGAGAAGCAAAAGAAGTGTGGTTAAATGAACAGTGCAGACAGATAGAGGACACTCATAATAAAGACAGCAAAAACATGCATAAACGAATTAATGAACTCACATGCAGGAAAACAAAATATACCACAGGATGCCTGAAATCGAAAGAAGGTAAAATGTTAATGGGAAAAGAAGACATTGTGGACAGGTGGACAGAGTATATCGGTGAGCTATATGGAGGAGAAAGACCAGAATTAACACCAGATACTGAAAACTGTGATGGACCGCCAATACTTGAAGATGAAATCATAAATGCCATCAAACACATGAAGAAAGGAAAAGCGACTGGGCCTGATAATATAACAATAGAAGAAATAGAGGCACTAGAGGAGACAGGAATAAAAATAATAACCAAGTTACTGAATGATATTTACAACAGTGGTTATATTCCCAGTGACCTGATTAAATCCACGTTTATAGCACTACCAAAGAAACCAGGTGCACAGGAATGTGACGACCACCGGACTATCAGCCTCTCATGTCACATAACGAAGCTACTTCTGAGAATAATTATGAGAAGAACAAGGAAAAAGATAAAAATGGAAATAGCAGATGAACAGTTTGGATTTGTTGAAGGAAAGGGAACACACAATGCCATTTATGCTTTACGAACACTAACAGAAAGAGCTTTAGAAGTACAGAAAGATCTCTACTTATGCTTCATTGATTACACCAAAGCATTTGACAAGGTGAAACATAGTGAAATTATTAAAATGCTTGAAGACATCAATATAGACGGCAAAGACTTGAGGATTGTAAAACATCTATACTGGCAGCAAGAAGCAGCAGTTCGAGTTGAAAATGGAATTGGAAAATACCAACCTATAAAACAAGGGGTGCGACAAGGATGTGTACTATCTCCGGACCTTTTTTCTCTGTACAGCGAGAATATTCTAAGAACAATCATCACAGAACCAGGCATAAAAATTGGAGGATACAATATTAACAATCTTCGGTATGCTGACGACACAGTACTGATAGCAGAGAACCAACAAGACCTGCAAAATCTCTTGGATAAAGTGGCCAAAGAAAGTGAACAGAAAGGCCTTACTTTGAACATCAAAAAGACATAGACTATGGTTATATCTAAGAAACAGAATCCACCAGCATGCAGTATTCAATTAAACGGAACCATTCTAAAGCAGGTGCAGAAATTCAAATACCTTGGAGCAGTAATAACTTCAGATGGGAAATGCAAAACAGAAATTAGGAACAGAATAGGCCAAGCAAAGACTGCATTTCAGAGAATGAGAAAAATATTAGCCAACACATCGTTATCAATGAATGTTAGAAAACGAGTCCTAAAATGCTATATTGAACCTATCTTGTTATATGGAAGTGAATCATGGACAATAGGCAAGTCTGCACAAAAATCATTGGAAGCAGCAGAAATGTGGTTTATTAGAAGAATGTTGCGAATCCCCTGGACAGCAAAAATAACTAATGAAGAATGTATGAGAATAGCTGGAGAGATAAAAAACCTTGTCAGAAAGATAAGAGAGAGACAATGTACTTTCATAGGACATGCAATGAGAAGAGGGGGCATTGAAAATATTATAACAACAGGAAAAATAGAAGGAAGAAGATCAAGAGGAAGACCAAGAGAAATGATACTGGACAGTCTGACGGGATGGTGTGAGAGGAGATCACCAACTGAACTGATGGCCTGCATGAAGGATCGGGTACTCTGGAGAAGCATAATAGCCAACGCCAGTCGGCACGGCACCTGATGATGATGATGATGACGACGTGCGTGTATTATGTGTCTGTACATGCGTGTAGTGTTTGTGTGTACATGCGTGTGTTGTGTGTCTGTACATGCGTGTATTGTGTGTCTGTACATGCGTGTGTTGTGTGTCTGTACATGCGTGTATTGTGTGTCTGTACATGCGTGTATTGTGTGTCTGTACATGCGTGTGTTGTGTGTCTGTACATGCGTGTGTTGTGTGTCTGTACATGCGTGTGTTGTGTGTCTGTACATGCGTGTGTTTTGTGTCTGTACATGCGTGTATTGTGTGTCTGTACATGCGTGTGTTGTGTGTCTGTACATGCGTGTATTGTGTGTCTGTACATGCGTGTGTTGTGTGTCTGTACATGCGTGTGTTGTGTGTCTGTACATGCGTGTGTTGTGTGTCTGTACATGCGTGCATACGTGTGTAGACTGTCAGGATGAGACAAACAGTTGATTAAAGATACAAAGTTGATTGACATCCCACATCTTGCAGACAACAACTTTTATTTGGCAGACACAAGACAGGACACCAGGCTGGCAGTAGCGACAGTCAAAGAAATTATACGTCTTGCCGAGTTTAAATGAATAACTTCAGTGATGATGATGATGATAAAATCTCGTGGTTGTGATGATGAAGGAAAGTAAAAGCAGCTTCAGCTCACTCCATCCATGGAGTCGAGCATTTGGAACTTGCGTCCTCTCCGCGTCCTCTGACGTGACAGACGGACAGGGATGTTCGTATTTAACCAGATAAACTGTGATTGTTCACATCCAAAAGCAGGCAAGCTTGTGTCTGGTCTAAACACTTCAACAAGGAGACAATGATCTCTTACAAGTCACACAACCAACAGCGCTACACATTCATGGGAACAAACCCAGACTTACACACATTTTATCTATAGTTATACTTTTTATATTTTTATTTTCACCAGCTTTAGCGGGAGTCAGCTGACACCAAAATAGTATAACATAGTATAACAACATAGTATAACAACATAAAAAACACATTATAACAATATAGTATAACACAGTATAACAACGTAGTATAACACACTATAACACAGATCTGGAGTTGGACTCAACGAAGTTTTACTGTCAAACGAAGATCTGGTTTTCATGTGTAGTGATAGTTATGTATATCGTGTACTCAGATGTGATGTTCTTCACTGGTACATATTATCAGTTTTCACAGACAGCTTCATGCCTAAGTGTCAGAAGACAAGTTTTCCATTTACAGTGGGCGTCATCGAACCGTGGTAGTTTGTAAGTCTAGACATTACACCCACACGTGGATGATAAGATTACTACATCACACCCACACGTGGATGATAAGATTACTACTACATCACACACACGTGGATGACACGATTACTACTACATCACACCCACACGTGGATGATAAGATTACTACTACATCACACACACACGTGGATGATAAGATTACTACTACATCACACCCACACGTGGATGATAAGATTACTACTACATCACACACACACGCGGATGATAAGATTACTACTACATCACACACACACGTGGATGATAAGATTACTACTACATCACACACACGTGGATGATAAGATTACTACTACATCACACCCACACGTGGATGATAAGATTACTACTACATCACACCCACACGTGGATGATAAGACTACTACTACAAGACAAATTTAGTGTTTATTTAAAACAGCAATCTGTGTGACGAGGAATGTAGGAGGCAAAAACAAATATCCATCTTCTTGACTTGACACGACTTTATAGTTATACACATCTGATAGAAAATATTTGGTGAGACACAGTTTGCCTAACAGCCAATCAGAAATCATTTGATTCAACATAAAGATCTGAAACTCAGTTTTCTATCACCTAATGTAACCCAAGATTCAGAAATAATAGAAACTTTCTACAGGCCAGCAGTGATGAGGAAGATGAATCAAAGTGTAGAGTTCTACTTCTATAAAATCTACCGCCCAACAATATAATGGGTATCTAGCATAGTTTAAGCATGGATTCAACTCGAATAAGTAATAGCTACTTTCCTTACAGGCTCCACTACTCAACAATGTAGCCAAGCATTAGCATAGCATGTAGAATTCAAGACAGTTTTAATATTTGCATACAAGCTAATTTCTCCGGACATGGTCAGATTATACAAATCCATGAGCAGTTTAAAACGCTCTCTTCTGGAGTCCAAAAAAATATTTCCTCATAAATTAGCACCTACTCTCTCTTTCTTGAACCTTTCACTTAGAAGTACAGAATTATTTCACTCGATTGCACCAATCAAAACATGGCATGCTCACTAAATCTGCATAAACTGACCAATAAAACAACTGATATCTGCACACGGAATCAGCTCTACAAACCGCCCGCTGTTCTCAAAATACATCTTTCACCCCGCCCCCCCCCCCTTTTTTGAACATTTCACTGTAGATCAACACTTTAAGATATCGAGTTTGGTCAAACAAGGTTCAAAGTTCAATAGTTTTTCAGGTTACGGTATAATGGACCTTAACCCACAAGACAGACACACAAAATAGCCCCACCACTCCTGCTCTATAACAAGGAGAATCAAACTCAAGCTATTAATTTGTCTTGAGAATGTACATGGTTATTATTTTCTTAGTTTCTACTTAAGCATGAAGAAAAACCAAGAAACAAAACAAAGTCCGGGGCTGACATAGAATCTAATTCCTTTTATTTCCTACTTGTCCTCCGTTCTTCTTTTCTCTTCACATACTAATCTTTATGTGGGAAACTACAGCCTTCCAGTGACTTGACAGTTTGACTCTGTGATAGCATGGATTCATCTTTTACTACATTTCAGTCTCAAGTTCCATCATTTTCACCACGCTATTTATAAACAGAAAACTGGTGCAGCAAAAGTGCACGAGGGCGGACAATTCAGTGCACAAGTCTGAATTTTTGTATTCTCTGAAAATTATTTTGTTCTGAGTATATGGGATTTACGGGAAAATGAATCCATCTAGGAAAAAATGATTCAATCAAATGAAGTGCAACGTGACTTATGTCACATGATCATGACTGTATATAATAGTGAAGTCTTCACTTGATCGTCTCACATTTTGCTAGAAAAAAAAGACGACAGATCTTCTCAAAGTTTCAGGAAGCTCTTGGTTTGTATAGAAAATCCTTGTCTGTTGTTTCATATTTGTGTTTTGAGAACTCGCCTTTTGGCGTATTTTTATGGCTACCTTTTTCGCTATTAGATTTGTTGCAGGAATTAGCTACTTCAAGTTACTGCGTATAGCAAGAGCAGCACTGCTAACAGCAGAAGAAACGAAGTAGATATTGCACTCATTAGATACAACGACTGTTTACGTTCGCTACCGTGTGTCTTAGTTAGAAATGAAACATAAACAATAGATAAACATTTGTACATAATAGTTTACAAGTAATTACAGCTTTATAAACCTGATCGTTTAAGCTTATTTCGTGGTCCATAATTTCTGTGAAGTTGTACCGCAGCTGATGATTTTCCTGAATGTTAATTATATTCAGTCATTAAGAACAAGAATTTAAAATATTATCTGCATCTTTTACCTAAATTATGCTTCTATAATTATTTAATTTTCGTCTTTTTAGCACGTAACTGTAAATAACACTGGTCTATAAAATTCAAGTTTATAGAAATTTAAACATTTTCTATTACATCTATTGGTTTGTCTTGCACTGGATCATAACATGACTTCAGATTCCCCCCCCCTCCCCCAAATCATGCATAGTTTTTTCCTGCAAACTACACAGACATTTTTGGGTGAAGTGACAAGATTGAACGAGTAGATTGAGTTTAATTCTATGACATATTCAAGAAAAATAACTAATCTGTGACAACATCTCAGTAAATTCGTTACCACTGCTGTTCTAATATAGTAACTTTAGACAAACGTCTTGCTGTGCCTCTTTCTTGTGCTAATGAGGCTGTACGATGTTTCTGGATTTTCACAATGAATCATCCAGAAATAGTCGCCCATCATATTAACAACCAGCAATAGTCGCCCATCATATTAACAACCAGCAATAGTCGCCCATCATATTAACAACCAGCAATAGTCGCCCATCATATTAACAAGCAGCAATAGTCGCCCATCATATTAACAACCAGCAATAGTCGCCCATCATATTAACAACCAGCAATAGTCGCCCATCATATTAACAACCAGCAATAGTCGCCCGTCATATTAACAACCAGCAATAGTCGCCCATCATATTAACAACCAGCAATAGTCGCCCATCATATTAACAACCAGCAATAGTCGCCCATCATATTAACAACCAGCAATAGTCGCCCATCATATTAATAAGCAGCAGTAGTCGCCCATCATATTAACAACCAGCAATAGTCGCCCGTCATATTAACAACCAGCAATAGTCGCCCATCATATTAACAAGCAGCAGTAGTCGCCCATCATATTAACAAGCAGCAATAGTTGCCCATCATGGAAATATTCAATTGACCTTGGTATCTTTTTTTCATTTTCTTAACATCTTGGTGGAAGCATTCTCCTTGATCCTTGCTGACTGCACCAACATTTTTCTGAGAAAAAATCCAAATGCTCATGCAAGAAATGAAGTTTTAAGCTCATTGAACATTCCAAGTTAAAAAAAAATTCCAGAACGTTTTCTACAATGACTACATATTCAGGGTCCTTTTTTTTCCCAGGAATTTATTTTTTAAAGCGATATTGGCCCCTTTCTCGATTCCTGTGATCGAATAAGAGTTTAATCTAACATCCATTTTTTAAAATATATATCTCTCTCTCTCTGAACCTTAAGTGCCCAGGGCACATGGGGCTTCCGCAAGGGTTTTCCACAAATGCCTGTCCTTCGCCTTTTTTTCTGCTCTTGCCCAGGTGAGCCCTCTATTGCTCAACATCCTTTCTGTTGTTCTTCTCCATGTCTTTTTTGGTCTACCCTTACTTCTGCTCCCCTGTGGTGTCCATCTTAGTGCTATTTTTGGTAGTGAGTTGTCAATCATTCGGAGCACATGTCCCAACCATCGCCAGCGTCTTTACTCAATAATTGTTGTCAGTGGTTTCATCTGCATTTCTGCTAATAAGATGTTATTTCTTATGGTGTTTGGCCAAAATATATTTCTAATTCTTCGTCAACATTTAGTCTGGAAAGAATTCAACTTGTTTTCTATGGTTTTGGTGATTTTCCAGCATTCACTTCCATAGAGTAGTACACTTAGAACATTACTCTTAAATATCCTGATTTTTATATTTATGCTTAGTTTATTTGATTTCCGTATATTCTGCAGCATTGCAAAAGCCTGGTTTGCTCTAATAAGTCTGCTGTTGATGTCCTCTGTGATGTCTCCATTTTCTACTACTCTGCTGCCAAGGTATACAAATTCGTTGACCTCCTCCACTAACTTGTTATCTACTCTGAGTACATTTCTGTTGTTCACATTTTGCTTCATTAACTTTGTCTTTCCTACGTTGATCTTTAGTCCTATGTTGTTTGCATTCTGAGTTAGCTTGTTTATTTTATCTTGCATATCTTTGTGACTGCTTGATAATAGACAAATGTCGTCCGCAAAGTCAAGGTCCTCCAGCACTGTGTCAAGGGTCCATTGTAATCCTCTGCGTTTGTCTGATGTTGCCTCCTTCATTAACCAGTCTACTGCCAAGATAAATAATGTTGGTGATAGTACACATCCCTGTTTCACTCCTGTTTGTACCCTAAAGCTGCTGGAGGTATGTTCACCACAGATCACTTTGCACTGAAAACCCTCGTATAGGGCTTTGATTACATTAACTATTTTATGGGGGAGGCCATGCCATCTTAGGATTTTCCACAGTGCATCTCTGTTGACACTGTCAAAGGCTTTCTCAAAATCTATGAATAATGCATATGTTGTACTATGCCACTCATTTGCCTGTTCTAATATTTGTCTAAGTACAAATATGTGGTCTATGCATGATCTTCCTTTCCTAAATCCTGCCTGCTCTTTCCGAAGTTTTTCCTCAAGTTTTGGTACAATTCTGTTGATGATTATTCTGCAAAATACTTTACTGGTGAGTGGCAGTAGGGTAATGCCTCTCCAGTTCCCGCAATCTCTGAGGTCACCCTTCTTTGGTAGTTTTACTATAAGACCAGTTTTCCACTCCTCTGGGGCTTTCTCAAAAAGGCTTTGCTCTCTCCAAAAGCGAGCAGTAAAGCTTATAAGTGACAAAGATCAAGCACAATCAACTAATCATCACAAACGTATCAAAATACTACCTCTTAAGAACAGGTTCCTCTTCAACAAGGCCAAGTTAGTACATCAAATTCTTTCACGGCATGCCCCACCTTATCTATGGAACCTGTTTAAATTTAACCCAAAGTGCAGCCAACGCTTGAACAACATATGTCTTCCAAAACCTAGACTTGATCTTTACAAGAAAAGCTTTAGTTATTCTGCTGCTCATCTTTGGAATACCCTCCCATCCTATATAAAAAATATAAATTATACTCCTTCCTACAACTACAAGCTTTCCCAATATCTATTTGATGTCGACTACATGCCTCCATGAATTATAAAACTTAAAAGTTATCTTAAGCTGCTCTTACAGACACCGAATACAATTAATTGTTTTCTGAATAGTCCCGAAAATTTTGTTTAGTAGATAGTCATTTATAATGTATATAGTTATTTCTGTACTGAGTGAATGTGTAAGAGCGAAACGTAAATGTTATATTTTATTTTATGTCTCTCAGCTTCAATGTTAGTTATGTTTGTTATATGAACAGCATATTTGTAGAATGTCTGGAATAGAGTGAAAGATGTATGATAAAGGGCAGAATGTCAGACGGGCCTGCGTGCCCAATTCTTAACCCTTTTGAAATAAAGATCAATCAATCAATCAATCAATCTCTCTCTCTCTCTCTCTCTCTCTTTCTCTTTATCTCTCTATCTACATCTCTCATTGATGAGCATTTAACTTGGAATTCTCACGTACATAACCTAACAAACTTGATTGCACAGAAAGTTTACCAATTAGCCACAATTAAACACTTTATCGACAGAGACACAAGAAAGATATACTACATATCACACATACAAACACACTTAGATTACTGTTCCACAATCTGGGATGAATGCTCAGTCTCAAACACAAAAAGGCTCCACTCACTTCACAAGCGAGCATTAAATCTGATTTATGACAAACACCCAGTACAGACTGTAGATCAGCACGAACAACTCAAAATTCTACCCCTCAAAAATAGAATCATTTTTAACAAAGTTAAGTTTGTTCACAGAATTCTGTCGCACAATGCTCCGCCTTATTTGTGGTCACTGTTTACGTATAACACTAAACATAGCCAGCGTTTAAAAAACTGTCTTCTTCCTAAACCCAGGATTGATCTGTACAAGAAAAGCCTTGCATACTCTGCAGTACAGTTCTAGAACACCCTCCCCTACCATTTAAAATCCATTGGTAATACTTCATCCTTTAACTCAAACCTGTTTCATTATTTACTTGCATGTAATTATATGCCTTCATATAATAACCACCACTCTCTCAACACATGACTCGCCAACCATCAAGTACTAAAATGACATAGTTCGAAAAGTAACTTGTTAGATATTGTTAGAAATTATTTTAATGTTTGTTAAGAAAACATATGTTAGAAGATCTGTATTTACAATGTATTTCTGATTATGTATATGTCTGTGTGAGAGCTATTTTATTAGGTTAATTACTTCTTCTCTTTTACTTTGAATGTAATAGTTAAATCTTACACTCTTTTGATATGTTTTTTCCTAATTTAATTTGTATATTTGTACTAAATCAAGTGTGTGGGAAGAATGAAAGATGGAGTGATGAAGGGCAGAATGTAAGACGGGCCTGCGTGCCAAATTCTTTACCCTTTAAAAATAAAGATTATTCATTCATTCATTCATTCATTCTCTAAATCCCAAATTTGTTGTAATATCCGGCAAAGTTGTTTTGGTGTTTCTGTTTCTTCTGCTTTCAACATCTCCGCAGTCACTTCATCTTCACCTGGTGCCCTGTCTGATTTTAGCTTCTTTATCGCCTCCTTTACTTCATTTATTGTTATTGGTCCTGTATTGATGTTTAGTTCCGTTTTTGCTTCAGGTATGTCTATTGTTTGTGCTCCTTGTGTTCTGTTTAGTAGGGTATTAAAGTGTTCCCTCCATCTTTCAATTTTTTCTCTTTCTCCACTGACCAGTTGTCCATTTTGTGTTCTTACTGCACTTTCACATCTTGTGTTGAAGTTACCTGTCATCTGCTTTGTGATTTTATATATGGTTTTCATGTCATTTGTATATGCTGCTTTCTGTGCTGTTTCTGCTAAGTTGTCATAATATTGACGTTTATCTTGACGGCATGATTCCTTCACTTCTTTGTCTTTTTGTGCATAGTTACTTAAAACTCTTTCTTTAAGCCGTTGTGATTTGGTGTTCAGTAATTTTCCCTTGATTTCTTTTCTTTGCTCTATCTTTTCCCATGTGGTCTCGCTTATTCATTCCTCTTTTCTCCTTTTCCGATATCCTAGCACCTCTTTTGCTGTTTCCTGCAGTGTTTTATTGAACTCTAATATGGACATTTCTGCTTCGTCTTGTAGGACACTGAAGCGGTTCTTAAGTACTATTGAGAATTCATTTCTTGTTTGCTGGTCTATCAGTTTTCTTGTATCAAAATGTATCTTTCTGTGTTCTCCGATTTTGGCTTTCCTTAATTTTAGTTTTATTTTTGCTACCAGAAGGTTGTGATCACTTCCTACATCTGCTCCTTTCCTTGCTCGCACATCTTGTAGTGACCGTTTCCACTTGTTGTTAATTAGTATGTGATCAATTTGGTTTTCTGTGGTTTTATCTGGTGACCTCCAAGTCACCTTATGGATGTTTTTGTGTTGGAAAATTGTCCCTCCGATGGTCATCATGTTTTCTTCACAGAAACTGCACAGTCTTTCTCCATTTTCATTTATTTCTCCGATTCCTTCTCTTCCCATGATTCTTCTTCTATCTTCATTTCCTTCACCTACTTTTGCATTGAAGTCGTCCAAGATGAGTAGCATATCATGCTTGGGTATTGTTTCTACTGTTGCTTGGAGGCTGTTGTAAAAATCTTCTTTTAATTCCTCTTCAGCTGCTTCTGTTGGTGCATAACAAACTATAATAGACAGCTTCGTGAATCTTGAGTTGAACCGTGCATATAATAATCTCTCATTTATTGGGGTCCATTTCAGCAATGCTCTTGATGCTTCTTTTGTTGTAATCAATGCCACTCCTCCTTCATGAAGATCTTCTTTACCTGACCATATTATTGTATCTTCTGTGTGCTGTGTTGTTAATTTCCTTTTGCCTTGTCCTGTCCATCTTGCTTCTTGTATTCCTAGTATGTCTAATTTGTATCTGTGCATTTCCTTGATGGTTTGTGCTAGTTTTCCAGTCTGGTTTAGTGTTCTTACATTCCAGCTGCCTATTTGCATCTTATGTTTAGGTTCCAGGAGGTCTGCAGTCGGGCTGGGGACTTCCAGTGGCTGGCTTTCATCCACAACCTTCATGGGCTCAGTTTCCTGATACGCATTTCTCCTTCCACTTTCATTTGCTTTTTCCCTTGCTTCCGTTTCTGTAGCAGTCTGATAGTTTTTTTACCAGATAGGGTTGCTGGCCCTATGCTGAACCCTCCTTAGTCGCCTTTTACGATCATGCATGGTAGGGTACAGTGGTCCTATTCTTTGCAGATCCCGGGTACCACACGGGGTTTTTTAAAATATATAGTTTCGCAAAAATGCCTTCCTTTAGCCTGGCTTGTGAGAGGTGAGAACATTTACTAGACAAGTACTGAAAGCAGTTTCCACTAGCTGGCAATGTGTTAACAAATTCCTTCATGATGGCTAAATTTATATGAAGTGCTGCTAGAATCAGTAAGACCTGGAGGCAAAATGTTCTTGGCAGCCAGTGTTTCCTCCCCAGTATTAACTTTTTGCTGGCCATCCCATTCACGTAAGAAACGTGGGAACTTACCGTATGCACCCTGATGGCCAAGAAGAATAGTCAATACTTTCAAGTCCCCACATATCTTCCATTCATGAGCAGCATATTTTATCTTTGTGAGGACTAGTTCTAAATTCTACAGCTAAACAGCTGGGATTTGAAGGTCTTCCTTGAGCCCATCACATAAAAGCAGGAAATCCTGCTAGTACTACGACATGGTTTGACATGTAGTGCCCTCTGCTATCTTGAAGTGTCTAAGTCATCAAACGATACAAGAATCTCAGTCACACAAACTGGGCTCAAGCAAGAAATAGGAACAGTGTATTTCTACAGTGACACTGTGCTATTACATGTTGTCGTTGCCTGTAAGGATCGGTATTAATAACTGACTAAAAAGGCAAATTTGTCGCATTAGTACTCCCTAGGTGACACAACAACACGACCAGGTCACTACCATACAAAAGTGTCACTAGTGTCATAATGAAAACGTTGACTGAACTTCCACTCACACCACAGACCTAACAGTAGGAAACTCCATAAAGATAATCAGACACAAAGCATGATATTACAGATCACAACATTTATTGGCTGGGAAAAATGGAGTGTGAAATACTGAGGACGAAAAAAGGAAGGTACTGCCAACATGGCAGGGTGATCAGCAATTACTTCACAGGACTTCCCTGCACGTAGTCCATGCTATGGAGAAGAAAAAATGTATGAAATAGTCTCTTACAATGTAAACCAACTACTTAGAGCTTCAGAATTTCCACAAAAAAAGACATTAGAAACACACATAACTTCCAAAGACGAATACAGTTCTGTCATAACAAGGACAAGCATATTACTGCTTACATTTCAGTACAAAAAACTTGTCTCTACGGACATTATTTCTACTTCGACTAAGTCATACTTGAAGACTGCTTTAACTGAACTGCTACTCAAAACTATAACTATTAGCAACATCTCAACAAGCTAGAGTCATATCCAAAAAATGCTCATCAAAATGGTCCAAACTAATGCAAAACTAATACAAAACTGATACTAAATTCTAACGCTGAAACTCTACTGCCCTATGATCCCCTGAATAAATTACTCATAAATCATCCCACAACTCCCGAACACTCCATGCCGAAAAAGTAACTTCACGTGAAGTTCTCTGTTTCTTCACGTGAAGTTCTCTGTTTTTATGACCTTTGGTTATCTTAGTCAAACATCTTCCTAAAACTGTTACTAAATTTAGTCTGTTGTGTCAACAACAAACACTCCAGTCAAAATTTCCCCGAGCTGAGACAACATGAGCATTTCTAAAAATAGCCATTACATCATAGCAATAACAAGGGACTGAATCATAACTGCCCTTACTTTTTAACCTTATTACTTCCCTTAGACAAAGCAAAAAATTCAATATTTATTGATCTCACAGTATACGTTCACACAGCCCTGATCTGGCAGCATGTGACTGCCATATCTCCGGTCCACGTGATGAGGCTCTGCGCGGTCCCAGTTTGATCTGTAAATAAAGAGACTAAGAAAGCGATGCAGACCTGAATCCGGCAGCACCTAAAAAGCTTCTTCTAACAAGGAATGCCTTTGAACGTAAATGCTACAGAAGAGTTCTCCAAATATCGTGGACACAAAAAAGAACAAATATATCTATAGTACAAGAGCTTAATATTGAAGAAGGCTGACTAGTAAAGAAGATTAAAGAGAGAAAACTTAAATAGTGTGGACACATTAAACGTCATGATAATCTAGAGAAGACCGTATTGGAAGGATACATAATGGGAAAAAGGAAAAGAGGAAGACCAAAACGAAGATGGCTGCAAGAAATCGTTGACGATCTGCAAATGGATGCAGCAGCAGTGGCAGGCCATCTTGCTCACAACCGAGAGGCCTACAGGAGTGCTGTTTGGGAGGCAAAATTCCGCAACGGACATGCAAATGAATGAATGAATGAACAAGGAATGAATAACAGAAGTTCGGCCTACGTGGGACTATGTGGATAAGTGATATAACTGTTGTGTCATGTGCTCAGTTGACAGCTGAACTGGATTGAGAGTTGCCTTTACTTTTTGATATCGAGACAGAGCATGACATCGGTGGTTAGGATACAGTTCAGTTAATAGTGTGTAGCGAAACATTTATTTGGCTTTAAAAGATGTTATATTTCTTTTGCTGTGTCTCTTTTCAGTGTGTACAAACTCTCTCAGGTCTCTCTGAAGTACCAGCTAGTGAAAAGTCTGAACCATCTCCTACTTGTGCTAAGCAGAAATGTATGTCTGGATTATTTTTGGTGTTCTCATGTTGGCATTTTTCGTTGTTGAAAGTAGGTATCAAATGTGTATATTAAGTATTATAGCACCATCCCTGTTACGATTGTTGCAAATGTTCAGTCATGCATCTTTTTTAAGGACAGACATAAAGTTTACAAATTGAGCTTATTTCTTATATATTTTAACAATATTTGTTTCGGGTTTTAGTCTCATTTTATCTGGGTTTTTTTGAATGGCTTTTTTCATTTCTGATGGTTCTAAGGACTGTACTAGCCGGAGGTGAGGTGGAGGATAAGCTCTCCCCTCCAATTAAATGTCTCCAAGACGTGCGTCTCAAATAGTCTCTGACAGTCCAAGTCCAGCTCCTGGCCTTCTCGTGGCGGAACTGTTTAAACTGACAGGAGAAGGAACGAAAGGCGAGTATCTGGCACCTGGAAACCAGACTCTTCGGGTAGATGAGACTCGATAGTCTTGGCTGATAGCTCATTTAGGAGAAGGAAAACTCTGATTTCAAACCCCCTGCTGCCTTGTAGGGTAGGCTCTGACCAGAGTCAAAGGCTAGTGGAGTAAACCATAAACAAACTAGTGGAAGGCAAGGGGAAACCAGCACTGTACATTCCCAAGAACAATCATGACAATCCACAATTCTTTGAATTATAACGAAGCTAATGGGGGTTCTAGTGGAACTACCTCGCCCGGTAGGGACCATCACGTGCGACAGGTGATACCAGATCGTCATCCAGCTACTGTACGCAAAGAAAACACAAGTAACACCACAGTAATAGCAACATGGAACATTAACAGAACCTGGAAAACTGGAAACATCGAACAAAAAATGAATAGAATGGAAATTAATATCCTTGGTTTTTTGTGAAATGAGATGGACTGAAGCAAGAAGCAGATATCATAAAGACTTTACAATAATATATTCCGGGGGAAACCAGCATAGAAATGTAGTTGGCATAACAGTGGATAAGCAGACAGCAAGAACCGTGAAAGGTTTCTGGTGCATATCGGACAGAGTGTTAATGGTTAAATTACAGGGCCACCCAACAGACACAAATCTCATCCAAGTATACGCACCAACTTCAGAAAGCTCCGATGATGAGATAACATAATTTTACAACAATCTGGACATGGAAATGAAACAGTGCAAACCACGGGAAGTAAACTTTGTGCTGGGTGATTTAAACGCGAAAGTAGGGACTGAACAAGACAATGAAGCTACTGGCAAGTATGGACTAGGAATCAGAAACAGAAGAGGAGAAATGTTGATTGAGTGGGCAGAAAAGAATAAAATGATAATAGGAAATACTTGGTTTTAACAACACCCAAGACGACTATGAACATGGAAAAGCTCAAATAATAACATACGTAACCAGATAGATTACATTATGATCAACAGAAGATTCAGGAACTCACTAATATCCGTGAAAACAAGACCAAGCGCAGACTGCAATAGTGACCATATCATAGTCGTAGGAATGGTGAGAATCAGACTAAAGAAGTTAATGATAGGAGCTAAGAACAAAGAACTAGATAGAGAGCTGTTACGGAAAGATAAGGCAGTACAAGAACAATATAGGACCATAGTACATAATAGTTATAATGCTATAGAGAAGGTTGAAACGATTGATGAACAATGAAATATGCTCAAAGACTCTATTCAGTAAACATCTATATAAATCCTACCTCCAAATAAACGACACGCTAGACATGGGTGGATGACAAAAGAAATTTTGCAACTAATGGATCGGAGAAGAAGTCTTAAGGAAGATAAAGATGAATGTGACAAAATAAATAAAGAAATAAGACACAAATGCAATAAAGCTAAGGAGGAGTGGCTAAATAAGAAATGTAATGAAACAGAGACACACCATCATGGAAACACAAGAGATATGGACAAACAAATAAAGGAGGTAACAAACAAAAGGGCATACCACAAGACTGGTTGCCTGAACTCAAAGGAGGGGCATACAATAATGGACAGAGATGAAATAATGGCACGACTGAGCGAATACTCCAGAGAACTCTATGAGGAAAATACAAGGAAATAGATATACGAAATAATAATGAAGGGCCTCACATATTAAAAGCAGAAGTGGAAGAAGCCATCAAACACACGAAAAACAACAAAGCACCAGAACCAGATAAAATCAGCAAAAAAAAATTGGAAGCATTAGGAGAGCTTGGCATAGAAATAATTACCCCATTGCTGAATGGCATTTAAAACAGTAACTATGTCCCATCAGACCTATTGCAATCAGTTTTCATTCCATTCAATTCAAGTGCCATGCCACATGTAGTAGGCGATCATTTCTCTCCACAATTCTCTGTCTTTAGACTTGATTATGAGATCCGCTGATGACTTTCTTCTTAGCCACACTGACAGACTATCCAGTAACTTCTCTCTCTCTCTCTCTCTCTCTCTTTCTCTCTCTTCTTTTAATTGCCCTATCAAAGAAACAAGGTGCAGTTGAATGTGAAGACCATCGAACCATTAGTCTTATGAGCCATGTTACCAAAATCCTACTTCGTATTTTTATGAGAAGAGTCAGGAACAAAATAAAAGCAGGTATGGCTGAAGAACAGAGCGGCTTCGTCGAAAGAAAAGCTACAAGTAACGCCATATATATAATAAGAACATTGATGGACAGATCAATAAAAGTAAATATGGTCCTATATTTATGCTTCATAGACTACCGTAAAGCATTCGATAAAGTGAGACACACAGAAATTATAAGAACGCTGAAAGACATCAACATGCATGGGAAAGATCTGAAACTTATCAAAAATATATATTGGCAGAAATCAGAAGCAATGAGTGTTGAGAACCAAATAGGAGCATTCCAAGACATAAAAGTAGGAGTGAGACAAGGATGTGATTTATCTCCTGACCTCTTCTCCTTGTACAGCGAAAACATAATGAGAAATATAGATAGCTTGCCAGGAATATCAACTGGTGAGTACAACCTTAACAACTTAAGATATGAAGACGACACAGTTCTGATTGCTAAAATCGAAGGGGAGCTACAGGCTCTTCTGGACGTCGTGGATCGTGAACGTAAAAATAAAGGTTTCAGCCTGAACAAAAAGAAGACTGAAGTGATGGTCATCTCAAAGAAAATAATATCACCAAAATGTAGCATTACCATCGATGGCACAAATCTGAAACAAGTTGATAGATTCAAGCACTTAGGAACGATTATAACAGCTGATGTGAAATGTTACAAGGGAATAAAATGCAGACGTGCTCAAGCCATTTCAGCATTCCAGAAAATGAGACGCATCTTGTGCAACAGATGCATATGAACGGAAACAAGATTCTGAGTACTTAAATGTTACATCGAGCCAGTTTTGTTTTATGGATGTGAAGCATGATCTATGAATCTATGAGTGCAGCCAGAAATGAATACCATAGAGATGTGGATTATAAGACGGATGTTGAAGGTAGCATGGACAGCTAAGAAAACCAACGAAGAAATCTTAAGAGAGGCTGGAGTTAAAAGTCAAATTACAGCAAAGATCAGAGGCAGACAAGTGAGATTTATAGGTCATCTTCTTAGAAGATGAAAATTAGAACACAATGTGGCAACTGGAAAAATTGATTGAAAAAGAGACAGAGGAAGACAGAGAGAGAAGTTACTGGATGGGCTGTCAGTGCGGCTAGGAAGAAAGTCACCGGCGGATCTCATAATCAAGTCTCAAGACAGGGAAATGTGGAGAGAAATGATCGCCTACGCCACGTGGCACTGCACTTGAATTGAACTTTTCATTTCATAACCAGAGACAGCTACATAACTTCCTATTATATGAACAGAAATGAAGGTAACAGACAAATATTCTTACTCTGAACTTGGTTTTGAGCCCAGTATCCGCGACTCAAACGTGTAGTGCTACATTTTATCACCAGCCAAACAGTTTTTGTTGATGTTTGACAGTCTTACAGTTCATGTTGATATTCAGTCATGTTACATGTAAGGAAAATTCAAATACATGTCATATGTAAGTTAATTTGCTTTGTGAAACTTAATGATTGATCGCGATACCTGATATTTTGCAGTATTTTAATTACTGACATCTCACATCAATGAATAATTTTATTGATTCATTTTTATTCACGATGTTCGCTTCATAATACCCCAAAATAATTTTATGCAGAAACATTTTACATGCATATTGATAATATCCCTCACACGTTATATATTATAAAACATAAAAGACAAGATCAATGTTTTATCCATTTTATTAAACACCTTTAACACAGTTTAAATAACAGTTAACCAGCGTAACAGTTAGTAACATCAAGAAGAAAGATTTGAGAAATAATTATGTGGAGAAACAATATGGACTCAGGAATCTTCAGGACAGTGAACGATATTGACGAAGCATTACACAAATGGTTATGACTATATATGCGATAATTTCTGACTAGTAGAAATACGATTGCTAGTAAACTGAATGGTAAAAATAAATTATATGAAACAAAAGAGTAAAGGATATTAAATAAGAGTAGTCAACATTTCAGACTACATCATGGTTAGTGGGGAGGGTACACAAAATTGTGAGGGAAATTATTGAATGCTCTTAAAATATCAACGATGATAAAGAGAATTATGAGTGAATTATACCTCTTGCAGGGGCCAGCGAAGGCAAATTGAATATTTTCCCCAGAGCAACTAAGACTGAATAAAATAAAGTTCAAGAACAAGATGCTCTTGTTTCAGGTAATTAAAGCAGAACTTTCATGTTGACAGAAATACTGACAGAAACACACATTGTTGTGATTTTTATTTATTTATTTATTTATTTTTGGAACACTCATATCCTAGAAAGCTCACGTAATCAACACACACGATAATCTTTACTACACACTAAACCAAGAACTCCATTGTGAGAAGCGGACAACATGATCGTTACTACAGACTAAATCACGAACTCCATTGTCAGGAGCACACAACATAATTGTTACTACACACTAAATCAAGAACTCCATTGTCAGGAGCACACAGCATAATTGTTACTGCACACTAAACTACCGACTTCATTGTGTGGAGCACATAACATGATCGTTACTACACACTAAACCAAGAACTCCATTGTGATGAGCACACAACATAATTGTTAGTAAAGTAAAAAAAGTAAAGGTAACCCTGTCATGCCTTAGAGGCACATAGGGATATGGTGTTAGTGCCCATATTTTCCTTGACCTGTCAGCACACTAGAGGGTGATATGGTCAGTATCACGCCTGGCTGCCTTTTCTTCCCAAACTCCAGGAGAAGTCAGGTCCCATTTCTACAGTTGGGTGACTGGGGCTCCTCCAGCCGGATTCGAACCCCGACCTTCGTCATGAGAGAACAGTGCACTAACCAATTCGTCTCTCAAACATAATTGTTACCACACACTAAACTACTGACTTCACTGTGTGGAGCACACAACATAATTGTTACCACACACTAAACTACCGACTTCATTGTGTGGAGCACACAACATAATTGTTACTACACACTAAACTACCGACTTCACTGTGTGGAGCACACAACATAATTGTTACTACACACTAAACTACCGACTTCATTGTGTGGAGCACACAACATAATTGTTACTACACACTAAACTACCGACTTCACTGTGTGGAGCACACAACATAATTGTTACTACACACTAAACTACCGACTTCACTGTGTGGAGCACACAACATAATTGTTACTACACACTAAACTACCGACTTCATTGTGAGAACGATCACACTTGTCACTGCTGCGACCTTGTGAAGAAATAATGGCTTTATAAAATGAAGTTTTGAAAGGGAAAATTATGAAACATATTTACACATGAATATAATATGCAGCTTAATAAATACTGACTAAATGTACACGTTAGAACATTATTTAAGTATGATTAATGGAAAACAATTTTATTATTAGCATTTACTGAATCAGTTACCACACAAAATTCAAGCATAACTCATCACCTTCATTTCCATTTTGCTTTTCATGCATGGTGTTTTCTTTTACTTGCTGTACTCCGTTATATCGTGGACACAAAAAAGAACAAATATATCTATACTACAAGAGCTTAATATTGAAGAAGGCTGGCTAGTAAAGAGGATTAAAGAGAGAAAACTTAAATATTTTGGACACATTAAACGTCATGATAATTTAGAGAAGACCGTATTGGAAGGATACATAATGGGAAAAAGAAAAAGAGGAAGACCAAAACGAAGATGGCTGCAAGAAATCGTTGACGATCTGCAAATGGAATGCAGCAGCAGCAGGCCATCTTGCTCACAACCGAGAGGCCTACAGGAGGGCTGTTTGGGAGGCAAAGTTCCGCAAGGGACATGCAAATGAATGAATGAACTCCGTTATTTGAACAGTTTGTTCACTTTTCTCACAATCTCACTTTTACTGCATTTTTTAGTCTTTTATTTCTCTCCATCTCTCAATCCACATCCAGGTCCATTCTATGTAGCTCTCTGCCTTTATCTCTCTTCCGCTTTTTCTATTAAAATTAAATGATTGATTTGCGCTACAGTCATAATCAGTAATAGCACGATATAGTTGTACATAAATTATTCATTCTGTTTATGCGTCCTGTCTCAAGTCTTTTTAAATCATTTATAACTCATTGCAAATCTTATCTCTTCTTTCCTTCCTTTTTTTTTAAATTTAGTCACAGTCCCAAGATCTTTCACTTCCGCTTTACTGCTATGATCTTTTTACTGCCGTCCATCTTGTCCATGTTTAACAACAATTTCACTTCTTATTCACAGAACGGAGGAAGTGTCGTCCCATCTTCTCATACCGGTGAACATCGTTAAGCTTTCATGTCGCTTATATGAACTATTACTTGTTTCTTTTACATTTTAGCCTGCCAAAATGACATTCACATCACATGAACATTTTTTATTATCAAACATTACGGCCGCCAACTTTTGTTACCAAATGGTGCAATGCCAATGTTTACTGCCTACAATAGTTTAAAATTATGAATTCCAACAAAACCATGTGACTGAATTATTTCATTTTTTAAAAGCCGTTTAAAAGATGAATGTTGTTGGCACTTTCAAATTTCCTGAATTGCATTTTTTTTCTTGTTATATTTGACTTCGATGATGATTTAACAGTGAATGTAAACATGTCACCAGTATAGGAAATGGGTATACCTATAGAGAACAATGTAACCACTATATTCATCTATACAATCTAGGCACAGCTATATGTATCTTTATCTTTATTATCATGACTACATATTTTTGAATTTTAACCTAGAGCCTTCTTCACATTTCAAAACTTTTCAGACAAAAATAAAACCTATTCTTCTAAAATCTGTCATTGATATTTCTCTCCATTTCCTCTCTCTCTCTCTCTCTCTCTCTCTCTCTGCCTCTCTCTGAACCGTAAGTGTCCAAGGCATATGGTGCTTTCTCAAGAGTTTTCCACAAACGCTATCCTTCGCCTTTTTTCAGTCTTGCCCGGACTCCATTTTATAGACAGACTTTATTTCACGTCACTGTCCAGAATATCTGATCTAAAAATTTTATAGACAGACTTTATTTCACTTTAGTGTCCAGAATATCTGATCTAAAAATTTACTTTCAACTTTCTTTAATATGATTGTTCTTCTTTCTCTTTAACACACTAAATCCAGCGCTTGTCTCAGACACAGTTTCTGTAAAAAAAACCTGGTTCAGTCATTTCAATCTTCCTGGTGTGATCTCCATGGTCAATCATCATAAGAGCTGCATTCATAAACTCTTTTCTTCTTACTCTTTTCCTCACATTTTAAAATATTCTTTTTAATGCTTTGCTATGAAATTCGTATGAATGTAACTGTTACTTTTTAAACATTTAAACAATCATTATGTTTGTTTCATCATTTAGTAAAAAAAAAAAATGTGTCTTACAAAGAGCATCAAAATTACAGGAACTTTTTTTTAAAGTATCTATTGCAATGAAACAACTATGTTCAAGAAGGCCCTGTAGTGGACGAAAACAGAATGGCTAATGGAAAGCCTGGGAGTGGGTGATCCACCACCTTACAAAACTCTTCTCAGAGTGTCTACAGGTATCTCACCTTCCTTCTTCCAGTTCAGGTTCCTTTCTTCCAAGAAATGTAACAGAAATGTTGGTCATATAAATAACCTGTTACAAAGAGTCTCTTCGCTTTTAATGATAGATTACTGATGTGTTACAAAGAGTCTCTTCGCTTTTAATGATAGATTACTGATGTGTTACAAAGAGTCTCTTCGCTTTTTAAAGATAGGTTACTTTTTGACTCTTGAAAACCGTGATAACCAGAGATGTTCCTGGTATTAAATAAAAAACCTCTGGGCCTGTCTTCTTGTCTACACAGATAAAGCACAGCCTTCCTTAGTTTCTTGCAGGTAGTAACAAAAACTATACAAGTTTAGCCTGTAACCTCCTTCCCGAGCAGTTATCAGCTGCTGGAGGACATTTCGGAGTTTTGGAACATGGATTCTGCATCATGGGAAGGTGGAGATCCGGGCAATTTAATACGCAACCATAACATTACAGCACTAACCAGATACGCTACCTGAAACTGTAAGAATCATCATGAACGTGCTGTATTATCTCTCTAAGGAAGTCCACTGTGCCATATCGGAAGCTTATTTTGTTCTGTATCAACATCATAACTGGTCACATGATCAAATACTGAAAGATTGAATGTTTTTCTTGTTTGTAACCAGACATTACACCTTGAACCAGCAAATGTACACATGTGAGCTTACATAATTTTGTAGCTACTAATGACCTATTTACGACCACAATAGCCATCCTAAACGAAGGTTAAAATATAACCTATTTTTCGAAGTATCCTCTCTGTTATCCTGTCTTTAACTAGAATATTCCAATCGTTAGAAATCTTCTGTTAGTCAGACATTTGCATGTCCCTCGCGGAACTTTGCCTCCCTAACAGCACTCCTGTAGGCCTCTCAGTTGTAAGCAAGATTGCCCTACTGCTGGTGCATTAGAACTCTTAAGACTAAATTTAATGGAATAATAATATTTATGAAATCCAGAATTATTAATATTAAAATTCTCAGATACAAATGTCAGTACCATCACTGAACTATCACTATCATTACTACAGCTCGTAGATAAATGCCAGCAGTTTACAACTATGTCATGTCGCCAAAAGCTACAGTAATGCTTTTGCTTTTAATATTTAAATTACATCTAAGTCGTTTCCTTCTGTTCCTGATTGTGATGAACCAATAAAAATTTCATAACAACATATTATGTTTGTTTCTATTGAAATCGAATTTCACTTTTATTTCTCTGCCTTTCTTTCATAGCATGCACACACTAAAAACCGGAGACAGGCCCCCTTTGATCTGAGAACGGAGGGCAGCCACGTCCCTTTTGTCTAAAGTGTATTACGCCACTGTCAATTAAGTGCGGTGCCGCATGGCGTAGGCGATCATTTCTCTCCACAATTCCCTGTCTTTGGACTTGATTATGAGATCCGCCGGTGACTTTCTTCCTAGCCACACTGACAGCCCAATTCAGTAACTTCTCTCTCTCTCTCTCTCTCTCTTTCTCTTTCTCTCTCTCTCTCTTTCTCTCTCTCTTTCTCTCTCTTTCTCTCTCTCTTCTCTCTCTCTCTCTCTCTTTCTCTCTCTCTCTCTCTCTCTCTCTCTCTCTCTCTCTCTCCCTTCCTATGTCTCTTCTACCGTCAATGTTTCCAGTCGCAACAATGTGTTCCAATTTTCCTCTTCTAAGAAAATGTCCTATAAATCTCACTTGTCTGCCTCTGATATTTGCTGTTATTTGCCTTTTAACTCCAGCCTTTCTTAAGATTTCTTCATTGGTTTTCTTAGCTATCCATGGTACCTTCAACATCCTTCGTATGAATCACATTTCCATGGCCTCCATTTCTTGCTGTACTCTCTTATTCATGGACCATGCTTCACATCAATAAAACAGAATTGGCTCGATGTAAGATTTAAATACTCAGAATCTTGTTTCCATTGATATGGATCTGTTGCACAAGATGTTTCTCATTTTCTGGAATGCTGACTTGATAGTCTTCTTCTTCTTCTTCTTCGTTCGCATTGTCTGTCTATACCTGCAGTCCTGTCTCTTGGATAAATTTCACTGTTTTTTGTAACTCATGTATGGAACCGTAGAGCTTATCTTCTTTAGTGGTTTCACTGGGCTAGTAATTATTTCTCAGTGTCTCATAGTTGGTGCAGTTCTGGAGGATATGTTCCACAGTTTGGTGCACCTGGGCACATGTACATAGATTAGTAGTACCAACCTTAAACTTTGTATACATATGACTTCGGAGTCGGCTGTGTCCTGTTCGGAGACGGAAGATGGTAACTTGTTCCTTTCTGTTTAGCATGTGATAGTCATCATGTGGTGGTGTTTGTGGCTTCCTGTAGGTTTTTATCATGCTTTTGATTATAGGTGATTAGTATGTCTGGTTGCTCCATTTCAGTGCCCTCTTTGGCCAGATGGTCAGCTTTCTCATTGCCTGGTATCCCAAAGTGGGAGGGAATCCATTGCAAAGTGACTCCATGTTGTAAGCGAATTTTTGACAAGGCATCTTTAAGGTCTGGTAGTTTGTTGCACTGAAGAGCTTCTAGTACTGATCTTGCATCTGTGAGAATTACTACAGGACATATATCAATTCTGGAGTCTGATAGTTTTTCAACTGCAGCAATAATTGCCCTAACTTCTGCATCAAAGTTGTTGCAGTATTTACCAGTGTGTATGGAAATCTTGTCAATGGTGTTGTTTGGATATTCAATATGTGCTCCTGCCCCTCCATTCTTTATGGTATTATGTGCAGATCCATCTGTATACACACGTATCCAGGTGTCACATGGATATTTGTCATCTAGCACACTAAGTGTGGCTGTTGATCTTACAAGACTGCTCTGCATCTCACCATTCTGCACACCTTTCACTTCAGTCTGAATAGTTATTTGTGTATAATCTGCTTCTTTCCATGGTGTATGCTCTGGTACAGATGATAATGGAGCGACTACAGTTGGAAGGTCAGGTATCAGCTTACGCATACGCTTGGCCTGATGAATGAAGCTGCTTCTTTTAAGCCGTCCTAATGCCAAGTTATTGAATCTCTCCTTCAGGGCATGGCTTACAGAGCTAAGGAATTGTTCTCCCATGGTCATGACTTTTGTGTCTCTACGTTCCTTTAGCGGTCGAACACCAACTATTTTCTGCATTTCTACTATTGGTGTGGACCTCATGGCACCTGTGATAATCCGTAGTGACTGATTTTGTACCTTGTCTAGATTATGCAGCGTAGTGTTTGATGCTGTGTACCAAGATGTTGAGCCATATTCTAAATGTGGTAGAATACTTTGCTGATATACATTCTTGAGGATTCTTTCACTAGCTCCCCATGTGGTTCCACTCAATTTTCTTAATATGGCTAGTTTTCTTCTGGATTTTGCTTCTGCACTGTTGATGTGTTGCTTCCACGTCAGTTTTGAGTCAAGAGTCACTCCTAAGTAAGTGGGTTGGTTGTCTATCCTTAAGGGTACTTCATTTACAAAGATCTTACCTGCTTTCTGTTTAGATGAGAGAGTGAACAGAGTGGTACTTGATTTCTCTGTGTTGATACTTACACACCATTTGATAGTCTGCTTTTTATTTCATTGTGACATTTCCCACCAGCTGTTATAATTGTTCCTAAGTACTTGAATCTATCAACTTGTTTCAGATCTGTGCCATCGATGATAATGCTACATTTTGGTGGTATTCTTTTCTTTCAGATGACCATTACTTCAGTCTTATTTTTATTCAGACTGAGACCTTTACTTTTACTTTCACGAACCATTATGTCTAGAAGAGCCTGTAGCTCCCCTTCACTTTTAGCAATCAGAATTGTATCATCTGCATATCTTAAGTTGTTAAGGTTGTACCCGCCAATTGATATTCCTGACAAGCACTCTATATTTCTCATTATGTTTACGCTGTACAAGGAGAAGAGGTCAGGAGATAGAACACACCCTTCAATGTCACATCTTATGCCACTGTACACCATATAACTATATTCTTTATTTATTTGCCTGTCTGTCTACTTATCCATCATTTGTTTGCTAAATGACTGTCTTGTACCTGCCAGTTTTGAACAATTATTGTCCGTTAATGTCGCAGTGTTAAAGAACAAGGAAGAATCGATAAACAGGTGCATACATTTAAATATTTGTGCATGTTAGTAATGTCAGATGGGAATTTTTTTTAAAAATCAAGAACTGAATATACCAATCCAAAATAACCTTCAAACAAATGATAAACTTGTTTTATAATGTATCTCTAAATGTAGAAAAAGGAGAATAGAACCTAATTAAACCGATAAGAAAATCACAGTCATCATTCATTGGACATATAATAAGTGTAGGGCTTAACAACATTATAACATCAGGGAAGATAATGGGAAGAGAGGCAGGGGAAGATCAAGTAAAAATTCATGGACAGTATAAGGCGATGGCATAACGAAAAAAAATCACCCGCAAACTGAGGTGGTGGAAAATATCAAGGATCGAGATCTGTAGAAAATCGTGACAGCCAACGTCTGCAGGTAAGGGACCTGATGATGATGATGATGACGATGATGATGATGATGATGATGATGATGATGAGTAATCAAACTGTACGTCCTTTCATGTGATTTTGTGTGCGTGTGTGTACTTTTAGTTTTGTTCATGTTCTTGTCTGACTTTCAGAGTGCCACATATCGTTTACCCATACTTCTCTCACTACTACGTAAAAAAAAAACTTACTGTAAGACGTCTCTCACTACTGTCTAAAAACTTAGTGTAGCCTTCTCTTACAGCTAGCCTTCTCTCACTATTGTCTAAAAACTTAGTGTAGACTTCTCTCATTACTATCTAAAAGAATTATGTTAATAAAATAGGTGAATTATTTTTTTTAACTTTAATGTACACATAAGCGCACTTTGTGAATTTTATTTCTTTTCTCTAATAATTTCACTCTATTTTTAAACATTATTTTGCATTCCTTATGAGTTTTCTGAAAACTGACCATTCTACTCTCTCATATAAAATATTTACGTGTCTGACTCTCTCATATAAAATATTTACGTATCTGACTCTCTCATATAAAATATTTACGTATCTGACTCTCTCATATAAAATATTTACGTGTCTAACTCTCTCATATAAAATATTTACGTGTCTGACTCTCTCATATAAAATATTTACGTATCTGACTCTCTCATATAAAATATTTACGTATCTGACTCTCTCATATAAAATATTTACGTGTCTGACTCTCTCATATAAAATATTTACGTGTCTAACTCTCTCATATAAAATATTTACGTGTCTGACTCTCTCATATAAAATATTTACGTATCTGACTCTCATATAAAAAGGTTGCAATCAGCATGGCTTATCTCAAACATTACGCCTGCCTGCCTGTCTGTCTGTCTGTCTGTTTGTCTGTCTCTTTGTCTGTTGTCTGTCTGTCGCCTAGTAGCAATTTTGTTATACATATGGAAAAAAAGCTCAAACATGAACTCTTTACATAAATATTCTGCATTCAAAACTGCAATATCACGTTCAGTTTCTACTAGACGCTTCTCAGATATAAGCTTGCACACAGCAGTCAGGGCAGGTTTTAGTATTTTATGTGGACATGTTGCTCAAGTATTCATAGCAAACGCTACAAATATAAATGTCTGAGTCCTTCACCGACTGAGCTGATCATCAAACCTGACATCCTTGGTTGTGGTAGCACGATAAAACAAACGATGAGCACGTGGATGTTCTAAAAAGAAACAGTTCATTGAATAAACTAGGGAGATAGGCTGTGAATCTAATCAGCATGGACAATAAACGTTCTGTGAGAAAGCTGTGTAGCAAGACTCTCTGAGTTAACGTGTACGACATAAAGTACTGCCACCACTAGGACACGTAGACTGATATATTTCTCATAGCATCTTCACAGCTCCGATAAATCTCAAACAAAACACTGGATGATTCCATAAGTGCTGCCATTATGTACACCAGTAGATGGCTTCCACGAAGTCTCACAGTAGAACACAGATTTCAAAGGAAAACAAATTCCTCTGAATTGTTGGAGCGTTTTCACTCTGAAGGAGGGGTCTTTCTGTCCCAGATAGTTCCAGGTGATGAAGCCTCGTGCACTACTTTGTGTCGGAGAAGAAAAGCCAGTCACTGGAGTGACATCATCCTCAACCATCAGACAGAAGATATTCAAGACAACTCCCTCAGCCGGAAAATTCATAATGATTGTATTTTGTGACATTGATAGAGTAATTCTTATTGATCTGGTGCCAAAAGGTGAGACCATCATTTCAGAGGCGTACACCACGAACTTAAAAGTACTAAAGAAGTACTTCCACCAAGTCTGGTCTCACAAGAATACACGATACATTTTGCTGCAGCGCGACAATGTGCTCCCTACACATGGTCTGAGAATCCTTGAAGAAATCATCACACTGGGGTGAACAATGCTGCCCCATGCACCGTACAGACCAGATCTGACACCTCCAGACATTTATCTTTTTGGGCCCCTTAAAGTTGCTATCTGAGGGACAAGGTTTGGAGAAGATGAGAGAGTGATTCATGCAGTGAAGACATGGCTACTATAACAGCATCAGGAAATAAAGAGGCAAAGTAATCTCAGACTTTTCATCAGAAAGAACAGAGAAGAGACAGGGTAGATGGGGTCCCAGGGCTAAGATGTGTTTCCTTACAGTTTAATATTACGGTGATCAGCTGACTTGTGTCTAATTAAACATGTTGTAAGAAATAATAAAGTTGTCGGACTGAACATTCTTGGCCTGAACTGAGACATCTTTGCTGGACAGATGATGTTCTTTCTTCGTTACAGGTTGTCGCAGGGCTTGTCACAAGCATAGTACGGCCAGCCAGCCAGCCAGCCAGCCCGACAGCCACGCACACACACACACACGCTCGCACGCACGCACACACACACACACAAGAACGTATTTCCTTGCGCAGCCACAAAATGGATTCCAGGTGACCGGGATAAATAGGGTCAGTTAAACTGATAGTACCATTATAGTTAAACTGATAGTATTATTATAGTTAAACTGATAGTACCATTACAGTTAAACTGATAGTACCATTATAGTTAAACTGATAGTACCATTATAGTTAAACTGATAGTACCATTATAGTTAAGCTGATCTTACTATTATAGTTAAACTGTAGCACCATTATAATTACTATGAACTGGCGTACTTGCATGTAATCGAGGCATCGCTTGTTACTGAAGGTGAGGACTGATTTGATACATACAGTGGCTGTCGCCATGATGATCCTGATGTACATATACTCCCCACAGCCGGGGCCAGCACGCCACTGATGTAATCGTTTCATGCACAAGATATTGGCAAGAAATTTTCATAATTTTGTTATGATATATGATTGTCTAAAAAAAGACATCTTAGCATCTTAAATACTTCCCGTGCCGTTAAACGTGACATAGGGCTCGCATGGTAGTTCACCGCGTTTTCCTGTTTTCGACGAGCTTTTCAACCTCATCAAGAGATTTTCATTCATTCATTCATTTGCACGTGCCTGGCGGAACTTTGCCTCCCTAACAACAGTTCTATAGGCCTCTCGGTTGTGAGCAAGATGCCCTGCTGCTGATGCGTCCAGTTGCAGATGATCAACCATGTCTTGTAGCCATCTTCACCTTGGTCTTCCTCTCTTTCTTTTTCCCCATTATGTACCCTTCAAAGACGGTCTTCTCTAGAGTATGATGACGTTTAATGTGTCCAAAATATTAAAATTTTCTCTCTTTCATCCTCTTAATTAGCCAGCATTCTTCAATATTAAGTTCTTGTAGTATGGATATTTAATGCCTGCTAACTTGACCTCTCTTAAAAATGTCCTATTTAGAGTTTCACGTGATGTGTGTTTGTATATATATATATATATGTGCGTGTGCGTGTGCGTGTTGTAAATCTGACATCCTGAAACCTGACAAAGTTAAAAGATGGAGGTAACTAAGTCAAACAAGGGAAACAACTAACACTGAAATTAGAGATCCTACCACGGGGAGATAACCAGGCGCGTTCTGTAGATCTTGACAAGAGGGACATACTGAACTTTATCACTGTACTCAAAAGGTGTATCACAGTATTCAAAAAGGGGGGGGGGGGAACAGTTTAAGACGTGACTGAAAGAAAAAGAATCATATGCTATAGCATACAACCTCACTTTCAGTGAAAAGAAGAAGATAGCATTGCTCACAAGAAAAGATTTACTATGGGAATTTATTCCACCAGAACTACTAAAAACGCCAAGTGACAGCTGGGAAGCTTTTAGAGATCAGCTAAAAGAAAGATGTGGAAAGTCTGAGGAGAAGAACATGCAAAGAACACCTTGAAATAAACTTAGACAAAGAAACCCAACATTCTAGACAAAGCCTTGAAAACAGCTGGAGCTGAGGAAAGGATTCGCAGACAGTTTAACATGAGGAAAGCTGAAATACAACATGACAAGATAGTTTTCTATGGTTTTGGTGATTTTCCAGCATTCACTTCCATAGAGTAGTACACTTAGAACATTGCTCTGAAATATCCTGATTTTCATCTTCATGCTTAGTTTTTTTTTAGATTTCCATATAGTCTGCAGCATTGCAAAAGCCTGGTTTGCTCTAGTAAGTCTGCTGTTGATGTCCTCAGTGCTGTCTCCATTTTCTACTACTCTGCTGCCAATGTATACAAATTCGTTGACCTCCTCCACTAACTTGCTATCTACTCTGAGTACACTTCTTATCTTATATCTTATCTTATATCCTTCCCGTGCCGTTAGACGTCACATAGGGCTCGCAAAGTAGTTCGCCAATTTTTCCTGTCTTCGGCGAGTCTTTCAACCTCATCAAAGGATTTTATGCCTGTTAACTTGGCCTCTCTTAATAATGTTCTCTTCAGAGTTTCACGCGGTCTGCCCCTTTTTCTTCGGCCTGTTGTGTTCCACTTGATAGCTTGTTTTGGGATTCTCTGCTCATTTCTTCTCATCAAGTGGCCAACATATGTCCATCTCCTTTTCCTGATCACCCGTGAGACTGGTTGTTGTTCAGTCATCTGTCTTATCTCTGCATTGTTCTTGAATTCATTCCACTTGATGCCGAGTATTTTCCTTAGGCATTTGTTTTCAAAAGAGTCTAATTTCTTTTCTATTTCTTTAGTTGTTTTCCAGCTTTCGCATGCATAAATGAGGGTGGATATTACATTTGAATTGAATAGTCTTAACTTGGTTTTTGTGCTTATAACTTTTGAATTCCATATGTTCTCAAGATTCTTGAAGATTGATGCTGCTTTTGCAATTCTGATCCTAACTTCCTTTCTAGTGTCACCATCCTGGTCTATGTAGCTGCCAAGGTATGCAAATTGATTGACTTCTTCAATATCTGTCCCTTCTATGTGTATTTTTCCATTTTGATTGATGGGAATTTTCATTATTTTTGTTTTGTCCTTGTTAATTTCAAGTCCTATTTTGCTAGCCAGTGAAGATAGTACACTTCTATTGTTCACATTTTTGCTTCATTAACTTTGTCTTTCCTACGTTGATCTTTAGCCCTATGTTTGTTTGCAATCTGAGTTAGCTTGTTTATTTTATCTTGCATATCTTGCATAGCAGCAGCAGCAGCAGCAGTAGTAGTAGTAGTAGTAGTAGTAGTAGTAGTAGTAGTAGTAGTAGAAGAAGAAGAAGAATAAGAAGAAGAAGAAGAATAAGAAGAAGAAGAATTAGTGTGTGTATAATTTTAGACTTGAACATATTCAAATTGTTTACTGTCATATTTTATACTAATCATATTCTCAAAATGATTGTACTCCCTTTTGCTTCTTTCTCTCTCTCACTAAAATTGATATTTATTTGAAACAAAAATCAAACACTTGGAGAAAAAATATTATTTATTATTTATTGTTTGTCAAGCATTAATTTCTCGTTTGACCTTATCGTTAGTTCTATGTCACAGGTTCGAGCTAAACTGTGGCTTTCAGTTGGAATCTACTTTCTCTTTATCCCAAGTGTTTCATGGTGTTCTGTTCACATCTGGAAGCTGGTATGATTTACTTAACAATGGCAAACATAAACGTTCTAATCATGTCTTGCTAGTTTTTTCTCTATAATGTGTTCTTCTTCAGTGCTCAGCGTGATAAAGAAAAGCCTATAGATGAGTCTCAGGACAAGGTTGTTAGCATTATGTCCAACTCCCTCATTTATGCATGTGAAAGCTGGAAAACAACAAAAGAAATAGACAAGAAATTAGACTCTTTTGAAAACAAATACCTAAGGAAAATACTTGGTATAAAGTGGAATAAGAACAGTGCAGAGATAAGATGGATGAACAAACAACAACCTGTCTCATGGGTGATCAGAAAAAGAAGATGGACATATGTCGGTTGAGAGAATTCCAAAACAAGTAGAACACAACAGGCCAAAAAAAAAAGGTCGACCACGTGAAACTCTAAAGAGGAGATTGTAAAGAGAGGCCAGTTTAGTGGGCAAAAGATCCCTTGATGAGGCTGAAAAGCTTGCCGTAAATAGGAAAACTTGGCAAACTACCAAGCAAGCCCTATGTGACGTTTGACGGCACACGAAGATGTTAAGTATACTATCACAAAATAAGATAAATATTAGAATTTGAAAGACAAGTTATGGATTGGATATAGTAGTATTTCCATTTTGATACATAACAGAGTATTTGTAAAATCAAAGATTAATTACTTCACGTTTATATTATTAAAATAATTATAAACAAAAGAACATATTTTTCCATAACCTTTCCCCTCTAATATGTTCCACTATTATAGATCTCTCCAGGCAATGAGTCTTTTTCTTCATAACTGATCTCTTCATATCCTACTACTTCAATGTCTTGTTCTGACTTGCATGTTGGTGGAATATTATGACTGAAGTTTACAGTTGAGCAGCTCTTGCATCTTGTCCTCCTGTGGTTCTGTTCATCCATGTATGTCCCTGGACTACAAGGCCGGCAGGTGAGAGTGTTGGTGCTTGGATTAGAATAGAGATACTGTCCTTTTCCACAGACAGTTTGTTCTTGTGTTCTCTGGTTCTCACCTGTAGGAAACATTTTAACAAAAGTGCTAGAGAATATTTTAAACTAGTTATACAAATGTAAGGTAATCTTAAAATCTAAAGCACAGTCACCATGGTAAGGGGTGTGGGGGGATATTACTTTTTCTCCAGATTCTTCTCGTAGTCCAACAGTTTATGTCCTGGACTGTTGATACTTGGGCACACAATTCTATGTAACGTCAAGGGCCCGTGTACTTTAGTAGCATACATGCAACAGCTCTGCCCCACAGCAGTTATCATTTATTTCTGTAACATAAGTTCTTTGCTAATTTATGTGAGCAGGTAGTCTGTGATCATGATTTGGATAAAATAAGATGATATATGTACTCACATTTTGAGATGATATTTTTGTACTGGTAAGAGAGTGATGAGAGAGAGAGAACCGTGGATGTTAAAACTGGACTATTGGTATGAGAGTGATGTAAGAGACAACTGTGGATGTTATAACTGGACTGTTGGTATGAGAGTGATGTGAGAGACAACTGTGGATGTTATAACTGGACTGTTGGTATGAGAGTGATGAGAGAGAGAACCGTGAATGTTTGAACTGGACTTTTGGGATGAGAGTAATCAGAGAGAGAGAGAGAGAACTGTGGATGTTAGAACTGGACTGTTGGAATGAGAGTGATGAGAGAGAGAGAACCGTGGATGTTAGAATTGGACTATTGGTATGAGAGTGATGAGAGAGAGAGAGAGAGAGAGAGAGACAGACAGAGACAGAGACAGAGAAACAGAGAGAGAACCGTAGATGCTAGAACTGGACTATTGGTATGAGAATGACGAGAGAGAGAACCGTGGATGTTAGAACTGGACTATTGGTATGAGAGTGATGAGAGAGAGAACCGTGGTTGTTAGAACTGTACTGTTGGTAAGAGAGCGATGAGAGAAAGAACCGTGGATGTTAGAACTGGACTGTTGGTAAGAGCACAATACAGGGAACTGAGATGGTTATGGTTGGATTGTGTCCATACTTGTCACGTGACATAGTACGTTAGTACAAATGAGAAAATTATATTTATATATTCATTCGATTAACATTACTCAGTCAAGCACACCCCACAACCCGACCTTTTATAATTGAAAAAACTCAACAAAGTGAAAACTTTTTATTATTTGTCTGGCGACTGCACCTGCATTCAATTCATTCTTATTTGCTGATATTTTCTGAGGTTACACGTTTTGGTATATTTGTTGATATTTTCTGAGATTACATGTTTTGGTATATTTGTTGATATTTTCTGAGGTTACTCGTTTTGGTATATTTGCTGATATTTTCTGAGGTTACATGGTTTGGTATATTTGCTGATATTTTCTGAGGTTACATGTTTTGGTATATTTGTTGATATTTTCTGAGGTTACTCGTTTTGGTATATTTGCTGATATTTTCTGAGGTTACATGGTTTGGTATATTTGCTGATATTTTCTGAGGTTACATGTTTTGGTATATTTGCTGATATTTTCTGAGATTACATGTTTTGGTATATTGTTGATATGTTTCATGGTTACATACAAGTATGTTAGTATGTTGGTGACATCTAGAACGTATTTTTATGTGTTCGCCAGTTAGTATGTCCGACATGAATAGATTCATAAAGCATCTCCTGTATAAAATGTGGTGCCTGATTTCGTATCTTCTACTTAACAGTTTAAGATTCTCTCATGTGATATGTGCAAAAGTTTTGTATGCAAATTCTTTTTCGGCCCGTATCATAATGTTGTGTTTTCTGTCTTGGTTTATTTGTTGATACCAGAAACTGACGTGAATGTTTCTTCATTATCATAGCGCTGTGAGAACATGATGTAAGATGGCAGAGTTGCTCTGAATAAGGAATAGGGTATTGTTCCAGGTCTCAAGTCAAACTACCTGTAGAGATGAGCACTTTCATTACTGTGTTAGGAAAAGGAAAATCATCAATAACAAAATTGTGCTTATTTCTGTGACGATAAGGATAATATGAGTGAGTGAGTGAGTCCGTGCCAGTTTTGTTTAGCTATAAACTTTTTTAAAAAAAGTCATCAACATTATGGCACAAATCGAATGCACAGTGTAAAAAGTATGTTTAGACTTTTTTAAAAAAGCGTCTAAAATAAGAACACTATATTCTAACCTGAAGATGATGATGCTGAATCTGTGCTGTAATCTTGTTCACGTGACCTACAAACTGGGCCGGTCTCAGTGTCCACTACCAATATTCCTGCTTGTGGACAGCAGACAGTGTCATGATACATGTCACATTTACGTCCCTCGCGCTGGCACGGCCTACAGAGGAGACAAATCAGGTCCAGCGACGACGAGACATGGGAAGAGTTTGTGAAGTATCTTTCCTTACATTCAATAATTGCTGGGTGTGTGTTGTTACAAGGATGAATGATCTGGTGTGTCACAAGGTCCAAGTCTGTCTGACATTTATTACAGGCTGTGTTGATATGTTTGTCATCTGTCATGTATGTATTAGGAGGGCATGGCGAACACTGATTAGTACTTATGTCAAGATACTGACCAGGTCCACAGAAGAACTCCTGACATACGTAGATCCCATCCTTGTTTAAAACAGCTTTATAGTTTGGTGCTCCACAACATACAGTGTCATGGTAGCCTTGACAAACACGTGCAGGATTCTCACAATCAAAGCACTTCTCACACCTGGCATTCTCTCTAACATTTCTTTCCCTCCTCCTGTAGTATCCATCTCTACACAAGATCTCAGCATCGTGAGTTTTGTTACATTTAGAGACAAGAATCTCCAAGCCTGGTTGACGTATCTGTGTACAGTTGTTGCAGGTTGTGTGGCTGTGCCACCATTCAGACATGAAGTTGTCTCCATCTGTACAAGGATGACAGAAGCTTAAACCTGACCTGGCAGTAAACACAAATGTTCCAGCTGGACACAAATGATCTATGGCTTCAAGATATGAGCACAAGATGAGCGTGCACACACAAGTGATGTGTATGTGTGACATTGTCATGTTCGGTATTCTTCCTAGAATTCCTTTAGGACATTTACTGAAAGATTTTGGAGTATCTTTATTGTTCTGTAAAATGTACATACAATTTGAAACATATATTACATGAAAAGGGAATTAAAATGAAAAACAAAGACAACTTAACTACTATTGCCTACAGATAATCATTACAGCTTTTATACATTATACTCGAAATGTAATTATATTTTATTTTCTGTTTATAATTTATTTCTCTATAAGAACTGGTTTAAAACAAGGTAATACATTATCTCCATTAATATTCAACCTAATATTAGAAAAGGCAAATAGAAAAGCGAAAGAAGAAAGCAGAACAGAAGAACAAGCTAAAATGCTAGGATACGCTGATGACATCGACCTGTATGAGGGAGGGGGGGAACTATGCAAGAAGTCATCAATACCTGCATGCACCTGAGAGATGTGGCACTAAAAGTGGGTTTGACCGTTAACCAAGATAAGACAGAGTATATGAAGATATCTATAGACCAGAGGCAGAATGATCCAAATTATATAAATGTTGGAGATATGATCGTTAGGAAAACAGAAATATACAAATATCTAGGCACAACCTTCAACAGAAGCAATACAGGAAGAGAGGAAATTAAAAGCAGAATACAGATAGGGAATAAAATATACTTTGGCTTACAACACCTGTTAAAATCCAAAATCCTGTCCCAAAACACCAAAATAATAATCTACAAAACTATAATAAAACCAGCCGTCGTGTATGGATCAGAAACGTGGAGCACAACAAAGAATAATAAACAACAATTGCAGATCTTTGAGAACAAGATCCTAAGAAGAATCTTTGGGCCCATAAAGAATGCCAACAGTGGAGAATGGAGAGCTAGAAAGAACACTGAACTGAACAGCTTATTTAAATCCCAGTGAATTATAAATGTCTTGAAACTGAACAGACTACGCTGGCTGGGGCATGTAGAAAGAATGGAAGAGAACAGACGAACGAAAATGATGTATGCACAAGAGATGAGGAAAACAAGACCAAGGGGTAGACCAAGACAGAGATGGAAAGACAACACAGAAGAGGATATAAAAGAAATTGGTGTCATCAGCTGGAGAGAGAAAATTATGAATAGAGAGGAATGGAGGCGAACTTTATCTGCAGCAATGAACCTTAATAGCTCGGAAAATTGATGATGAAGAAGTAGAAGAAGAAGAAGAAGGAGAAGAAGAAGAAGAAATTTATAATTTATACTTAAAACCAAAATATGTGAATTTACTGAGAACAAATTTGGATTGGTAATAGATTCACAGTGAAAACCAATGCATGACTCAGGAGTTGGCAAGCTACGTACACTGAAATCTGCATTTCTGAATGGGTTAATAACATAACATCAGCATTTCAATGATGTATATTATAAAAATCTAAACATTAAGTTAAAAAATATCTGCAGTATAAGAGGCCTCCTCCCATAATACCTTTGCCCATTTTGTTGGTAAGAATCTGATTGTTCCATTACCTACAAAATATCAAGTCTTATATCTTCATATTAAAATATATTTTCACTGGTCCATGCTTTCCCTGCAGCCGACTCAAACTTTAGATCTCATATTGATAACACATTGTGGCCGACTTTGATGATCTCCCTCTTATTTGATATGATGTTTTTCATGATTGATGTTCTAGATGAGTGATGTTCCAGATGAGTGATGTTCTAGATAAGTGATGTTCTAGTGAAGAGCCTGAAAACTGGTATCAGAATGGACTGAGATTAATTACAATAATTTTTTTCACTAATTTGATCTAACAAGAAAGTGTTCAGCCTGCTCCACTATCCAGGATCACCCACATATCAAAGGTTCAAGGACTCTGGCTTCATTGCATTCAGGACATCCCATATATGCTCCGCCGCATGTCGCAGCGTCCATCCAAGAATGTGTTTGCTGATAGTTCCCATCAGTTTCTGTTTGTTTACGATGCTTTTCCAGGCACACAGTTCAGATTTCTTGCCTACAACCTTAACTTGTCCTAGCTCTAGCAGTTGCTTCACAATTAAATTGTTTTTACATTTCCGCTTTTTATTTTCCCACTGTCTTTACAATACAGCTTTAGCAATGTCACCCTTGTCTATTCTTAGCCTGCCACTTATTTTAGCCTGTCCAGCAAGCCTATCTGCCACATCATTGCCAGGTACTCCCTGCCTGGCCTGGACAGTAAAACCGAGTTAGGCTCATCACAGGTGACTGGCTTAGCAGGTGATCATTATCATCATCATGTGCCGTGCCGACTGGCGTTGGCTATTATGCTTCTCCAGAGTATCCGATCCTTCATGCAGGCCATCAGCTCAGTTGGTGATCTCCTCTCACACCATCCTATTCTTTTCGAAGCAATTTTTTCTCAATCTTACGAAGCATACCAGTCCCAGCTGCTTATAGAGAGGATGGTCTTTCATGCCAGCAACGCTGATGCTCTCATTAACTGAGCATGCTTGTGTTTAGACATCACACTCAGCAAATCTACCAGAAAGCCCATGGCAACCACTGGAGTATCCCTGGTGCAACCCAAAACCACTCTCATTGCCTCGTTCTGTATACACTCTAGTCTGATCAGCTGTGCACATGACAGGGTGAGTAAGCCTAGACCATAATCCAATGGAGACAGCACCAATGCACGCATCAGCAAGAATAGAGTGCGCTGTGGAAAGTTTGCTGCAGCCATTAAGCTAGCTGTTTCCAGTGCTTGACTTTCTGTATTACATTGTCCACATGTTGTGCAAAGAACAAGGATCAATCAAATATGTGAACTAGATACCTCAGGAAATGTGTTCTCTTAATATCTTGCCCTTGACACTTCACAGTCGGAACTTCAGATCTTACAATTGTCTTATTTAATGAGATCCACAGGTTGCTGGCTTTTTCTGGGTTTATCACCGTATTGTTATCCTCACACCAGCTTGTTATCTGATCCACACTGTTCTTTACCCGTGAGGCTAGTTTGTCTCTTCACCTCCCGTGTCTATACGTTATCAAACTTATCAGTCACCCCTCGTATATCATCAGCATAACTCAGCGTTCACAACACACCTTTACTAAATAGCAACGCAATGCGAGTAGACTATACATTGCAACGTGTAACCGTTTGTAGATGAAATGTGTAGTGGCTTATAGGTGAAATATGTAGCCTTTTGTAGATGAAATGTGTAGTTGGTTATACATGAAATGTACAACCGTTTGTAGATGAAATGTTTAACTACTTGTACATGAAATGTGTAACTATTTGTAGATAAAATGTTTAACTAATTGTAAATGAAATGTGTACCTGTCTGTAGATGATATATGTAACTGCTTGTACATGAAATATGTAACCGTTTTTAGACGAAATGTGTAACTGCTTTTACATGAAATGTGTAACCGTTTGTAGATGAAATGTGTAATTTTTTGTACATGAAATATGTACATGTCCCTGACGTAAATATTATTTCATACATACGAATCTATATCTAAACCTAAAACAAAAGTGAATATAAACTAAAATGATAAATTGACCCCGACATTCTTCTGAGTCTTTTGATGGTACATATTTGTCTGCGTCATCTGTAAGTAATGATGTTCTGGGAGGTTGGTTTAGTGTTATAGGATCTGGAAGTATAAGACTTATGATGTTGTGATGATTTGCCAATGTGACATGGTCTTTATCCAGTTCTTCCCTGTCATAATGACTACTGTAGTCATGGCAGAAATTATATTTCATCAACCCCTTTCCATTATTTATTCTATTAGTTTGTAGCTTGTCATTCATTCTTGTAACTTGTAACCTCCACGTGTTTTCTGTGGCTGGATGTTTTCACCTGGGACCTCCACGTGTTTTCTGTGGCTGGATGTTTTCACCTGGGACAACCACGTGTTTTCTGTGGCTGGATGTTTTCACCTGGGACAACCACGTGTTTTCTGTGGCTGGATGTTTTCACCTGGGACAACCACGTGTTTTCTGTGGCTGGATGTTTTCACCTGGGACAACCACGTGTTTTCTGTGGCTGGATGTTTTCACCTGGGACCTCCACGTGTTTTCTGTGGCTGGATGTTTTCACCTGGGACAACCACGTGTTTTCTGTGGCCGGATGTTTTCACCTGGGACAACCACGTGTTTTCTGTGACTGGATGTTTTCACCTGGGACGACCACGTGTTTTCTGTGGCTGGATGTTTTCACCTGGGACAACCACGTGTTTTCTGTGACTGGATGTTTTCACCTGGGACGACCACGTGTTTTCTGTGGCTGGATGTTTTCACCTGGGACAACCACGTGTTTTCTGTGACTGGATGTTTTCACCTGGGACAACCACGTGTTTTCTGTGGCTGGATGTTTTCACCTGGGACAACCACGTGTTTTCTGTGACTGGATGTTTTCACCTGGGACGGCCACGTGTTTTCTGTGGCTGGATATTTTCACCTGGGACGGTCACGTGTTTTCTGTGGCTTAGTGTTTTCACCTGGGACGGTCACGTGTTTTCTGTGGCTTAGTGTTTTCACCTGGGACGGTCACGTGTTTTCTGTGGCTTAGTGTTTTCAACTGGGACGGTCACGTGTTTTCTGTGGCTGGATGTTTTCACCTGGGACGGTCACGTGTTTTCTGTGGCTTAGTGTTTTCACCTGGGACGGCCACGTGTTTTCTGTGGCTGGATGTTTTCACCTGGGATGGCCACGTGTTTTCTGTGGCTGGATGTTTTCACCTGGGATGGCCACGTGTTTTCTGTGGCTGGATGTTTTCACCTGGGACGGCCACGTGTTTTCTGTGGCCGGATGTTTTCACCTGGAACGGTCACGTGTTTTCTGTCGCTTAGTGTTTTCACCTGGGACGGTCACGTGTTTTCTGTGGCTGGATGTTTTCACCTGGGACGGTCACGTGTTTTCTGTGGCTGGATGTTTTCACCTGGGACGGTCACGTGTTTTCTGTGGCTGGATGTTTTCACCTGGGACGGTCACGTGTTTTCTGTGGCTGGATGTTTTCACCTGGGACGGTCACGTGTTTTCTGTGGCTTAGTGTTTTCACCTGGGACGGTCACGTGTTTTCTGTGGCTGGATGTTTTCACCTGGGACGGTCACGTGTTTTCTGTGGCTGGATGTTTTCACCTGGGACGGTCACGTGTTTTCTGTGGCTGGATGTTTTCACCTGGGACGGTCACGTGTTTTCTGTGGCTGGATGTTTTCACCTGGGACGGTCACGTGTTTTCTGTGGCTGGATGTTTTCACCTGGTATGGCCACGTGTTTTCTGTGGCTTAGTGTTTTCACCTGGGACGGTCACGTGTTTTCTGTGGCTGGATGTTTTCACCTGGGACGGTCACGTGTTTTCTGTGGGTGGATGTTTTCACCTGGGACGGCCACGTGTTTTCTGTGGCTGGATGTTTTCACCTGGGACGGCCACGTGTTTTCTGTGGCTGGATGTTTTCACCTGGGACGGCCATGTAACTGACACTTTAAACTGGCCATGGAAAGTGGTACCAACATAAATACAATATCTTGAAGATTATTTCATTAATTACCCCGGTCTGTTAAACAAGTGACCTTTAAACCTCTCTAGAAACTGACAGTAAAATGTGGTTTTTATATAGCAGGTCCATGGTGAGAATTAATCTATATCAAAGTCCATCAGTAAATCAGGAAAAAAAAACTACTTGCACGTTCTGGCAACATTTGATTTTGTTCAGCCTTCAATGTCGTTCTGATAATTTGCTGCATCTTACTTTGGTATTGACCTGTTGATGGACAACATTAATCAGTTTGAAATCAAACTAGGCAGGTGCAGTCAGTGAAAAAACAAAACAAAAAAGACAATGTCAAGAATTAGTGCAGGGCATGCACTATTTACACATGGGAAAAATATCAATGCAGATAGAGTTTAGATGTTGTTGAAAGTAACTTGTAGCTGAATATAGGGCAGTATTCTTTATGTAACAGTGAGACAGAAACGTTGTATTTTGGCAACATGCCTTCATCAGACAATAAGAAGGAAATGATTAGAAAACATTAGCAATGAAAGCATCAGATTCTACACGTAAAAATAAAGAGAACTAATACAAATATTTTCAATAGTTTTAATTATACGTGCCTACTAGTAAACATGTTATTTGTTAACTTACTTTGTTCCATGTTAGTATTATTGGTCCTGTACGTCGTGTATAAAGATGTTCACATATATCACAACATCGATTCTTTCACTCTTGTTTAAATTACCAGATCATACAAATGTCCAGAAAATACCTTGGCTCGTGATGTTACAACACTAGGCCGCCATCACAGTGTGATGTAGCAAGTTGATACCTGGAAGCATTACGTCATTACGGGTTTTCCCGCCATAGCATCACTATACTTACATCTTACATCCTTCCCGTCCCGTTAAAAGTTACATAGGGCTCACATAGCAGTTCACCAAGCTGTCCTGTTTTGGGCAATATTTTCAAATTTATCAAGGGATTTTATTTATGCATGCGAAAATAAATGAAAAGTATTTTCATTTATTTTCAAAAGAGTCTACTTTGTTGTTTATTTCCTACTTTCGCATGCATAAATGAATGTGGATATTACATTTGAATTGAATACTCTTAAGCTTGGTTTTTGTGGTTATAACTTTTGAGTGGCATATGTTCTCAAGATTCTTGAAGGTCAATGCTGCTTTTTCAATTCTAATTCTAACTTCCTTTCTGGTCTCACAATCCTGGTCTATGTAACTGCCGAGGTATGCAAATTTATGTATCTTACGACACTACCTGGTAGAATATTTTGTACTAGGTACTACGTCTGGTAGAATATTTTGTACTAGGTACTACATCTGGTAGAATATTTTGTACTAGGTACTACATCTGGTAGAATATTTTGTACTAGGTACTACGTCTGGTAGAATATTTTGTACTAGGTACTACATCTGGTAGAATATTTTGTACTAGGTACTACATCTGGTAGAATATTTTGTACTAGGTACTACGTCTGGTAGAATATTTTGTACTAGGTACTACGTCTGGTAGAATATTTTGTACTAGGTACTACATCTGGTAGAATATTTTGTACTAGGTACTACATCTGGTAGAATATTTTGTACTAGGTACTACATCTGGTAGAATATTTTGTACTAGGTACTACATCTGGTAGAATATTTTGTACTAGGTACTACATCTGGTAGAATATTTTGTACTAGGTACTACATCTGGTAGAATATTTTGTACTAGGTACTACATCTGGTAGAATATTTTGTACTAGGTACTACATCTGGTAGAATATTTTGTACTAGGTACTACATCTGGTAGAATATTTTGTACTAGATACTATACCTGGTAGAATATTCTGTACTAAATATTAGACCTTTAAATTGGTCCTTGTAATATAGAATAGTTTTTAGACTAAAAGTGTATTTGCTAAGTACCAGAACAGTCAGTACAAAGTATGAGATTCTGGTAGATCAGTTGTTGCTAGGTAAAGGAATTTGTAGAATGATCTGTATTGGTCTTATCGCCTCCAGAATGATCTGTCCTGTGGTATTTGATGTAGAAGTTAAATATCTCATTTTTGAGCATGCTGTAGTAGTTTTCTTAGTTACCTTAGCAGGCTAAAGAGGCAGGTTATTCAACATGCTACATCAAACAGGAGAATATGTCGATTTCTGATCCACAACCTAACACTGTCTCTTAAGTGTTATTAAACTCCTGTAGTGACTTATGTTTGGATATTTATCAAATTTAACTTTATGGTCTCAACCTCTTTAACCATAGTTTGTATTTTTTAATCATTATTTCATATACAGGACAAATAAACACTTTAAAAAAAGCTCTTGGTGTCTCTAATCATGTTATACAACCAATGCTGTCTCTCTTACAGTTTCCCCAGATATTTATTTCAGTGTTGATCTATGTCTTTGACTTACTTCCTTGAATGTTCCAAAGATTTTTAAAGTTCTCTGTCTGAAGTTTTCTCAAGACATGTTCACAGCATTTAAATACTTCACATTTTGTACTTTTTGTCTTTCTCTTATTTTTTTCTGACTTTTAGATTCTAAATTGTGTTGTACAATAAATAGCATGTGTTCACATGTGATCAAGTTCACACCTCAGATTATAACATTGTACAATAAATATTCACTATAAACTAAAACTGCAGCCAAAGTAGCGAGCAGAATAAAGAAATGACATCTAACTTTTATTTCAAATGTAAGCAATAATTTAAACAACTGGGGTACAAAATAAACTTTTGCTGAAATTGAGAATCACTAGATCATAAAAGTATATATAAGCAAACTTAGATCGAAACAACAAAAGTTGACCAGAACATGGACTAGGTGTTAAAACACACACACACACAAATACACACTGTGTTGAGAAAGTATGTGTGGCAGCAAGTCTTGTAGGTGACTAGTAGTAAACACTGAACGTACATCTATAAGAAAAAGTGAAGTTGATGTGAAGATTTGCTTTCCAAACACATCTTCTCATCCACTGAAAGTTAGTTCACTTTACAAAAATATAAACCAAAATTGCCTTAATGCCTGAGTAATCAGACATGATTTTGATATATTCTGCTATGAAGAATCTTAAAAGCTTAGAAGGTAGAGAGTCTGTTTTAAACTGATCTGTTGATATAAAATTAACATGTCCCAGATTCTTGCTACAACTATTGACATGTCTGTAAAATCTGCTTCTCAATAACTGACCATATTTTCCCAAGGTTCTAGCAGCAAATAAAACTTGTTATAATTAAAAGCAAGATCAGTGTAAGCACTGGAATATAATAACTACACTAATTGTTTGTTTTTCATGACCTCATCATCATCATCATCATCAGGTGCCGTGTAGACTGTCGTTTACTATTATGCTTCTCCAGAGTACACAATCCTTCATGCAGCCTATCAGCTCAGTTAGTGATCTCCTCTCACACAATCTCATCAGACTGCCCAGTATCATTTCTCTATGTAAAAGCATAACTATTCTTGGGAGCTATAACAGTGGTTTCCCATTTCCTTCTGTAGGTTTGTGGTGGACTCTCCACTAGCCTTTGGACTCATTGTCCTACTTGATCATAGTTTATATTAGTCCATCTATTTAACTTACATTACTGAATACATTCTTCTGAAAAGCACTGACACTTCAGTCATTTAATTTTTTTATCAGTCTTTCACTTCACTGTTTAAGTCATGCACACCTGGTATCCTCACACACATTCTATTACTGTAATGTAAATAAAATCTGACTTTATTTTACTTTTTTCTATTTAGAGGAATATTTTTTTTTCCCTTTACAGACATGTCCACCACTTGGTAGAAGTAGAAAAACTCTCACAAATATTGTAAACTGTCAATATTTATTCTTGGTTATGGACCAACACAGCCCCTACTGTTATGAGAGGTCCATATGATTTATGCTGAAGTCTGAGACCAAACAGTGCATAAAATGATGCCACACATACATTTCATGATAAATTTTTATTGCAGGAATTTTCACTATTTTTCAACCCAAAGCACAGTTAACTAGTTAAACTATTGCATGCTACAAGTTTTTAAAGGAGAATTTCATGATTTAAAACTGAGTAAAATCATCTGTTTTAAACCTCCAACAAAACTTCTGACTGTTTTTAATCTACTGCCAAACTTCTGAGTGTTTTTAGCCTCCCACCAAACTTCTGACTATTTTAAACCTCCCACCAAACCTCTTACTGTTTTAAACCTCCCACCAAACTTCTAACTATTTTAAACCTCCCACCAAACTTCTGACTATTTTAAACCTCCAACCAAACCTCTTACTGTTTTAAACCTCCCACCAAACTTCTAACTATTTTAAACCTCCCACCAAACTTCTAACTATTTTAAACCTCCCACCAAACTTCTGACTATTTTAAACCTCTCACCAAACTTCTTACTGTTTTAAACCTCCCACCAAACTTCTGACAGTTTTAAACCTCCTACCAAACTTCTGACTGTTTTAAACCTCCCACCAAACTTCTGACTGTTTTACTGTTTAATCAGAAATGTATCAGTTCACTTAAAGAGCCATTTATTGCATGTAATCTCATTTACTGCATCTACTGTTTCCTTCCAGAATTATTTTTCTAGATGTTTCTTTTGTAATATTCATAATTTTCCTAAACAATAATGTCCTTTGCATGTTACAGCACATATTTTATCATTTTTATAAATGACTCGATTTGTTTTCTTTTTCCCTTGTACCCCAAGTGACAAAAAGAAGAAAACTACATGGAACGCAACTACTATTATCACAAGTAGTTATATTTATAGAGAAATATATGAGCATTTATTGAATGATGAGTTCAAGATAAAACATTTGCAGTTATTGAATATTTAATTCAACACTCATCAGAGTTGCTGATATCTCACACTAATAATGGTGCTCTTTACTTCTCTTTAAACTTGTATTACATCATCAGAAACATTTCTTGTTATAACATGTAACGCTGATGTTGATCAAACTGTTAAACAGACTTGACATTTCCCATCATTTCAGGCTTTTTTTTCCTTGTGACATTATGAAGTCTCCCTCAACTAATGATATGCATGTACTAAAGACAACTTTCCTTTTCTTAGAGTTGTGTACCAGGAACAGAATGGCAGACAGGAACACATGCCCAGTTCTTCACCTTTTGAAATTAAAGTGCATTTCATTCATAAATTTCATAGGTTTTTTAAATTGGCTTGTATAAAGAATTCTACAGCGCACAAGCTTGTGATAAATGTCTGCTGCCCCCAACAAAATCTACAGTTGCACAAGCTTGTATTCTCCTTCTTCATACACATTATCTGGCTAAATCTGCAGTCCTGTCTCTTGGACAAATTTCACTGTTTTGTGTAATTCATGTATGGAACCATAAAGCTTATCTTCTTTAGTGGTTTCACTGGGGCAATAATTATTTCTCAGTGTCTCATAGTTGGTGCAGTTTTGTAGGTTATGTTCCACAGTTTGGGGCACCTGGGCACATGTACATAGATTAGTAGTACCAACTTTAAACTTTGTATACATATGACTTCGGAGTCAGATGTGTCATGTTCCGAGACAGAAAATGGTAACTTGTTCCTTTCTATTTAGTATGTGATAGTCATCATGTGGTGGTGTTTATGGCTTCCTGTAGGTTTTTATCATGCTTATCTTCTGATTATAGGTGACTGGTATGTCTGGTTGTTCCAATTCAGTGCCCTCTTTGACCAGATGGTCAGCTTTCTCAATGCCTGGTATCCCAAAGTGGGAGGGAATCCACTGCAAGGTGACTCCATGTTGTAAGCCAATTTTTGGCAAGGCATCCTTAAGGTCTGGTAGTTTGTTGCACTGAAGATCTTCCAGTACTAATCTTGCATCTGTGAGAATTACTACGAGGCACATATCAGTTCTGGAGTCTGATAGTTTTTCAACTGCAGCAATAATTGCCCTAACTTCTGTATCATAGTTGTTGCAGTATTTTCCAGTGGGTATGGAAATCTTGTTAGTGTTGTTTGGATATTCAATATGTGCTCCTGCCCCTCCATTCTTTATGGGATTATGTGCAGATCTGTCTGTATACACACGTGTCCAGGTGTCACATGGATATTTGTCATCTAGCACACTAAGTGTGGCTGTTGATCTTACAAGACTGCTTTGCATCTCACCATTCAGCACACCTTTCACTTCAGTCTGAATAGTTATTTGTGTACAATCTGCTTCTTTCCATGGTGTATGCTCTGGTACAGATGATAATGGAGCGACTACAGTTGGAAGGTCAGGTATCAGCTTACGCATACGCTTAGCCTGATGAATGAAGCTGCTTCTTTTAAGCCGTCTTAGTGCCAGGTTATTGAATCTCTCCTTCAGGGGATGGCTTACAGAGCTTAGGAATGTTTCTCCCAGTGTCATGACCTTAGTGTCTCTATATTCCTTTAGCGCTTCAACACAAACTACTTTCTGCATTTCTACTACTGGTGTGGACCTCATGGCACCTGTGATAATCCATAATGAATGATTTTGAACCTTGTCTAGATTATGCAGCGTAGTGTTTGATGCTGTGCACCAAGATGGTGAGCTATATTCTAAATGTGGTAGAATACTTTGCTGATATACATTCTTGAGGATTCTTTCACTGCACAAGCTTGTGATAAATGTCTGCTGCCTCCAACAAAATATTCAGTCTGGACAAGAAGGGTGAGGCTATCAAAAGCTTGAGTGAAAAATGTTTAAAAAACCTTTAAATGTATTATTTCGAAAGTCAAAGCTGGTTTGCCTAAAAAATCATAAAATCAGGGTTGGAAGCAGTAAAGTAAAACACACATCCATATTGTGCACATAGCAAGCAGTTGCAGTAATGTTAAAAATCAAAGAAAATGAGGAAATGTGCAGCTTCAACAATTTTTGTCTCTCTTATTCTTCTTTTGCCAGTGTAAACTGTGTCTATTGTTAGTCACTCAGTACTAACTGTCAAACAGATTCAGTATTTTCCAAACAGTGACTGAATCAACTATGCTCTGAGGAATAAAAATATCTTATCTTATATCTTATATCCTTCCCGTGCCGTTAGACGTCACATAGGGCTCGCAAAGTAGTTCGCCAATTTTTCCTGTCTTCGGCGAGTCTTTCAACCTCATCAAAGGATTTTATGCCTGTTAACTTGGCCTCTCTTAATAATGTTCTCTTCAGAGTTTCACGCGGTCTGCCCCTTTTTCTTCGGCCTGTTGTGTTCCACTTGATAGCTTGTTTTGGGATTCTCTGCTCATTTCTTCTCATCAAGTGGCCAACATATGTCCATCTCCTTTTCCTGATCACCCGTGAGAAATATAGTATAAAAATATAGTTATTGGTAAAGTGAATGGGGGATTTTTTCAGTGACTATACCTAGAAACTTAACTAAAGCAAGACTTTAGGAAGATTCAGACCATATTTATGAAAGACAATTTATTGGTACTACAGAATGTTAAATTTTGTGAGATCACTGTAGATATATAAACAGATTATATGTTGTGTGTGCATGTGTGTATATGTGTGTATATGTGTGTGGTTTTAATAATAAACTTATCTGGAATTACTTTCTAGCAACAACAAAAAAAACTTACACACAATGGCTGTCTAGTCTCCTGCCTTTCTATAAATGTAATGATGTAATGAAAATGTAACTTGAGTGATGTTATAACGGCAGATAAAACTCATAAAACCTTGAATTCATGAATAATGCTATGTGAAACAAAAGACCAACAGTATTTTCGTAATAATGCTTAGGAAAGTGAAGAACGTATAGTTTTGCTGGATATTATACGAGTATGCTTTTGTTTCTTGACAAATCTGTTTGGTCCACTAATATCGAATATTCGTTTTTCAAAGATAAAAAAAGCGCGATTACCGAGGGTCGCGTTTTTTCGTGGTGTGTGAGTCGATTACTATAAACAAGGAATATCTTGCAATTAGTCATTTGGTGCTTTCATTTTCATGTCTTCCCGCAAGGGCACGTCATTTTCCCTGGGTTTTCCCGTTACGATTCGAGGAAATATCAGCGCCCTCAATCCTCGGCCTATATATAGATCGCGATGATCTCTTACCTTACATAAAACACCAAAAAAATGATTAATGGCCTAGCATGTTTTGTGCATTATGTCAGGTGAGGTTCGAATGACAGCAAACTGATATCATGACATTCTACGCACACGCATGCACACACACACACACACATACAACACAGAATTTCTGACTACAGGAACTACTGTAAATTGCCAAAGCTAATGTGATACCTTACAATCACTCAAGCAACAAAGTTAATGTGATACTTTACAATCACTCAAGCAACACATCTACAGAATGATACTTTACAATCACAATAGCAATAAAGCTAATGTGACACCTTGCAATCACTCAAGCAACAAAGTTAATGTGATACTTTACAATCACTCAAGCAGCACATCTATAGAATATTACTTTACAGCCACTCAAGCAACAAAGCTAATGTGAGACTTTACAACTACTCAAGCAATACATCTACAGAATGATACTTTACAATCACTCAAGCAACACATCTACAGAATGGTACTTTACAACCACTGAAGCAACACATCCACGGAATAATACTTTACAACCACTCAAGCAACACATCTACAGATCATACTTTACAATCACTCAGACAAACACATCTACAGAATTATGCTTTACAACCATTCAAGCAACACATCTACAGAATGATACTTTACAACCACTCAAGCAACAAATCTTCAGAATGATACTTTACAATCACTCAAGCAACAAATCTACAGAATGATAATTTACAACCACTCAAGCAACAAATCTACAGAATGATACTTTACAACCACTCAAGCAATATATCTACAGAATGATACTTTACAACCACTCAAGCAACACATCTACAGAATGATACTTTACAACCACCCAAGCAACACATCTACAGAATGATACTTACAAAGCTAATGTGGCACCTTACAACCACTCAAGCAACAAAGCTAATGTGGCATCTTACAACCACTCAAGCAACGTATCCACAGAATCATGCCTGAAATGTTTTTTTTAATTCTTTCTCATCACGACTTTGTGATGCCACACTGTGGTGCACAAAGGGAGGAAACTGCGACAAGCTTGAATTTCACAACTGTACCTCACCCTCCCTACAGCCCATATTTGGCACCGTCTGACTTCTGCCTGTTCCATAAACTGAAGGAGAAGTTGAAAGGTCAGAATTGTTCATGGATGCCGAGGTTGAAGCTGATGTTCTCATGTGGATCAGACACCAACCAGAAACTTTCTTCATCAACGGAATGAAACAATGGATATCACGGGTTGGAAAAGTATGTACCTGTAAATGCGGACTGTGTTGAAAAGTAAGTTTAGAAAGTCTCAGAGAAATGAATTTCCTTCATACTGATACCAGTTTTATCATGTTATATTGGTAGGAACGTATTTTACACAGTTTGAGACCTTACATACAGACTCTTCGTCTACTTGTGTGATCGCTACCGTTTAATTCCTCGATTTGAATTTCAATAGTCCTCACTCAGAAATGTTTGACCATAACTATGTTACTAGTTTCCGACTTCTAACTTTTATTTTCTTTCTTCTGTTTTAGGTTTAATAAATATGTGCAATAATCCTGTATATATTTGCTGATTATCGTCCATTAGCTCATCATCTGTTCAGTTTTAGGTTGACAGTCTGAAAAGTGAGTATTTCTAAACATATCATTATATGATGAGCTTTATTTGTCTATGCTGAACGCTCACATTCGTGCTAAGTTTATCATCTGAAATCTCTGAATCTACCACGTGACACAGCTACAATGCCTGGCGTTTTCATTGCTACCATATCTTACTTGCAATACAGATTTTGTTCCAAGAGATTGGCACTTCAAGGGCAGACATTTCTCATGAGATTAGGATAGGAAATCAAATCTGCTAATGCGAATTCAGAAGCAATAAAATATTCTTTGTGTAGTCAGTGATAGACTCCATAAAGAAGTTTCACGTTGTCAGAAATGTATTCAAGTCGGCAGAGATTTTGTCGTGGAGTAATTATACAATTTTGCTTTAAAAAGCTAAACCTGTTTTTTTTCTTTTCCTTCACTTAGTAGCCTAATTTTTAAAAAAATGAAACTGTACTAAAATTTTTCAGTTTCTCCAAGCTTCTAAGCTGAATTGTAACTTTGAATGAAGACAACAATGTTACAGATGTGATATTTTGTTTCCCTCTTATATCTTACAGGAGATACTTAGATGAGACTGGTTAATGTACTAGTGGGAATGTTGGGTTCCACTTTAGACCTTGTTCTTCCTTCAGTCCGTCAGTTAACAATTTTGTTTTTGGTTTTCCTTGGAAGAAGGACGGTTAGCGACAAGAGTGACGCCATGATAGTCTGTGGTACAACAGGTTAAAAAAAAAGATTTTTCAAATTTCTGTCTTTGAGTACTATTCACATTGCAAGTAAGAGAAGCCAAACAAACAAAGAAACATTAAAAGAACATTCTACATTGAAAACTGTGGGGGTTCAGTGGGGGAAGGGGTTGGGGGTGAGAGAAAGGGGATTGTGGGGGAGGGGGAGAGAGATACACATACGACTCCTTGATAGAACTGGGTCTAGTCTGATGACATAAGATGACACCCAAAAATTCAGAGCAGGTTTTAGCGTTTTACAGAACAGAGCGAGACCTTATATGGGCATGCTGTTTGAGCAGTCCTAGTAAACATTACAGATATAACTATTCCAGGACAACGTATAATCAAAACATACACATAATCGGCAGCAATGTGACAAATGCACCGAGACTTCTTACAGAGCTTGAAAATGAAACTAACACGTACAAAAACTCTTTGATGTCGAGGTAAACTTTTCTAGTTCGCTATTTATAAGGCTTTTATAATCGTTTTTTTTTTTATATCTTTCTTCCTATTTTTATTACGGTAAAATAAATGAGAAACATGTTTACGTAAAGGCAAGAAACAAAGAGAAACAAATTAATTCGTTGTTAAATAACTGCCAGGAAACATAACTGCAGTGCAAGAACACAGATAAAACAGTTCAAGAAAAAGTTAAGATTCTGAAGAAATTCTGCAAGAATAGAAATTCTGTCAATAAAACTGAGTGAAAAAGTTAGAATTTCGATGATTTTGATGAATGAGAATTTATTTTGATTTCAGTGCATGGATAAAACATTCACACTTCTCAAGAAATTTGATAAAGACGACGACAACTACTACAGTAATAATAATAGTAAGTAATAATAATGAAAGTAATAGAAATAGTAAAAGTAATAAAAATAATGAGATCTATGTGACCAGAAGTCGCCCAGCCAGCGAAGTGATTGGTTAACTGGCCTCTCATGGTATGCTCAATGTTCCATCACGACCTGTTAACCCATTTCTAGAAGAAATAGGCACCTGGCTATTCATGGAGCAGGGGAAGTTAAGATGGTCACTTGATACTGACCACATCACCTTCTAGAGTGTCGACAAATAAAAAGAAAGCATGGCCACTAACACTCTATTCTCTCCAGGTCTCAGTTGCAAGTCTATCTTATTTTATCACCTGTAAGAAACTTGCTGCTATGAATCAGAAGCTGTCATATACATTTAATATTGGTACAGTGTTACATTTTGCCTATACAGCATCTTCATTACACTGTGGAATAAAATTAGCAACAGCACATACTTATCTTAGCAAGATATTAACACTGCTTACAAATTATCCACATTAAAAATATGTTTTGCTCTCTTTCAACAAAATAGATACTTTTGTTATTATTTATAGTGAATTCTGTTTATTTTGATTAATTTGTTTATAGATTTGACGAAGTTCCTTATTTGTAGTGTAGAACATAGTATGTTTTATTTTCTTTTATGTGCAGCGCAGTCCACTAAGTCTCGAACAGCAGCAGGCATTCTCCTAAGTGTGCATACTGCGCTACTCTATTGCTGGGTCGACATTTTTCCCTCTTAAATTACAGGTCACGTGTCTAGTTTATTTAAACTGGACAGGTCAATGTAAAAAACATTTGTCAAGTTCTAACGTGGGAAATACATTAACATTTTGAGGGGGAGGGGGGGGGAGCATTACGAAATACATTTAGACCCAAAGAAAAAACAAGTTTGTTGTGTCGAGTTGGGGTAGACCCAGTCACTTAACAGTAGAAATAGGTCAATGGGTCTTTCTGGAGCAGGGAGAGACAAGCAGCCAAGCCTGAGGGTGAACACGTCAACTCCTAGCCTAGAAAAGTTCAGGAAAGCGGGAACTAAAACTTATCCCCAGGTGCCTTTACGGCGTTATAGTCCCCCTCCCCCCTTTTTTTCCATTAGTTCAGGGATTTTATTTTTCTGAAATAATTGTTATGGACCAACACAGCCCCTACTGTTATGAGAGGTCCATATGATTTATGCTGAAGTCTGAGACCAAACAGTGCATAAAATGATGCCACACATACATTTCATGATAAATTTTTATTGCAGGAATTTTCACTATTTTTCAACCCAAAGCACAGTTAACTAGTTAAACTATTGCATGCTACAAGTTTTTAAAGGAGAATTTCATGATTTAAAACTGAGTAAAATCATCTGTTTTAAACCTCCAACAAAACTTCTGACTGTTTTTAATCTACTGCCAAACTTCTGAGTGTTTTTAGCCTCCCACCAAACTTCTGACTATTTTAAACCTCCCACCAAACCTCTTACTGTTTTAAACCTCCCACCAAACTTCTAACTATTTTAAACCTCCCACCAAACTTCTGACTATTTTAAACCTCCAACCAAACCTCTTACTGTTTTAAACCTCCCACCAAACTTCTAACTATTTTAAACCTCCCACCAAACTTCTAACTATTTTAAACCTCCCACCAAACTTCTGACTATTTTAAACCTCTCACCAAACTTCTTACTGTTTTAAACCTCCCACCAAACTTCTGACAGTTTTAAACCTCCTACCAAACTTCTGACTGTTTTAAACCTCCCACCAAACTTCTGACTGTTTTACTGTTTAATCAGAAATGTATCAGTTCACTTAAAGAGCCATTTATTGCATGTAATCTCATTTACTGCATCTACTGTTTCCTTCCAGAATTATTTTTCTAGATGTTTCTTTTGTAATATTCATAATTTTCCTAAACAATAATGTCCTTTGCATGTTACAGCACATATTTTATCATTTTTATAAATGACTCGATTTGTTTTCTTTTTCCCTTGTACCCCAAGTGACAAAAAGAAGAAAACTACATGGAACGCAACTACTATTATCACAAGTAGTTATATTTATAGAGAAATATATGAGCATTTATTGAATGATGAGTTCAAGATAAAACATTTGCAGTTATTGAATATTTAATTCAACACTCATCAGAGTTGCTGATATCTCACACTAATAATGGTGCTCTTTACTTCTCTTTAAACTTGTATTACATCATCAGAAACATTTCTTGTTATAACATGTAACGCTGATGTTGATCAAACTGTTAAACAGACTTGACATTTCCCATCATTTCAGGCTTTTTTTTCCTTGTGACATTATGAAGTCTCCCTCAACTAATGATATGCATGTACTAAAGACAACTTTCCTTTTCTTAGAGTTGTGTACCAGGAACAGAATGGCAGACAGGAACACATGCCCAGTTCTTCACCTTTTGAAATTAAAGTGCATTTCATTCATAAATTTCATAGGTTTTTTAAATTGGCTTGTATAAAGAATTCTACAGCGCACAAGCTTGTGATAAATGTCTGCTGCCCCCAACAAAATCTACAGTTGCACAAGCTTGTATTCTCCTTCTTCATACACATTATCTGGCTAAATCTGCAGTCCTGTCTCTTGGACAAATTTCACTGTTTTGTGTAATTCATGTATGGAACCATAAAGCTTATCTTCTTTAGTGGTTTCACTGGGGCAATAATTATTTCTCAGTGTCTCATAGTTGGTGCAGTTTTGTAGGTTATGTTCCACAGTTTGGGGCACCTGGGCACATGTACATAGATTAGTAGTACCAACTTTAAACTTTGTATACATATGACTTCGGAGTCAGATGTGTCATGTTCCGAGACAGAAAATGGTAACTTGTTCCTTTCTATTTAGTATGTGATAGTCATCATGTGGTGGTGTTTATGGCTTCCTGTAGGTTTTTATCATGCTTATCTTCTGATTATAGGTGACTGGTATGTCTGGTTGTTCCAATTCAGTGCCCTCTTTGACCAGATGGTCAGCTTTCTCAATGCCTGGTATCCCAAAGTGGGAGGGAATCCACTGCAAGGTGACTCCATGTTGTAAGCCAATTTTTGGCAAGGCATCCTTAAGGTCTGGTAGTTTGTTGCACTGAAGATCTTCCAGTACTAATCTTGCATCTGTGAGAATTACTACGAGGCACATATCAGTTCTGGAGTCTGATAGTTTTTCAACTGCAGCAATAATTGCCCTAACTTCTGTATCATAGTTGTTGCAGTATTTTCCAGTGGGTATGGAAATCTTGTTAGTAGTGTTGTTTGGATATTCAATATGTGCTCCTGCCCCTCCATTCTTTATGGTATTATGTGCAGATCTGTCTGTATACACACGTATCCAGGTGTCACATGGATATTTGTCATCTAGCACACTAAGTGTGGCTGTTGATCTTACAAGACTGCTTTGCATCTCACCATTCAGCACACCTTTCACTTCAGTCTGAATAGTTATTTGTGTACAATCTGCTTCTTTCCATGGTGTATGCTCTGGTACAGATGATAATGGAGCGACTACAGTTGGAAGGTCAGGTATCAGCTTACGCATACGCTTAGCCTGATGAATGAAGCTGCTTCTTTTAAGCCGTCTTAGTGCCAGGTTATTGAATCTCTCCTTCAGGGGATGGCTTACAGAGCTTAGGAATGTTTCTCCCAGTGTCATGACCTTAGTGTCTCTATATTCCTTTAGCGCTTCAACACAAACTACTTTCTGCATTTCTACTACTGGTGTGGACCTCATGGCACCTGTGATAATCCATAATGAATGATTTTGAACCTTGTATCCTGTTTGATTACTGTCTGATTGCTGTAGACTTTAGGGTCACACGTACTAACTCAGGATATCTCACAACCATTGGGGATGTGTTTCCAAAGACAAATCCATAATCATCATTTCACAAGTACATTGGTTGCTAGATCATGCATTGGAGCAGATATCTTAGCATCCAACATTGGTTGCTAGATCATGCATTGGAGCAGATATCTTAGCATCCAACATTGGTTGCTAGATCATGCATTGGAGCAGATATCTTAGCATCCAACATTGGTTGCTAGATCATGCAGCGGAGCAGATATCAGAGCACCCAACATTGGTTGCTAGATCATGCAAAGGATT